>CACRXP010000277.1:776919-802359 GCA_902702965.1 Spirometra erinaceieuropaei | reverse complement strand
CCGAGGCAGTGGCAATACGGCTAACGAATCCGGTGCTATGCTGTCAGAAAACCCTGACACAAGCGCTCTCTCTGCCGTGGCAAACGCCAACCTCACGTGATGACGACATGCCGCCTCAAATCCCTGATTACAGTGATGGGTACTCCGTGTACTCAATCCAAGAGCATCACTCAAAAACTCGCTTACCCCCCTCCCCCAGCCCTAAGGACCAAAACCCGCCGACCTCGTCATGCGGGCGGCGTGGGAAAGATGAGTGTTAATGACATAATTGACCCTTAGACACCTATAAAGACTGTTCATTTTGTACACTTTCACTCCTTCATGTAATTGTACTGGCCTGACGAAGAATTACTGAAAACACGTGTTAGCCAACTTGACTTTTCAAATTATTAACTGACGAAATTCAATACCACGCATAAATTATATTGCATACCATCATAATTTGTCATTTTTTCCTTAGCAGGCTCCCATATTAAACCAAACAATCCGATTTCTAAATGTCAGTTCGACCGTCTGCGTGCCAGGGAAACCAGTCAACAGAAATCTGGATGCTATTGTTATATTGAAGTCCGCTGTCTACAATTTTGCTGATCGGGCTCGTCTACGGAGGGTTTATGCTAAAGAAACCCAGCGCGATTCTGAATTCCGCATGGCATTGGTCTTCTCAGTAGGACTACCCCGAGGCAGCGGGGGTCGGTTCTTCCGACGTGACGGCTTCAACATCTCACTGCCGGACCGGGCAGGAAAGGCCATGGAGAAGATGCAAACAAAGAAATCGGAAGTTCTGAGAAAATTAACAGAAGAAGCTCGAGTGAACGGGGACCTCGTACTGGGTGATTTTGAGGACACCTACTATAACCTCAGCCTTAAATTATTCCACACGTACCAGTGGGCCTCTTTTTTCTGTCTTCCGCATATCACCTCCCAAAAGCGTCTTCCCGTCTTCTTTTTCATTGATGATGATTTCGCCTTCAATGTAGGCCTTTTGAAGGCCGAATTGAGGGTCCTCACTGACACACAAATTCGACGGGTGACTTGGGGCTTTCTACATAATAATGTATTGGTAAGACATATGTTACCCTTAGGCGTCAACTCAAAGTGGTTCGCTTCCAAGCGCGAGGTGCCCTGGCCTTATCACGCTCCTTTTGCCGCTGGCCAATTTTTACGTCATGGGCGCTGATGTTCTGCAGGAAATCGCACTAGCCATGTACTTCACTTTGCAGTTTCCAATAGATGATGCCTGGTTAGGCTTGGTCATGGCAAAGTTAGATGTCTACTTTCAGTCTCGTCCACATATGTACATAAATGAACCGCAGAGTGTTAGAAAGGAATTGGTTCTGTTTGCACCCATTGACTACCTCTTTCCTTTAAAATGACTTCAAATTATGCAAACTCTGTTATTTCCGTATGGAGAACATCCCTAACGGATTCAAATATATATGCAATGTAACACTTTGTTCTATTAATTTCATTTGGGGAATTTAAAATTTTTTGTGATATGGTACAGTCGCGGACGAGATTTTATAAACTTGTTGCGTTGATGTCATAATCATTGTTTCAGTTTTGTTCGCGTATTTAAGGAGTGTTTTAAAAATGAGGCAAATGTGGAGCTAATGTACGAATATAGCAATAAGATTTTAATGTCACAACATAAGTGTCTAGATAACGATTCAAGATGTGGCAAAAATAACAAAACAGAAGGCCAGCTTCCTTCTATGCAGAAATGGTTGTAATTCCAGTCTTAAGACTGCTGTGACAGATATCGACAAAAAGTTGTTTGCGGCTTATATCCGTAAGAACATTTATTCACATTTTTCGTCACTTCCGATGCACTACTTAATCTTCACACAGACGGAATGAAATAAACCTCAAAGATAATTTGTTAGACGTTCAGGGCGATCAGATACCAGCCCATGAACAGCGACCTAGAAAAAGATAAATGTGAAGAATAAAGCACCAAATGTAATGGCCTTCTCTAGAATTCTGAATGCATGTGATAATGCTAATTGTTTAACCGGTTAGCCTTCAAAATAATTCCTTACCCAAACCTTAAGCGCTACCGATCAACTACCTTGAAGCTATCGGTAATTTTAAGCATGCCATCAAAGTTTTTCAATACGCGATAAGAGTTGACATTAAGTTGTTCTCAACGTATCTGTATCCTGTTAGTTGCCGATGTTGGTTTCGATTTCAGCGCTAAAAGAGAAAAATTTTGGGTGACTGCCAGCGTACCTTTGCATTACAATATTGACTGAACTGCCACTAATGCTACATCGCCTTATCCCTCACAATTCGAGGCATGACATTATATCCATCCAGTCGGGTGTAAACGCGATGACATTTCATGCAACGATAAGACCTTTTTTCTATAATGCGTGTCTATAAACGGTCGTCGCCTTAAGTGCAAAAATCCCCGATGAAGAAGGGAAACTAAAATGTTTACAGGTTTCTGGTAGAATAACAAATGGGTTTTACAACTTCTGCAGTCAATTTTGCATGAACTTCTCATATCTCCTTCTGTCCTAGATGATTGATTAGACTAGAAATCAAAAGCGTCAGGCGAATTAAGTTATTGTTTCGGTGGTCATGTACACTTCTTTACAGCATCTTCCTGGGACCCGTCTTTTAGCTTCCACTGACATTGTTTCTACACGAAAACCGAATTTATCGAGTGTTTCCCCAAGACTGCCGGGCCGGGCTTCGTAAGTGCCGTTGGATAGTTGATAAGGGGTAGAGGAAATAGTGGGAGTTCACTATGGAAAAATGTTTAAAATGTGGTATCTCATCGGATAAATAACGACAGATCTCTTGTTGGGGATCATTTCACGGGAACCGAATTCCCCTATTAAAAAATTGCACCGACTTTGCAATCACAGTGTTTTGTTAAGCTGATTTTGTCGGCGATTTTGCTTTAATCATTGTATAATTCATATTATTTAGATTACGTTAGACTGCTGTTTACAGATTGGCAAATAGATCAAGTATCAACCACATGAACAAAGATCTCATTAGTCCTTCATTCAGACAGATTTTTGAAACGCCTAAACAAATCCATTATCAATTTATGATGTAGAGGGCTTCAGATGGACTCAGTGTGTCACGGTTAGGTTTTGGTGAGGGTAGCGTAACGAGAAAATCATTGCACTTTACTGTTTATTGCATCATCAAATACAAATAATAATGATGGCTTTATAAACCCAAAAATTAGCAATTTCATTAGAGGAATAACAAAACGACAGCAAGTTATATAACAAACGCCATCCATTTCATGAGTTATTATACACACAGTTAATTAGCATGTGAAGCGTAGGGAAGGGTCGAATAATAATACATGGCTAAATGTGCTCACGCCCAGTTAAATACCTTATTTAAAGGCAGTTGCTGCTTAAGTACGTTGATTTTTTAGTCGGTAGGATCGAATTGCAAGTCCTAATTACCCAGACATCGAAATCGTGAAATTACCACCCATGTGTTTTGACCGTGGCAACTGCAGTTAATAAACCTCACGAGATTTCCGACGGGTCAGGTGCACATAGATGCACATTTGTGATGTTTCAGCACACATGTTTTGCGCAGAGCAGAGGCATAATTTATTTACTTTGTCTGAACGTCCAAGATTTATGTTTACATATTTTCAGGACAAGAGTAAAACGCGTCCAAAAACACCGGATGTATCATAAGACAAGGCACGACACTGGTCGAGTCTCGTCTACACAACACTCACAATTAGGTTCAATTGTATTTAATTCGCTGTTTCCCTCAAGTGAACAAAATGTATGAAGTTTCGATGCACTATAACAGAAGGCTTTTGATCGCATTATGACGAATATTCCTGTCAAGAAATCCGTCTAGCTAAGATTGCTTTGGCAGTATGCAAGAAAGAATACGATTCCTATATACATATATATATATAGGCAGAATAGCATTACCGACAAAGACAAGAAAGACTGGAATGGCCATTTCTGGCTTATTAGCCGTGTTCAGCCAGCCATACCCAAGCCCGAAGTGTGGAACACCCGAGCCTCGAACTCGCAACCTGTTGGTTTAGAAGTCAACGCCTCTACTCATCGGGCCACGAGCATTTTGCCTTGTCGGTTTTCGACCGGGAATATACAGTGTTAGGGGGCGGTCACCGGTCGTTCGTACGGAACTTACTCGTTCCGTTGTGCCTTATGGACTCTCTCTCGAGCCCAACAAGCAGCCGCACAGCGGCGCATGACATATAGGCAGAATGATATTACCGACAAAGACAATGGAGACTGGAATGGCCATTTGTAGCTTATTAGCCGTCGTTAGCCAGCCATACCCAAGCCCGATGTGTGAAACACCCGACCCTCGAACTCGCGACCTGTTTGTTTCGAAGTCCACGCATCTACCCGCCGGGCCACGAGCCCGTTGCCCAGTCGGTTTTCGGTCGGGAATATACGAAACGAGTGAGTTCCGTAGGAACGAGCGGTGAGCGCCGCCTACCACTGTATATTCCCGATCGAAGAATGTGATCAAGACGAACTAAAATTCTTGCGTGAATTGTTTTCGCGAAATGGGTACCCTTCAGATTTTGTGCGCCGATGCATTAGGCAGAAAGTGTCGGAGAGAATGGAGCCAGGTAGCCCAAATCAGACAGCCGAACCGAAAACTTGGCGAACACTTCCTTACATAAAAAATGTGTACGAACTCGTTGAAAGACACTTAAGGAAGCACCAAATTCAGGTGGCTCACCGAACGACGACTACTCTGCGCACTTAGCTCGTGCACCCTAAAGATAAGGTTAACTATTTGGACAAAAAAGAAGTCGTTTACAAGACCCCTTGTCAAGCGTGTGATGCCGTCCAATGTGGCCAGTTTGGAATACGCGCCTCTACACGCTTCCACGAACACAAGTTGGCAGTGAAGAGGCAAGACCATGTATCTCAAGTGGCAATGCACACTCTGGACACCGGACACAATTTCGCTTGAGAAAAATTCGCATTGTCGCTGTGTGCCCCGCAAAAAAAGGCCGAGAGTTCCCTAAGGCCATGCACTAAGACGATTCATGCATCAACAGGCACATCGAGTTGGATGCCGCGTACAGAAATATCAAGGAGAGATGGAAGAGGCGGGGACCAATCGGAACGGAATGACAAACACGACTGCCGCTAAACGGCGTGAGCGACAGGCGATTAGAGATTTTACTACGTGCACTAAAGATGTTAGCTGCGTTGGCGCAATTGATTTCCGTTTGTGTCTGACGACGACTCCGGGACCCGGCGTCGAAAATTTGCACAGTAAACTTCCTTTCCCAAAGCACATATTCGAATTTGACTTATATTACCTGGGATGCCTACATTTCAATATATATATATATATATATGGAAAGGTAATACCGACAAAGACAAGGGAGACCGGAATGGCCATTTCTGGCCTATTAGCCGTCATCAGCCAGTCATACCCAACCCCAAGTGTGGATCACTTGAGATTCGAACCCGGGATCTTTGGTCATGGAGTTGAACGCTCTACCATTGAGCCACGGGCCCGTTGTCCTGTCGGTTGTGATCGGGAATATTAATTTCTAATTGTCAAATTAGTAGATCTGTGCGATTTAATTCCCGAAAGCGCAGTAGTAATGCAGATAGCGATTCCTTTGTTTATCTGGGCTGATAATATTTTGCTGTTTGGGAAATTCAACCTGATGTCACGTAAATGACAACCAACGAGGGATCATTGTCAACTTTAAACTTATAAAACACTACTTGTCGTGAAGTGTAGCTTCTGTGCATACTTTATTCAGAAATAGAACGAGAAAACATGAACAGTTTCAGCAAAATATCATTATTTTTATAGGCGCTCTGCCATGCATTCATTATGAAAGAACGGAGCATGAAAGCGAGCAAAAACAGCGGAAATGGCCGCAATGTATAGCGAAAGTAATATTCTTACGTTTACGGTAGAAAAATATTAGTATTTCTTAGGAAGGCAAAAAAACAGCCAAACATGTCAAAATTTTACCTGTCCTCACCGTGCAAAAGTGCAAAGTAAATCGAGATCTGTCTACGAAAGCATATTCGTTGCTGACTTTTGTTGTAGCGTTTGAATCAGTCCGCATATGGGACCAAAACGACCATCTTCGTGAGAGGGAGCGCCTGAACACTCAGTAGATCGTAAATGCCTTCGAGAGCAATCTTAATTAAATTTTCTCAACAGAAAGGCCATTCAGAATCTGTCTTTATATGCGATCCGGTCAGAACACTGCAAATACGGAATTATGCAGCAACATTTCGATGCCGATCTGAAACTCAACGTAATCAAAAGAACAAACAGCGTTAGTTAATTAAACGGAGGAAAAGTTCTCTCTCTAAGCAGAAAATAGAGTGTTTACGATTACGCCTGTCAGTTCTATTTAAATTTTTTAGGCACCGACCGGCCTCATGGCCTGAAACCTTACGAAATCTTTTGTTCCTACGACGTCCGCATTGTTGAAAGCAAGCAAATTCCAGCTTTTCTTGCTAAACCCCAACCCATTTATTTCAAACGCGCCAAAATTTACACTACTAGCTGCTAAACTGTTTTGAAATTTAACTCAGATTGTAGTCCCTTGAGAAACAGTCATATATGAAATTACTCTAATTATTAAATGAGGTTTAGATAAAAAATTCACAAAAACACTGTTACTGGACGCCATTTTGTTTGTACATTCACATTTACCATTTTAGCATGAGAATACAGTCTATGCATATATAAACGAAGTTTACTAAATTTGAACCAGTACTGACGCTTTCGGTATTCTGCGCTTTTCAAAATAAATGGGAATTTCTAAACAGCGGAAGAATGTATTGAACAAGTTGGAGCCGACAAAGACAAGGGAGACCGGAATGGCCATTTCTGGCCTATTAGCCGTCATCAGCCAGTCATACCCAACCCAAAGTGTGGATCACTTGACATTCGAACCCGGGATCTTTGGTCATGGAGTTGAACGCTCTACCATTGAGCCACGGGCCCGTTGTCCTGTCGGTTGTGATCGGGAATATTAATTATGATAGTGGGCGCTCTCCGATCAGGTTACGGAACATGCTCGTTCCGTTGTGCCTTGGGGCTCATACTTAAACCCTCGCAGGCAGTGGCACAGCGACTAGTGATATATGTTGGAAAGGTAATACCGACAAAGACAAGGGAGACCGGAATGGCCATTTCTGGCTTATTGGCCGTCATCAGCCAGTCATACCCAACCCCAAGTGTGGATCACTTGAGATTCGAACCCGGGATCTTTGGTCATGGAGTTGAACGCTCTACCATTGAGACACGGGCCCGTTGTCATTTCGGTTGTGATCGGGAATATTAATTATGATAGTGGGCGCTCACCGATCAGCTTGCTGAACATGCTCGATCCGTTGTGCCTTGGGGCTCATACTTAAAACCTCGCAGGCAGTCGCACAGCGACTTGTGATATATGTTGGAAAGGTAATACCGAGAAAGACAAGGGAGACCGGAATGGCCATTTCTGGCTTATTATCAGTCATCAGCCAGTCATACCCAACACCAATTGTGGATCACTTGAGATTCGAACCCGGGGATATTTGGTCATGCAGTCGAACGCTCTACCATTGAGCCACGGGCCCGTTGTCCTGTCGGTTGTGATCGGGAATATTAATTATGATAGTGGGCGCTCACCGATCAGGTTACGGAACATGCTCGTTCCGTTGTGCCTTAGGGCTCATACCTAAACCCTCGCAGGCATTCGCAGAGCGACTAGTGATATATGCTTGAAAGCTAATACCGACAAAGACAGATGAGAACGTAATGGCCATTTCAGACAAAAATCCCTGGTTTTACTCTCGCGGTATCCACACTTGGGTTTGGGTATGACTGGCTGATGACTGCTAATAAGACAGAAATGGTCATTCCGGTTTCCCTTGTCTTTGTCGGTATTACCTTTCCAACATATATCACTAGTCGCTGTGCGACTGCCAGCGATGGTTTACGTATGAGCCCCAAGGCACAACGGAAAGAGCATGTTCCGTAACCTGATTGGTGAGCGCCCAATATCATAATTAATATTCCCGATCACAACCGACAGGACAACGTGCCCGTGGCTCAATGGTAGAGCGTTCAACTCCATGACCAAAATCCCGGGTTCGAATCTCATGTGATCCACACTTGGGGTTGGGTATGACTGGCTGATGACGGCTAATAAGCCAGAAATGGCCATTCCGGTCTCCCTTGTCTTTGTGTGTATTACCTTTCCAAAAATATATCACTAATCGCTGCGCGACAGCCTGCGAGGGTTTAAATATGAGCCCAAGGCACAACGGAATGAGCATGTTCCGTAACCTGATTGGTGAGCGCCCAATATCATAATTAATATTCCCGATCACAACCGACAGGACAACGGGCCCGTGGCTCAATGGTAGAGCGTTCAACTCCATGACCAAATATCCCGGGTTCGAATCTCAAGTGATCCACACATGTGGCTGGGTATGACTGGCTGATGACTGCTAATAAGCCAGAAATGGCCATTCCGGTCTCCCTTGTCTTTGTCGGTATTACCTTTCCAACATATATCACGAGTCGCTGTGCGACTGACTGCTAGGGTTTAAGTATGAGCCCCAAGGCACAACGGAACGAGCATGTTCCTTAACCTGATCGGTGAGCGCCCACTAACATAATTAATATTCCCGATCAAAACCGACAGGACAACGGGCCCGTGGCTCAATGGTAGAGCGTTCAACTCCATGACCAAATATCCCTGGTTCGAATCTCAAGTGATCCACACTTGTGGCTGGGTATGACTGGCTGATGACTGCTAATAAGCCAGAAATGGCCATTCCGGTCTCCCTTGTCTTTGTCGGTATTACCTTTCCAACATATATCACTAGTCGCTGTGCGACTGCCTGCTAGGGTTTAAGTATGATCCCCAAGGCACAACGGAACGAGCATGTTCCGTAACCTGATCGGTGAGCGCCCACTATCATAATTAATATTCCCGAACACAACCGACAGGACAACGGGCCCGTGGCTCAATGGTAGAGCGTTCAACAGCATGACCAAATATCCCGGGTTTGAATAGCAAGTGATCCACACTTGGGGTTGGGTTTGACTGGCTGATGACGACTAATAAGCCAGAAATGGCCATTCCGGTCTCCCTTGACTTTGTCGGTATTACCTTTCCAACATATATCACTAGTCGCTGCGCGACTGCCTGCGAGTGTTTATGAATGATCCCCAAGGAACAACGGAACGATCTAGTTCCCTAACCTGATCCGTGAGCGCCCACTATCATAATTAATATTCCCGATCACAACCGACAGGACAACGGTCCCGTGGCTCAATGGTAGAGCGTTCAAATCCATGACGAAAGATCCCGGGTTCGAATCTCAAGTGATCCAAACTTGGTGTTGAGTATGACTGGCTGATGACGGCTAATAGGCCAGAAATGGCCATTCCGGTCTCTCTTGTTTTTGACGGTATTATCTTTACAACATATATCACTAGTCGCTGTGCGACTGCCTGCGAGGGTTTAAGTATGAGCCCCAAGGCACAACGGAACGAGCATGTTCCGTAACCTGATCGGTGAGCGCCCAATATCATAATTAATATTCCCGATCACAACCGACAGGACAACGGTCCCGCGGCTCAATGGTAGAGCGTTCAACTCCATGACCAAAGATCCCGGGATCGAATCTCATGTGATCCACACTTGGGGTTGGGTATGACTGGCTGATTACGGCTATTAAGCCAGAAATGGCCATTCTGGTCTCCCTTGTCATTGTCGGTATTACCTTTCCAACATATATCACTAGTCGCTGTGCCACTGCCTGCGAGGGTTTAGTATGAGCCCCAAGGCACAACGGAACGAGCATGTTCCGTAACCTGATCGGTGAGCGCCCACTATCATAATTAATATTCCCGATCACAACCGACAGGACAACGGGCCCGTGGCTCAATGGTAGAGCGTTCAACTCCATGACCAAAGATCCCGGGTTCGAATCTAAAGTGATCCACACTTGGGGTTGGGTATGACTGGCTGATTACGGCTTATAAGCGAGAAATGGCCATTTCGGTCTCCCTTGTCTTTGTCGGTATAAACTTTCCAACATATATCACTAGTCGCTGTGCGACTGCCTGCGAGTGTTTAAGTATGAGCCCTTAGGCACAACGGAACGAGCATGTTCCGTAACCTGATCGGTGAGCGCCCACTATCATAATTAATATTCCCGATCACAACCGACGGACAACGGGCCCGTGGCTCAATGGTAGAGCGTTCAACTCCATGACCAAAGATCCCGGGTTCGAATCTCAAGTGATCCACACTTGGGGTTGGGTATGACAGGCCGATGACGGCCAATAAGCCAGAAATGGCCATTCCGGTCACCCTTGTCTTTGTCGGTATTACCTTTCCAACATATATCTCTAGTCGCTGTGCCACTGCCTGCGAGGGTTTAAGTATGAGCCCCAAGGCACAACGGAACGAGCATGTTCCGTAACCTGATCGGTGAGCGCCCACAATCATTATTAATATTCCCGATCACAACCGACATGACAACGGGCCCGTGGCTCAATGGTAGAGCGTTCAACTCCATGACCAAAGATCCCGGGTTCGAATCTCAAGTGATCCACACTTGGGGTTGGGTATGACAGGCCGATGACGGTTAATAAGCCAGAAATGGCCATTCCGGTCTCCCTTGTCTTTGTCGGTATTACCTTTCCAACATATATCACTAGTCGCTGTGCGACTGCCTGCGAGTGTTTATGTATGATCCCCAAGGCACAACGTAACGATCTACTTCCGTTACCTGATCGGTGAGCGCCCACTATCATAATTAATATTCCCGATCACAGCCGACAGGACAGCGGGCCCGTGGCTCAATGGTAGAGCGTTCGACTCCATGACCAAAGATCCCGTGTTCGAATCTCAAGTGATCCACACTTGGGGTTGGGTATGACAGGCCGATGACGGCTAATAAGCCAGAAATGGCCATTCCGGTTTCCCTTGTCTTTGTCGGTGTTACCTTTCCAACATATATCACTAGTCGCTGTGCGACTGCCTGCTAGGGTTTAAGTATGATCCCCAAGGCACAACGGAACGAGCATGTTCCGTAACCTGATCGGTGAGCGCCCACTATCATAATTAATATTCCCGATCACAGCCGACAGGACAACGGGCCCGTGGCTCAATGGTAGAGCGTTCAACTCCATGACCAAAGATCCCGGGTTCGAATCTAAAGTGATCCACACTTGGGGTTGGGTATGACTGGCTGATTACGGCTTATAAGCGAGAAATGGCCATTTCCGTCTCCCTTGTGTTTGTCGGTATAAACTTTCCAACATATATCACTAGTCGCTCTGCGAATGCCTGCGAGGTTTTAAGTATGAGCCCTTAGGCACAACGGAACGAGCATGTTCCGTAACCTGATCGGTGAGCGCCCACTATCATAATTAATATTCCCGATCACAACCGACGGACAACGGGCCCGTGGCTCAATGGTAGAGCGTACAACTCCATGACCAAAGATCCCGGGTTCGAATCTCAAGTGATCCACACTTGGGGTTGGGTATGACAGGCCGATGACGGCCAATAAGCCAGAAATGGCCATTCCGGTCTCCCTTGTCTTTGTCGGTATTACCTTTCCAACATATATCACTAGTCGCTGTGCGACTGCCTGCGAGGGTTTAAGTATGAGCCCCAAGGCACAACGGAACGAGCATGTTCCGTAACCTGATCGGTGAGCGCCCACTATCATAATTAATATTCCCGATCACAACCGACATGACAACGGGCCCGTGGCTCAATGGTAGAGCGTCCAACTCCATGACCAAAGATCCTGGGTTCGAATCTCAAGTGATCCACACTTGGGGTTGGGTATGACAGGCCGATGACGGTTAATAAGCCAGAAATGTCCATTCCGGTCTCCCTTGTCTTTGTCGGTATTACCTTTCCAACATATATCACTAGTCGCTGTGCGACTGCCTGCGAGGGTTTAAGTATGAGCCCCAAGGCACAACGGAACGAGCATGTTCCGTAACCTGATCGGTGAGCGCCCACTATCATAATTAATATTCCCGATCACAACCGACAGGACAACGGGCCCGTGGCTCAATGGTAGAGCGTTCAACTCCATGACCAAAGATCCCGGGTTCGAATCTCAAGTGATCCACACTTGGGGTTGGGTATGACTGGCTGATGACGGCTAATAAGCCAGAAATGGCCATTCCGGTCTCCCTTGTCTTTGTCGGTATTACCTTTCCAACATATATCACTAGTCGCTGTGCGACTGCCTGCGAGGGTTTAAGTATGAGCCCCAAGGCACAACGGAACGAGCATGTTCCGTAACCTGATCGGTGAGCGCCCACTATCATAATTAATATTCCCGATCACAACCGACAGGACAACGNCGTTCAACTCCATGACCAAACATCCCGGGTTCGAATCTCAATTGATCCACACTTGGGGTTGGGTATGACTGGCTGATGACGGCTAATAAGTCAGAAATGGCCATTCCGGTTTCCCTTGTCTTTGTCGGTATTACCTTTCCAACATATAACACTAGTCGCTCTGCGAATGCCTGCGAGGTTTTAAGTAGGAGCCCCAAGCCACAACGGAACGAGCATGTTCCGAAACCTGATCGGTGAGTGCCCACTATCGTAATTAATATTCCCGATCACAACCAACAGCACAACGCGCCCGTGGCTCAATGGAAGAGCGTTCAACTCCATGACCAAAGATCCCGGGTTCGAATCTCAAGTGATCCACACTTGGGGTTGGGTATGACCGGCTGATGACGGCAAATAAGCCAGAAATTGACATTCCGGTCTCCCTTGTATATGTCGGTATAACCTGTCCAACCTATATCACTAGTCGCTGTGCAAATGTCTGCGATGGTTTAAGTATGAACCCCAAGGCACAACGGAACGTGCATGTTCCGTAACCTGATCGGTGAGCGCCCACTATCATAATTAATATTCCCGAACACAACCGACAGGACAACGGGCCCGTGGCTCAATGGTAGAGCGTTCAACAGCATGACCAAATATCCCGGGTTTGAATAGCAAGTGATCCACACTTGGGGTTGGGTATGACTGGCTGATGACGACTAATTAGCCAGAAATGGCCATTCCGGTCTCCCTTGACTTTGTCGGTATTACCTTTCCAACATATATCACTAGTGGCTGCGCGACTGCCTGCGAGAGTTGAAGTATGATCCCCAAGGCACAACGGAACGATCTAGTTCCCTAACCTGATCCGTGAGCGCCCACTATCATAATTAATATTCCCGATCACAACCGACAGGACAACGGTCCCGTGGCTCAATGGTAGAGCGTTCAAATCCATGACGAAAGATCCCGGGTTCGAATCTCAAGTGATCCACACTTGGTGTTGAGTATAACAGGCTGATGACGGCTAATAGGCCAGAAATGGCCATTCCGGTCTCCCTTGTTTTTGACGGTATTAGCTTTACAACATATATCACTAGCCGCTGTGCGACTGCCTGCGAGGGTTTAAGTATGATCCCCAAGGCACAACGGAACGAGCATGTTCCGTAACCTGATCGGTGAGCGCCCAATATCATAATTAATATTCCCGATCACAACCGACAGGACAACGGGCCCGTGGCTCAATGGTAGAGCGTTCAACTCCATGACCAAAGATCCCGGGATCGAATCTCATGTGATCCACACTTGGGGTTGGGTATGACTGGCTGATTACGGCTATTAAGCCAGAAATGGCCATTCCGGTCTCCCTTGTCTTTGTCGGTATTACCTTTCCAACATATATCACTAGTCGCTGTGCCACTGCCTGCGAGGGTTTAGTATGAGCCCCAAGGCACAACGGAACGAGCATGTTCCGTAACCTGATCGGTGAGCGCCCACTATCATAATTAATATTCCGGATCACAACCGACAGGACAACGGGCCCGTGGCTCAATGGTAGAGCGTTCGACTCCATGACCAAAGATCCCGGGTTCGAATCTAAATTGATCCACACTTGGGGTTGGGTATGACTGGCTGATTACGGCTTATAAGCGAGAAATGGCCATTTCGGTCTCCCTTGTGTTTGTCGGTATAAACTTTCCAACATATATCACAAGTCGCTCTGCGAATGCCTGCGAGGTTTTAAGTATGAGCCCTTAGGCACAACGGAACGAGCATGTTCCGTAACCTGATCGGTGAGCGCCCACTATCATAATTAATATTCCCGATCACAACCGACGGACAACGGGCCCGTGGCTCAATGGTAGAGCGTTCAACTCCATGACCAAACATCCCGGGTTCGAATCTCAATTGATCCACACTTGGGGTTGGGTATGACTGGCTGATGACGGCTAATAAGTCAGAAATGGCCATTCCGGTTTCCCTTGTCTTTGTCGGTATTACCTTTCCAAAATAACACTAGTCGCTCTGCGAATGCCTGCGAGGTTTTAAGTAGGAGCCCCAAGGCACAACGGAACGAGCATGTTCCGAAACCTGATCGGTGAGTGCCCACTATCGTAATTAATATTCCCGATCACAACCAACAGCACAACGGGCCCGTGGCTCAATGTTAGAGCGTTCAACTCCATGACCAAAGATCCCGGGTTCGAATCTCAAGTGATCCACAATTGGGGTTGGGTATGACTGGCTGATGACGGCTAATAAGGCAGAAATGGCCATTCCGGTTTCCCTTGTCTTTGTCGGCTTTACCTTTCCAACATATATCACTATTCGCTGTGCGACTGCCTACGAGGGTTTAGGTATGAGCCCCAAGGCACAAGGGAACGAGCATGTTCCGTAACCTGATTGGTGAGCGCCCACTATCATAATTAATATTCCCGATCACAACCGACAGGACAACGCGCCCGTGGCTCAATGGAAGAGCGTTCAACTCCATGACCAAAGATCCCGGGTTCGAATCTCAAGTGATCCACACTTGGGGTTGGGTATGACTGTCTGATGACAACGAATAAGCCGGAAATGGCCATTCCGGTCTCGCTTGTCTTTGCCGGTATTACCTTTCCAACATATATCACTAGTCGCTGTGCGACTGCCTGCGAGGGTTTAAGTAAGAGCCCCAAGGCACAACGGAACGAGCATGTTCCGTAACCTGATCTGTGAGCGTCCACTATCATAATTAATATTCCCGATCACAACCGACAGGACAACGGGCCCGTGGCTCAATGGTAGAGCGTTCAACTTCATGACCAAAGATCCCGGGTTCGAATCTCAAGTGATCCACACTTGGGGTTGGGTATGACTGGCTGATGACGGCTAATAAGCCAGAAATGGCCATTCCGGTCTCCCTTGTCTTTGTCGGTATTACATTTCCAACGTATATCACTAGTCGCTGTGCGACTGCCTGCGAGGGTTTAAGTATGAGCACCAAGGCACAAAGGAACGAGCATGTTCCTTAACATGATATGTGAGGGCCCATTATCATAATTAACATTCCCGATCACAACCGACAGGACAACAGGCCCGTGCCTCAATGGTAGATCTTTCAACTCCATGAACAAAGATCCCGGGTTCGAATCTCAATTGATCCACACTTGGGGTTGGGTATGACTGGCTGATGACGGCTAATAGGCCAGAAATGGCCATTACGGTCTCCCTTGTCTTTGTCGGTATTACCTTTCCAACATATATCACTAGTCGCTTTGCGAATGCCTGCGAGGTTTAAAGTATGAGCCCCAAGGCACAACGGAACGAGCATGTTCCGTAACCTGATCGGTGAGCGTCCACTATCATAATTAATATTCCCGATCACAACCGACAGGACAACGGGCCCGTGGCTCAATGGTAGAGCGTTCAACTTCATGACCAAATATCCCGTGTTCGAATCTCAAGTGATCCACACTTGGGGTTGGGTATGACTGGCTGATGACGGCTAATAGGCCAGAAATGGCCATTCCGCTCTCCCTTGTCTTTGTCGGTATTACCTTTCCAACGTATATCACTAGTCGCTGTGCGACTGCCTGCGAGTGTTTAAGTATGAGCCCCAAGGCACAAAGGAACGAGCATGTTCCTTAACATGATAGGTGAGGGCCCACTATCATAATTAATATTCCCGATCACAACCGACAGGACAACGGGCCCGTGTCTCAATGGTAGAGCGTTCAACTCCATGACCAAAGATCCCGCGTTCGAATCTCAAGAGATCCACACTTGTGGTTGGTTATGACTGGCTGATGACGGCTTATAGGCCAGAAATGGCCATTATGGTCTCCCTTGTCTTTGTCGGTATTACCTTTCCAACATATATCACTAGTCGCTGTGAGACTGCCTGCGAGGGTTTAAGTATGATCCTCAAGGCACAGGGGAACTAGCATGTTCCTTAACCTGATTGGTGAGCGCCCACTATAATAATTAATATTCCCGATCACATCCGACCGGACAACGGGCCAGTGGCTCATTGGTAGAGCGTTCAACTCCATGACCAAAGATCCCGGGTTCGAATCTCAAGTGATCCACACTTGGGGTTGGGTATGACTGGCTGATAACGGCTAATAAGCCAGAAATGGCCATTCCGGACTCTCTTGTCTTTTTCGGTATTTCCTTTCCAACATATTACACTAGTCGCTGTGCGACTGCCTGCGAGGGTTTAAGTATGAGCCCAAGGCACAACGGAACGAGCATGTTCCGCAACCTGATCGGTGAGCGCCCACTATCGTAATTAATATTCGCGATCAAAAACGACAGGACAACGGGCCCGTGGCTCAATGGTAGAGCGTTCAACTCCATGACCAAATATCCCGGGTTCGAATCTCAAGTGATCCAAACTTGGGGTTGGGTATGACTGGCTGGTGACTGCTAATAATCCAGAAATGGCCATTCCGGTCTCCTTTGTCTTTGTCGGTATTACCTTTCCAACATATATCACTAGTCGCTCTGCGACTGTCTGCGAGGGTTTAAGAATGAGCCCTAAGGCACAACGGAACGAGCATGTTCCGTAACCTGATCGGTGAGCGCCCACTGTCATAATTAATATTCCCGATCACAACCGGCAGGACATCGGGCCCGTGGCTCAATGGTAGAGCGTTCAACTCCATGACCAAAGATCCCGGGTTCGAATCTCAAATGATCCACACTTGGGGTGGAGTATGACTGGCTGATTACGGCTAATAAGCCAGAAATGGCCATTCCGTTCTCCCTTGTCTTTGTCGGTATTACCTTTTCAACATATATCACTAGTCGCTGTGCGACTGCCTGTGAGGATTTAAGTATGAGCCCCAAGGCACAACGGAACGAGCATGTTCCGTAACCTGATCGGTGAGCGCCCACTATCATATTTAATATACCCGATCACAACCGACAGGACAACGGGACCGTGGCTCAATGGTAGAGCGTTCAACTCCATGACCAAAGATCCCGGGTTCGAATCTCAAATGATCCACATTTGGGGTGGAGTATGACTGGCTGATGACGGCTAATAAGCCAGAAATGGCCATTCCGGACTCTCTTGTCTTTTTCGGTATTTCCTTTCCAACATATTACACTAGTCGCTGTGCGAATGCCTGCGAGGGTTTAAGTATGAGCCCAAGGCACAACGGAACGAGCATGTTCCGCAACCAGATCGGTGAGCGTCCACTATCATAATTAATATTCCCGATCACAACCGAGAGGACAACGGGCCCGTGTCTAAATGCTAGATCGTTCAACTCCATGACCAAAGATCCCGGGTTCGAATCTCAAGTGATCCACACTTGGGGTGGAGTATGACTGTCTGACGACTGCTATTAAGGCAGAAATGTCCATTCCGGTCTCCCTTGACTTTGTCGATATTACCTTTCCAACATATATCACTAGTCGCTGTGCGACTGCCTGCGAGGGTTTAAGTATGAGCCCCAAGGCACAACGGAACGAGCATGTTCCGCAACCTGATCGGTGAGCGCCCACTATCATAATTAATATTCGCGATCAAAAACGACAGGACAACGGGCCCGTGGCTCAATGGTAGAGCGTTCAACTCCATGACCAAATATCCCGGGTTCGAATCTCAAGTGATCAAAACTTGGGGTTGGGTATGACTGGCTGCTGACTGCTAATAATCCAGAAATGGCCATTCCGGTCTCCTTTGTCTTTGTCGGTATTACCTTTCCAACATATATCACTAGCCGCTCTGCGACTGTCTGCGAGGGTTTAAGAATGAGCCCCAAGGCACAAAGGAACGAGCATGTTCCGTAACCTGATCGGTGAGCGCCCACTATCATAATTATTATTCCCGATCACAACCGGCAGGACAACGGGCCCGTGGCTCAATGGTAGAGCGTTCAACTCCATGACCAAAGATCCCGGGTTCGAATCTCAAATGATCCACACTTGGGGTGGAGTATGACTGGCTGATTACGGCTAATAAGCCAGAAATGGCCATTCCGTTCTCCCTTGTCTTTGTCGGTATTACCATTCCAACATATATCACTAGTCGCTCTGCGACTGCCTGCGTGGGTTTAAGTATGAGCCCCAAGGCACAACGGAACGAGCATGTTCCGTAACCTGATCGGTGAGCGCCCACTATCATAATTAATATTCCCGATCACAACCGACAGGACAACGCGACCGTGGCTCAATGGTAGAGCGTTCAACTCCATGACCAAAGATCCCGGGTTCGAATCTCAAATGATCCACATTTGGTGTGGAGTATGACTGGCCGATGACGGCTAATAAGCCAGAAATGGCCATTTCGTTCACCCTTGTCTTTGTCGGTATTACCTTTCCAACATATATCACTAGTCGCTGTGCGACTGCCTGCGAGGGTTTAGTATGAGCCCCAAGGCACAACGGAACGTGCATGTTCCGTAACCTGATCGGTGAGCGCCCACTAACATAATTAATATTCCCGATCACAGCCGACAGGACAACGGGCCCGTGGCTCAATGGTAGAGCGTTCAACTCCATGACCAAATATCCCGGGTTCGAATCTCAAGTGATCCACACTTGGGGTTGGGTATGACTGGCTGATGACGGCTAATAAGCCAGAAATGGCCATTCCGGTCTCCCTTGTCTTTGTCGGTATTACCTTTCCATCATATATCACTAGTCGCTCTGCGACTGTCTGCGAGTGTTTAAGAATGAGCCCCAAGGCACAACGGAACGAGCATGTTCCGTAACCTGATCGGTGAGCGCCCAATATCATAATTAATATTCCCGATCACAACCGACAGGACAACGGGCCCGTGGCTCAATGGTAGAGCGTTCAACTCCATGACCAAAGATCCCGGGTTCGAATCTCAAATGATCCACATTTTGGGTGGAGTATGACTGGCTGATGACGGCTAATAAGCCAGAAATGGCCATTCCGGTCTCCCTTGTCTTTGTCGGTATTACCTTTCCAACATATATCACTAGTCGCTGTGCGACTGCCTGCGAGGGTTTAGTATGAGCCCCAAGGCACAACGGAACGAGCATGTTCCTTAACCTGATCGGTGAGCGCCCACTATAATAATTAATATTCCCGATCACAACCGACAGGACAACGGGACCGTGGCGTAATGGTAGAGCGTTCAACTACAGGACCAAAGATCCCGGTTTCGAATCTCAAATGATCCACATTTGGGGTGGAGTATGACTGGCTGATGACGGCTAATAGGCCAGAAATAGCCATTCCGGTCTCCCTTGTCTTTGTCGGTTTTACCTTTCCAACATATATCTCTAGTCGCTGTGCGACTGCCTGCGAGGGTTTAAGTATGAGCCCCAAGGCACAACGGAACGAGCATGTTCCGTAACCTGATCGGTGATCGCCCACTATCATAATTAATATTCCCGATCACAACCGACAGGACAACGCCCCCGTGGCTCAATGGTAGAGCGTTCAACTCCATGACCAAAGATCCCGGGTTCGAATCTCAAGTGATCCACACTTGGGGTTGGGTATGACTGGCTGATGACGGCTAATAAGCCAGAAATGGCCATTCCGGTTTCCCTTGTCTTTGTCGGTATTACCTTTCCAACATATATCACTAGTCGATGTGCGACTGCCTGCGAGGGTTTAAGTATGAGCCCCAAGGCACAACGGAACGAGCATGTTCCGTAACCTGATCGGTGAGCGCCCACTATCATAATTAATATTCCCGATCACAACCGGCACGACAACGGGCCCGTGGCTCAATGGTAGAGCGTTCAACTCCATGACCAAAGATCCCGGGTTCGAATCTCAAGTGATCCACACTTGGGGTTGGGTATGACTGGCTGATGACGGCTAATAAGCCAGAAATGGCCATTCCGGTCTCCCTTGTCTTTGTCGGTATTACCTTTCCAACATATATCACTAGTCGCTCTGCGACTGCCTGCGTGGGTTTAAGTATGAGCCCCAAGGCACAACGGAACGAGCATGTTCCGTATACTGATCGGTGAGCGCGCACTATCATAATTAATATTCCCGATCACAACCGACAGGACAACGGGCCCACGGCTCAATGTTAGAGCGTTCAACTCCATGACAAAAGATCCCGGGTTCGAATCTCAAGTGATCCACACTTGGGGTTGGGTATGACCGGCTGATGAATGCTAATAAGCCAGAAATGGCCATTCCGGTCTCCCTTTTCATTGTCGGTATTACCTTTCCAACATATATCACTAGTCGCTGTGCGACTGCCTGCGAGGGTTTAAGTATGAGCCCCAAGGCACAACGGAACGAGCATGTTCCGTAACCTGATCGGTGAGCGCCCACTATCATAATTAATATTCCCGATCACAGCCGACAGGACAACGGGCCCGTGGCTCAATGGTAGAGCGTTCAACTCCATGACCAAAGATCCCGGGTTCGAATCTCAAGTGATCCACACTTGGGGTTGGGTATGACTGGCTGATGACGGCTAATAAGCCAGAAATGGCCATTCCGGTCTCCCTTGTCTTTGTCGGTATTACCTTTCCATCATATATCACTAGTCGCTCTGCGACTGTCTGCGAGAGTTTAAGAATGAGCCCCAAGGCACAACGGAACGAGCATGTTCCGTAACCTGATCGGTGAGCGCCCAATATCATAATTAATATTCCCGATCACAACCGAGAGGACAACGGGCCCGTGGCTCAATGGTAGAGCGTTCAACTCCATGACCAAATATCCCGGTTTCGAATCTCAAATGATCCACATTTGGGGTGGAGTATGACTGGCTGATGACGGCTAATAAGCCAGAAATGGCCATTCCGTTCACCCTTGTATTTGTCGGTATTACCTTTCCAACATATATCACTTGTCGCTGTGCGGCTGCCTGCGAGGGTTTAGTATGAGCCCCAAGGCACAGCGGAACGTGCATGTTCCGTAACCTGATAGGTGAGCGCCCACTATCATAATTAATATTCCCGATCACAACCGACAGGACAACGGGACCGTGGCGTAATGGTAGAGCGTTCAACTACATGACCAAAGATCCCGGGTTCGAATCTCAAGTGATCCACACTTGGGGTTGGGTATGACTGGCTGATGACTGCTAATAAGCCAGAAATGGCCATTCCGGTCTCCCTTGTCTTTGTCGGTATTACCTTTCCAACATATATCACTAGTCGATGTGCGACTGTCTGCGAGTGTTTACGTATGAGCCCCAAGGCACAACGGAAGGAGCATGTTCTTTAACCTGATCGGTTAGCGAACACTATCATAATTAAAATTACCGATCACAACCGACAGGACAACGTGCCCGTGGCTCAATGGTACAGCGTTCAACTCCATGACCAAAGATCCCGGGTTCGAATCTCAAGTGATCCACACTTGGGGTTGGGTATGACTGGCTGATGCCGGCTAATAAGCCAGAAATGGCCATTCCGGTCTCCCTTGTCTTTGTCGGTATTACCTTTCCAACATATATCACTAGTCGCTGTGCGATTGCCTGCGAGGGTTTAAGTATGAGCCCCAAGGCACAACCGAACGAGCATGTTCCGTATCCTGATCGGTGAGCGCCCACTATCATAATTAATATTCCCGATCACAACCGAAAGTACAACGGGCCCGTGGCTCAATGGTAGAGCGTTCAACTCCATGACCAAAGATCCCGGGTACGAATCTCAAGTGATCCACACTTGGGGTTGGGTATGAATGGCTGATGACGGCTAATAAGCCAGAAATGGCCATTCCGGTCTCCCTTGTCTTTGTCGGTATTACATTTTCAACATATATCACTAGTCGCTGTGCGACTGTCTGCGAGGGTTTAAGTATGAGCCCCAAGGCACAACGGAACGAGCATGTTCCGTAACCTGATCGGTGAGCGCGCACTATCATAATTAATATTCCCGATCACAACCGAAAGGACAACGGGCCCGTGGTTCAATGTTAGAGCGTTCAACTCCATGACCAAAGATCCCGGGTTCGAATCTCAAGTGATCCACACTTGGGGTTGGGTATGACAGGCTGATGACGGCTAATAAGCCAGAAATGGCCATTCCGGTCTCCCTTGTCTTTGTCGGTATTACCTTTCCAACATATATCACTAGTCGCTGTGCGACTGCCTGCGAGGGTTTAAGTATGAGCCCCAAGGCACAACGGAACGAGCATGTTCCGTATCCTGATCGGTGAGCGCCCACTATCATAATTAATATTCACGATCACATCCGACAGGACAACGGGCCCGTGGCACAATCGTAGAGCGTTCTACTACATGACCAAAGATCCCGGGTTCGAATCTCAAGTGATCCACACATGGGGTTGGGTATGACTGGCTGATGACTGCTAATAAGCCAGAAATGGCCATTCCGGTCTCCCTTGTCTTTGTCGGTATTACCTTTCCAACATATATCACTAGTCGCTCTGCGACTGCCTGCGAGGGTTTAAGTATGAGCCCCAAGGCACAACGGAACGAGCATGTACCGTTACCTGATCGGTGAGCGCCCACTATCATAATTAATATTCCCGATCACAACCGACAGGACAACGGGCCCGTGGCTCAATGGTAGAGCGTTCAACTCCATGACCAAAAATCCCGTGTTCGAATCTCAAGTGATCCACACTTGGGGTTGGGTATGACTGGCTGATGACGGCTAATAATCCAGAAATGGCCACTCCGGTCTCCCTTGTCTTTGTCGATATTACCTTTCCAACATATATCACTAGTCGCTGTGCGACTGCCTGCGAGGGTTTAAGTATGAGCCCCAAGGCACAAGGGAACGAGCATGTTGCGTAGCCTCATATGTGAGCGCCCACTATCATAATTAATATTCACGATCACAACCGACAGGACAACGGGCCCGTGGCTCAATGGTAGAGCGTTCAACTCCGTGACCAAATATCCCGGGTTCGAATCTCAAGTGATCCACACTTGGGGTTGGGTATGACTTCTGATGACGGCTAATAAGCCAGAAATGGCCATTCCGGTCTCCCTTGTCTTTGTCGGTATTACCTTTCCAACATATATCACTAGTCGCTCTGCGAATGCCTGCGAGGGTTTAAGTATGAGCCCCAAGGCACAACGGAACGAGCATGTTAAGTTACCTGTTCGGTGAGCGCCCACCATCATAATTAATATATCCCGATCACAACCGACAGGACAACGGCCCCGTGGCTCAATGGTAGAGCGTTCAACTCCATGACCAAAGATCCCGGGTTCGAATCTCAAGTGATCCACATTTGGGGTTGGGTATGACTGGCTGATGACGGCTAATAAGCCAGAAATGGCCATTCCGGTCTCCCTTGTCTTTGTCGGTATTACCTTTCCAACATATATCACTAGTCGCTGTGCGACTGCCTGCGAGGGTTTAAGTATGAGCCCCAAGGCACAACGGAACGAGCATGTTCCGTAACCTGATCGGTGAGCGCAGACTATCATCATTAATATTCCCGATCACAACCGACAGTACAACGGGCCCGTGGCTCAATGGTAGAGCGTTCAACTCCATGACCAAAGATCACGGGTTCGAATCTCAATTGATCCATACTTGGGGTTGGGTATGACAGGCTGATGGCTGCTAATAAGCCAGAAATGTCCATTCCGGTCTCCCTTGTCTTTGTCGGTATTACCTTTCCAACATATATCACAAGTTGCTTTGCGACTGCCTGCGAGGGTTTTAGTATGAGCCCCAAGGCACAACGGAACGAGCATGTTCCGTAACCTGATCGGTGAGCGCCCACTATCATAATTAATATTCCCGATCACAACCGACAGGACAACGGGCCCGTGGCACAATGGTAGAGCGTTCAACTCCATGACCAAAGATCCCGGGTTCGAATCTCAAGTGATCCACACTTGGGGTTGGGTTTGACTGGCTGATGACGGATAATAGGCCAGAAATGGTCATTCCGGTCTCCCTTGTATTTGTCGGTATTACCTTTCCAACATATATCACTAGTCGCTGTGCGAATGCCTGCGAGGGTTTAAGTATGAGCCCCAAGGCACAAAGGAACGTGCATGTTCCTTAACCTGTTCGGAGAGCGCCCAGTATCATAATTAATATTCCCGATCACAACCGACAGGACAACGGGCCCGTGGCTCAATGGTAGAGCGTTCAACTCCATGACAAAAGATCCCGGGTTCGAATCTCAAGTGATCCACACTTGGGGTTGGGTATGATATGCTGATGACGGCTTATAAGCCAGAAATGGCCATTCCGGTCTCCCTTGTCTTTGTCGGTATTACCTTTCCAACATATATGACTACTCGCTGTGCGACTGCCTGCGAGGGTTTAAGTATGAGCCCCAAGGCACAACGGAACGAGCATGTTCCGTAACCTGATCGGTGAGCGCCCACTATCATAATTAATATTCCCGATCACAACCGACAGGACAACGGGCCCGTGGCTCAATGTTAGAGCTTTCAACTCCATGACCAAATATCCCGGGTTCGAATCTCAAATGATCCACACTTGGGGTTGGGTATGAATGGCTGATGACGGCTAATAAGCCAGAAATGTCCATTCCGGTCTCCCTTGTCTTTGTCGGTATTACCTTTCATCCATATATCACTAGTCGCTGTGCGACTGCCTGCGAGGGTTTAAGTATGAGCCCCAAGGCACAACGGAACGAGCATGTTCCGTAACCTGATCGGTGAGCGCCCACTATCATAATTAATATTCCCGATCACAACCGACAGGACAACGGGCCCGTGGCTCAATGGTAGAGCGTTCAACTCCATGACCAAAGATCCCGGGTTCGAATCTCAAGTGATCCACACTTGGGGTTGGGTATGACTGGCTGATGACGGCTAATAAGCCAGAAATGGCCATTCCGGTCTCCCTTGTCTTTGTCGGTATTACCTTTCCAACATATATCACTAGTCGCTGTGCGACTGCCTGCGAGGGTTTAAGTATGAGCCCCAAGGCACAACGGAACGAGCATGTTCCGTAACCTGATCGGTGAGCGCCCACTATCATAATTAATATTCCCGATCACAACCGACAGGACAACGGGCCCGTGGCTCAATGGTAGAGCGTTCAACTCCATGACCAAAGATCCCGGGTTCGAATCTCAAGTGATCCACACTTGGGGTTGGGTATGACTGGCTGATGACGGCTAATAAGCCAGAAATGGCCATTCCGGTCTCCCTTGTCTTTGTCGGTATTACCTTTCCAACATAT
>CACRXP010000277.1:584121-750626 GCA_902702965.1 Spirometra erinaceieuropaei | reverse complement strand
GATGACTGCTTATAAGCCAGAAATGGCCATTCCGGTCTCCCTTGTCTTTGTCGGTATTACCTTTCCAACATATATCACTGGTCGCTGTGCGACTGCCTGCGAGGGTTTAAGTATGAGCCCCAAGGCACAACGGAACGAGCATGTTCCGTAACCTGATCGGTGAGCGCCCACTATCATAATTAATATTCCCGATCACAACCGACAGGACAGCGGGCCCGTGGCTCAATGGTAGAGCGTTCAACTCCATGACCAAAGATCCCGGTTTCGAATCTCAAGTGATCCACACTTGGGGTTGGGTATGACTGGCTGATGACTGCTAATAAGCCAGAAATGGCCATTCCGGTCTCCCTTGTCTTTGTCGGTATTACCTTTCCTACATAAATCACTAGTCGCTGTGCGACTGTCTGCGACGGTTTAAGTATGAGCCCCAAGGCACAACGGAACGAGCATGTTCCGTAACCTGATTAGTGAGCGCCCACTAACATTATTAATATTCCCGATCACAACCGACATGACAACGGGCCCGTGGCTCAATGGTAGAGCGTTCAACTCCATGACCAAAGATCCCGGGTTCGAATCTCAAGTGATCCACACTTGGGGTTGGGTATGACAGGCTGATGACGGCTAATAAGCCAGAAATGGCCATTCCGGTCTCCCTTGTCTTTGTCGGTATTACCTTTCCAACATATATCACTAGTCGCTGTGCGACTGCCTGCGAGGGTTTAAGTATGAGCCCCAAGGCACAACGGAACGAGCATGTTCCGTAACCTGATCGGTTAGCGCCCACTATCATAATTAATATTCCCGATCACAACCGACAGGACAACGGGCCCGTGGCTCAATGGTAGAGCGTTCAAATCCATGACCAAAGATCCTGGGTTCGAATCTCAATTGATCCACACTTGGGATTGGGTATGACTGGCTGATGACGGCTAATAGGCCAGAAATGGCCATTCCGGTCTCCCTTGTCTTTGTCGGTATTACCTTTCCAACATGTATCACTAGTCGCTGTGCGACTGCCTGCGAGGGTTTAAGTATGAGCCCCAAGGCACAACGGAACGAGCACGTTCCGTAACCTGACCGGTGAGCGCCCACTATCATAATTAATATTCCCGATCACAACCGACAGGACAGCGGGCCCGTGGCTCAATGGTAGAGCGTTCAACTCCATGACCAAATATCCCGGGTTCGAATCTCAAGTGATCCGCACTTGGGGTTGGGTATGACTGGCTGATAACGGCTAATAGGCCAGAAATGGCCATTCCGGTCTCCCTTGTCTTTGTCGGTATTACCTTTCCAACATATATCACTAGTCGCTGTGCGACTGCCTGCGAGGGTTTAAGTATGAGCCCCAAGGCACAACGGAACGAGCACGTTCCGTAACCTGATCGGTGAGCGCCCACTATCATAATAAATATTCCCGATCACAACCGACAGGACAACGGGCCCGTGGCTCAATGGTAGAGCGTTCAACTCCATGACCAAAGATCCCGGGTTCGAATCTCAAGTGATCCACACTTGGGGTTGGGTATGACTGGCTGATGACGGCTAATAAGCCAGAAATGGCCATTCCGGTCTCCCTTGTCTTTGTCGGTATTACCTTTCCAACATATATCACTAGTCGCTGTGCGACTGCCTGCGAGGTTTTAAGTATGAGCCCCAAGGCACAACGGAACGAGCATGTTCCGTAACCTGATCGGTGAGCGCCCACTGTTTAAATGTATTTATAGTGTTTGTTAACGCGTGATATAATTTTCGTTACCTTGTATGCAAATTTATGTTTTCATGGTTCTGCAATTTAACAATGATGTGCTCAATATCGTATTTGGCGGAAAATGTCATGTAATGACGCAATTAGTATACATAACACACCAATACATCTGCCTGACATCATTTTAATCCAATCATCTTAACCAGTTTTATAAAAATATTTTGACAATCACAGTGGCGTATCCGACGGCTGTAAAAATTTTCAACAGGCAGGTCGTATGTGCAACCCTGTTCAATATAACTGCAAAACGGCGGCTAGTAAGTTTTGCGCAAATTATCAGCAGTTCAGTATATTTCGTTTTTCTTCAGATATCAAGTGTTGCTTTCCCACGGCGCATCTTGCTGATAACCGACCACATTCACAATTTTCTCAGTGTATCGCCTGTCTAGAATCTGGTCACAATGATGGGAGGCGTTCCTTTTTATGAAAATGCGTTGTGCCTTACGCATATACAGCAGGTTTGCTAATTTATGAAATGTTGGCCACAGTTTAAACGTGTGTTTTCGAAATAAAAATGGTTGGCTCAATTTGACTTTGATATTAATCGCATGCAGCATAATCTCTTGATAAGATATCTAGGTAATATAGCAGGTTTTAAAGGAATGGTTTATTATGGCTGTCTGCAGCATTTATAAAGCGAAAAGAGACAGCTTCATCAGGAGGCCTATTGTTCATTAGTCGACGGTGCTCTTGAAAATTTAGATATATCTCATAGAAATCACGTATAAAAATATTCATTATTTTGCTCCTTTGCTAGAACATGAAGTATTCTTCAAGTATGGTTCCAAAAAGCGCGAAGGTATCCCATTTTTTAATTCCGCATTTGTGGAATTTTCTATGACTATGATGTTTCCGACCATATCGCGTCTCTGCATTAATTAGTGTTGTTATCAATGTTTACAATATGTCAGTGGACTAGTGCTTAATTTACGAACCCCATATGCTTTCCACTTAACAGCGCTTGATTTGTTGTATGCAATTCGGAAACAGCAAATGCAATTGTAATAGCAGGTAATATAGAAAAATATTTCGGAATTGGATAAAAACTGTTAAAATAAAATTGAAACTTTATTTAGGTATAGAATTTAAAAAGGCGTAATGCCTGGCCCAATGATTATAGAAATATTTTTGCGTTTCCTGTAAAAGATAATTAAATTTATAACGGCGTCAATAATCAATAAGAAAATCGGTATATCTTAAACTGCCCTTTACGGTTTTTTCAGTCGGCCAAAAAACGTTCTTTAAAATGCAACCATTCGCGTGTTGCTAAAATATCCCTCAATTATGCTTATCAATAATTGAAATAAAAACCCAAACTAACCAATCTTTGCCATTTAAAAAACTCGTTTCGGAATTTCAGTCGACACTTCATGAGCTAGCACAATAAATGTAAAGAGTTACTGTTGAATAGGATATACCAAGCCTATTATTTAAAGTCAGGGCGTCCGTTACATCGAACGCATAAAAACCTTTAAGGCCATTACTTTGTGATGATTTGCTATATGCATTACCATTTTCGTCATAGCGCATGAAATATTTAATAAATGAATGATGTAATATTTAGAAATATATATAGAAGTCTGTTAACAGTACAGTGCCACCGGTCAAATACTTTCCGCTAAACTCAAACTTACTCGGAAAATCAACATTGTCCAAATTAATATGCTCGCTCATTCTAGGACGAATGCCAAAGGCCTTGGACGCTGGATAATTTCGGCATTCGAAGAGTAGCTAAATCATAAGAGGCTACATTTTTAATACAGTTTAAATATGTGAAAACTTGTCTTAAACACATGCTGGAATTTTTGTAATTATTGCAGATAAGCTGCAGAAGCAAGCAAAGACTGATTCAAAACTACTTCTTAGACTGATTATAAGTAATCTACGTGATGACTACGTTCGAAAATGTAATCAAAAATAGAGTTTAATTTATATAATTATATGCTTTGCAAAAAAAACATAAAATTGTCCGTGTCTCTGCCATGGAGGTTGCTTCCAAATAGAGTTGATTACCCGTAAAGTAAGCAGAATTTTATAAACAAGAACTTCTGTCATGCAGCGCCACAGCTAATGATTAAAAATGAACAAACAGCTCACACAGAAATAAAACCAAATTCAAACTCCTACAGAAGATTTTATGAGCGCATCAGAGTTTTGTGCACACGACTCAATTACAGTAACGTATTTCCATTGGTGAATTTACGCGCATGCGTCACAAACTCTGCCCTTCTCCGTTTGGGAGGTGAAGACAGACGGACGTTGGAGGCCACATCAATGTGCAGTTATTCATTCACTTGTTCCTGTGGAGCAGGATACATCAGCCGCACAAGGAGACGCCTGGTAAAGAGGAATGACAGTGTTCTCATTAAACGTTGCATCACGTTTTACGTTCGTCACAGTCACCAAAACGGTTAATTAAGTATGTGATTTTCTATCTGTCAATCATCAAACAATAGGAAAAGCGACGAGTTAACTCACGGTGTACATAGATGTGCAAAATGTTTTCGAAAACCAATTTTTAAGACAATTAGACGCTGTTGTGGTGCGTATGCCTATTGGACCTCTCTTAGCCGACCTCTGTATGTCAGGCTGCATATATTTAAAGAAAATGCAAACATAACGGTCGCTTCGTTAATGATATCTTTGCAATTGCAACCACAGAAAACGGCGTTGCTGCCATCCTAAATGCTGAAATCAGGCACATCCTTCGATCAAATTCATGTTAGAGATGGAATCGGCCAGTTCGCTTTCTTTATAATATGTCCTTCTACACAGAAGTTCTGACGGTAGCATCTGAAGTAGCATCTATCGGCAGTAAACCTGGGCTGGAATGGTTTCCTAAATTCGCCTGTTACAACTCTTCAAAAAAAGCGACATCAAGTCAAGTTTCTGGCACAAAGGACACATAATGGCTTATCGGAAAAGACCTGACGACTTCTAAAACTCTCCAGAATAAGACATAGACCACAAACTCGAGCACAAAATGCATCTCGATTTGGTAAAAACCAATTAATCGGCTAGCTGTTGTCAAAACGTCCCTAATTTGTCCATAATATAAGTTGTTGTATCGAGGACAAGTGTTATACAAAATCATGGAGAAACATTTTGTCATATCGTCAGCTCTTAAATGAACTTGCTTTCTTGGCTGCGAAAATTACTATAGGCTTATAGGGTCCACGCAAATGACATTACGTTTTTGTTTTTTCTCGTTGATGTCCATATAAATTGAATAATTTACACCCAATATTGTATGATCTAGGTGCATAAGCTAGTGTTTTGCACACGTATTTCATAGCAGATCGTTGCGCATCTAGATAACTTGCATATATATAGCATATATATTTTAGAGAGCATGACGTAAAAAAAATCAACTCTTAAAACACAATAGCGGTAAATACACAGCCGTACTGAGATTAGTGCAAATGTTTTTCTGTACAGTGGGTTTCTGTAACTAGTGCATATATAAGTATGTTTGAAATTTATCCCTAACGTTAAGGAACTGACGAAATATCTCACCAATGCCTTTACAGTAGGAATAAAAGCTACTAGGATGTATAAACTAAACGCATGGCGGGACTTAAAAATACTCGCCTGTTTGTACATAACTTAATTGTCATAAATACAGTTAGTTGCAGATCACATGAAAACACTGACCTTTTTTCAAACATGCTGTCCCCAATAAGATGTTAGCATGAACGCATTCGGCCTTTGATTACCCAGTTTATACGGCTTACTTACTCTGTTGCATTTCGGATATTTATTTCGGTTGAAAATATAAATTTTATTCATAGTTTTTTTGTGTCCACTGCTTACTTAATCATAAAAATTATTTGATCGAAAGCATTTGGTTTTGCGGAAATTGATGAGCTGGTAAGGGTTTAAAACTTCTAAAATGTCAACTTTCTCCCAAAAATGGACTGTTTAAATACGTTTTAGTTAACGCACATCATTGATATTTTGGCAGATTTTGAATAATTTAAATTGACTCAACTGTGAAAACCTTAACGCCTTGGAGAGATTCAAACTCACGCAGTAAGGGAAAGGTTTTTGCGCAGCCAACGCTCTATCCACCTGAACTGCGAGGCCCCGACGGACGACGCGAGTCTAATCACATTTGGGTCACCTTACACGCCTAACCTACTGCAACGTCTGGAATCCACCAAATCTGATACAGTACGTTGCCTGCCCAAGCCGGATTTCCTAAGCAATTCACCTAGACCCCACTAGATGTCTACCAGGCTCGCGTGATTCATTGATATTTTTGGAAGATTTTGAATTATTCATATTTACCCAACTAGGAAAAACACAGCGCCTCGGTGGGATTCGAACAAACGCAGTAAGGGGAAGGCTTTGGCGCATTTGGTTTTGTGGGAATTGTTAAGCATGTAAGGAATATGGACTTCTAATCACTCAAATTTCTCCCAAAAATGGACTGTTTAAATTCATTTCAGTTAACACAAATTATCCAAATGAAATTCCTCATTTGCCCGTTTGAATCGGATCCGTGCATGCATTTGACAGATTGAAACAAATTGGACGGCCATACAGGTCCGTCGAGGGTCTATTCGAGACAACACCCTCATCAACCTCTTCTCCATATTTGGGATGCAAGCTCTGATATAAGAAGAACTTTAAGTATCTTTGAAGGCGGTCGATTTTTCAAAAGTCATCAATGCGAATTCAAAGTATTCAGTCTTAAATGGTATTTCGTAGTGACGGCTTGCCTGGGCGCGGACTGTGGTAGTCTTAAATGTCTGGTGGGTTAAATCACGTTTAGTAGGTCGGCACATCTGGGAGGTGAATAGGTCTGTCTTGGCTTAAAGTGGCCATGACGGCAACTGCAGGGAAAATTGAAGTTGAAACTTTCATGTTCAAACCAATGCAGGCGTATGCTCGACGCCTGTCCGTCTACCGTGAGCTACGTTTCTCAAGTCGGCGTATCAAAGAGTTATTACGTCGAAAACCAGATACCATGATGTCTAGGTTAGATTAATTTATAATCTTATCTGCATAGGTTGGGATTGTAACTCAAGATAACTAAACTAATACTGTATTTGGTATTCTTTGCTGAGTGACACAATTGCATGGAACCGTTTAAAAATCAGACTTGATTAACAGACAAAATGTTACCTGAATGTATTTTCGGCAATGATGTGTTGGCGGTATAATCGTACTTTGCGATGACCCGTCTCTTACAATTAGCATATAACGATGTAAGAGGATCAGTAATAAACATGATTACCTAACCGAATGATTGCGGACTGATATAAAAATTAGGTATACAGAAGATAGCAGAGTAGGATTGAGGGATGTGGTAGGAACTGTAAGAATTATCACAATAAGCATGTTTTTGATTGTCGTCACAAGGAATTTTGGAATGAAGAGATAATGATAGATTTGGTAGCGTAAAAGCAACAAGTTAGTTAGAAGGCTAACCTCGTTGGAAAGAATGTCAAATATGTTTACGAATGAAGCATATGCACGACTAATCTCTGACTATTAGGTAGAAGTACATTTTTCGACTATTATGCAGACATATTAACCAAAACGCAACTTCGAAGGTTGAGACAAGTTATAATAAATAGGCTGGAAAAAGGTATATCGCCAGAAGCCGTTTGATATAGGCGTATTTGATGAAATCTACCAAGGTAACATTATAGAGAAAACAAAATGTGAAGTAAGAGCATTATACAGTTATCAACTGGCTAGTGTCATACAAAAAATTTCCTATGAACTTCATGACACGAGGACTGCGCACGCTAACGCTGCAATGGCGTGACAATTCAGCAGCCAGCCGAAAACAATCTTTAATGATAAATTCCACGCGGTTTGGGAAAAAATGCTATACTTCTGGCGTTTTCTAAACTAAATAAATTATCAACAGAGAATGTAGTATAATTTAGTACCGAATGAATTGACTAACTCAAGAACTGTCAACCACAATTCCGAAACGTGTTTTGTTTCGAAAGGATTAATTGCGTAGGGTTGTAAAACTTACCAGCATCCAACATTATTGCATGGTATTTCAGTCACCTCACAATGCCAACTTTAAAATTAACTTCCGTCCACGTGCATGCAAAATCTGCACTCTGTACAAAATGACAATTTGTGTAGCATCTTTTTCGTGGATTTTCATTTTCCCTAAGTGTCAAATTATATTCCGTAAATAACATGCGTAAACATATTCATTTTTCCGCTAATTTGGTAGAAAATTACGTCTTTGTCCAATTGTATACAAAAAAGAGCATTGTTTAGTTTTCAAAAAAACATTTCCGATTTGTGGAGAATTTAGTGACCGCTCTACTGTTCCATTTATATTCGGGGTTTCAAACTGCCAGTATTATATTCTACACGAACAGAAAACCACACATTTCTCTATGATAATATAGAAGACCATACATATCTCGTAAAATTCAGCAGTGGATCTGATCGATATTGTTAACTATATAAGCCGCATCGATAAATTTAAACACATGACGATTGATGAGCTGCCATTTCAAGTTATTTAAAAGGCCCACAATTGAAAGCTTTTTAAAAACCGGATAATGCAATTGTTGCAGGAAGAAAATTAAAAGAATACGTAATTATCTACCAAATGAGAGTATAAAAGAATGTTGGTTTTTATGTTTTCAGTTAAATGTAATTGAACGTTTAAGGGCACCGAAAATCAATAAGAAATTTGCATGCTAATTCACTATTAGTATTTTGCAAATTTTTATCTTTTTATGCAGTCAGAATGCCATTCATTCGAAAGCCGGCATCCCGAAATAGAACGTGGCTTAAACCAAGAATAATTTCACGGAGTTTTCCAATAGACATTTCGTTTACATAAAGGAAAGGACGATATTAAACGAAACGCGCCATAGGAAGAAATAGTAAAAACAATTTTATTTAATGCTAGTTTACAAGCATTTTTAGGAAAGTTCAAACGCAAATACAGCTAGAAGTAATAAATGTCTGCTCCATACATTAACAATAAAGATAATGGCGGTTTTTTTTACAGTTGCAATCATTCAGAAGAAAAAACTGCTGCCCATGAAATGATGATAGTCGATTAGGGGAGGGGTAGCACTGCGTTGGATATAACCAGTCGCTTTTTCTTTTCATGAAGTTGTAGCAAGACTAAACAGAAGGGCTGGTGAAAAGCTGTTGCTACGAGCTAAAGGAATTGTCCTTGGTGAGACAGGCGAAAGTGACCAGAGACCACGAACGCGATCACTACGGTACATTCGACCGATGGATTCTCCACCGAAATAGCAATTGCGTTCTTAAAAGGTGCGCGCCAGAGCAGCAAGTACAAAATTTATAAGCCGCATTGGTAAATGCAAAAACATGACGATTTATGGACGGCAGTTTCAATTTTTTTAAAATCCCCACAATTAGCGAGTTTTTAAACCGAATTATACCATTTTTCGAGGAAAATATTAGACGAATACGTAATTATTTACCGAATGTGAGCAAAAACGAATATTTTTATGCATGTTTTTTGCGGGATACAATTGGGCATTTAGGGGTATGATATTTGTATGCTGCCGGCTGGCCGTTCATTCGAAAGCCGGCATCCTGGTAGAGAATGTGGCGTATATAAGGAGGATATAATGTACACATCAAGAAGAATTAGGCAGACTTGTGGCATTTTTTCCCCTGTGACTCAAGCCGGTTCTGGTTACCCAAAAGATTTCTATAAAAGTATATTAGGTTCATGGTAATAACAATGTTATTCAATATAAATAAACGGACACTTTCAAAAAGTAAAAACGCTGATCGGTTATACACTGAAAAAACTGCCAATGATGGAATACTAAGGATAGAGTTTTCATGGCTCAGAAGATGTAAACCGCTGCCCATGAAACGTAATGAGGACAAAATAAATAGGCAAAGTTGCATTTGATATTTTTAATCTGCATTTTAGCACAGGGTATTAATAATGAACCAAACCGAGGCATTTAAAACTCGTTGTTTGCAAGCGGCTGGACCAAACGTTAGCATTGAACAATTGTTGTTCTATGGTGGCTGAAGTAATTGTCCATCGGGAGATGGGCCAGGGTATCATCGACCGTAAAATATGTCGGAATGTTCTGACTGCAACAGACAAGTAGTAAAATACTTGAAACTAAAATAATTTCACGGAATTTTCCAACAGAACTTTCGTTCATAGGAAAGAAAGGATGATAATGAAGCGAACGTGCCAGAGCAAGACATAATGAAAACGATTGTATTTAATTCTAGTTAACAGGCATTGTAAGGGAAGGTTAACCGCAAATGCGGCCAGCAGTAAAAAAGCCTCCTGCCCATACATTAAAAATAATGGAGGTGGTGGTTTTTTATAGGTACAACGGTCAAGGAAAAAAACCTGCTGGCCATGAAGTGACGATATTCGATTAGGGGATGGGTAGCACTGCCAGTCGTCACTTCTTTTCATGAAGTTGGAGGTGAAAACCAGCAGAAGCCCTGATGAAAACCTCTCGCTACAGGCCAAAGGAATTGTCCTTTAGTGGGGCCAGCCAACGGGATCAGAGACCACGAACGAAATCACTACGCTGCATTCGACCGATGGGGTCAGCACCAAAGATGTGCAATTTTTGGATGCAAACAGCGATTAGTAGTTGTTTTCTTTAGAAGGTAATTTTGCAGCATTCGCGGCTCCGAGTAGTTTATTACAAATAGTAATTGCGTTCTCAAAAATGTACGTGCCTAAGGAAGAAATAAAAAACCTCACGGAGTTTGTAACGTAGGGGTGTACAGGATGTCCTAATGTAATTTGTGGGTTAGAAGTGAGATTATATACAATTATAAATAGCAAAAATAGTTTTTTTAATTAACGAAGCCGCAAACTATCAAGTCCTGGTAGCCGGCAGCGTATTTGGTGAAGAAAATATAGGTGTTCTGGGGTTAAAACGCCCTCGGGAAAAAAAGCGTTTAACGGATTATGTTTACTTGCGCTCAGCAGCACACTTGAGGCCAAATAATAATGAAAAGTATTCAAGACCAGGTCCTACGTACATGTTATAAAGGCGCATTCTAATATCGCTGGTTTTAAAGCTTCGGAGAATAAATCTAGTTGTTGTATGTTCTCTTGGGGACTACCAGTTCATAATGCTCAGAACGTTTAAGGATTTTGTTGCTTGATACACCCAGATCCCTAGTTAGGCCAGACAGGCTAAGGGGGGACCGTAAATACTTGGTTTTGATTGGCAATCGTCGCAAACCACCGTGACCGAGCATTTATACCAAGAGAGGGAAAGGCGCAATGTGTGCCACTAGTGGGCAAAGGCCTGTAGGTGGCTCTTTAGGGGCTGGAGCACAATGTCACAAGCTGCCGGCATATTCCAATATGCAACTTCGAGATCATCTGCATACATAAAGAGATTACCATTCTGAGAAGAAAATCATGGCCAAGACAAATAAAAGCCTCAGCCTATGCAAATTGCAAAACCGTTGTCAAAAAGAGAGCTAGCAGGTGTAACAATGACGAGCTTTAAAGAAATCGATGCTGTGCAGTGCTCGGTAGGATAGTAAATGAAGTTTATTTATAAGGACATGGAAAATGGATGAGAAAAATGTATGTAAATAATAACAGGTGGGCTGGCTCATTACATTTCAACGGAAATTACGGAATGCGTCTTCGTTTCAAAAAGATTCATTAAGTGGGATAGTAAAACTAGACAGTCTGTGTCATTATTCTATAATATTTCTGTTACGTCTGGATGCCAACTTTCAAATGAACCTCCTGCGCCTGCAGGTGACAAAAACATTGTATAAAATGACTAATAAATTAGCATAGTTTTTCCTAATTGATTTTCGATACGCCTAAAGGCTCAATTATCCTTGTGGAAAACATATATAAAAAATAATCATCCTTGCTTTTATTCTCTAAATAATTATGTTTTCTTTTTTTAAACTTCAGGAAGGAACAAAATTTGGTGTTGAATAAAGTAATTAAATACCTTGATATGGACAGTCATAAATAGCCATGTGTTTGCATTGGCTAATCTGGCTTCTACATTTAACAATATGGATCGATTCCACTGCTAAATTTAAAGAGACCAGTATGTTCTTCTATATAACCGTAAATAAGTGTTTTTTTCGTACTTGGTGAAAATACGACTGACAGATTAAAAATCTTAAATCTAAGAGTCAAAGTATAGCCCTTCTTCGACAATAAAAAAAGTAATTTACTTCCGAAAGAATGGAGATTTGTATGTATGTTTTTCATGAAGCATAATTGGATGTTTAGGAGCAGCGTAAATAAAATGAGAAAAACGCAAGCTGTCTAAGCAGTCGTTTTTTACACAGTGCGTTCTTGGATGCTGCCGGAAGGATATCCATTCGAGAGCCGGCATTTAGAGGTAACAGAAGTATTATAGAATGATGTTGGAGGCTGGCAAGTTTAACAACACTACGTTATTAATCATTTTGGAAAAGAAACTCAGTTCGGAATTGTAGTTACATTTTTTGATTTTGCTCACCTACTGAAGGTGAAACAGAGAGCTTACGCGAGAACCCAGCTACCACAGACCAATACAAAAGATCATCAGTGAACTTGCGAAATTTAAAGTATAGAAAAATCATACTGCATTTATTTTGTTCTGTGTGTGTTTAAAAAACTTCGTAGAAGGCATATTTCGCGGTGGTTAGGATATACTGGATAAGTATGTATGTCTTTTGGCCCTAAACTGTTATGTGTACGGAAATCATGGGCATCTACTAAAGCAAATGCCGCAGACACGGTTTGAGACAAAAGGCTCGTTTATTGGAAGGGAAATTCTAAATGTGTTGCCTGTCGTAGTCCTCTTGCTGCTCGGGTTTCGCACTTATCTACACCTTGCCGATTTTCTGTTGTAGTACCCACAACCACGCAAAGTACACAAAACACTATATTTAGACAAAAACAACGTAAAACGCGCACTAATTGACCATCTGCTGGGGCATTTAGTCGAATTCCGGCTGATGTAAAGTTCAGGATAAAAATAATGTAAAAGAATAGGCAGCCCATCTACAAAATCTTTCGAATACCGATTTCTCAACTACTATGGTTTGTCCAAACGTATTCTGGATTGGCTGCCTAAGATCAAAAATAGACTATTGTATAGTTTGGCTGACGTCAGTGCTAATATTTTCTTACCGCGTATTTTCATTCTTTCGGGCGTCGATGCGTTTATTTCAATTTTCTCCATGTGTAAATCGATATATCAATTGATTTATGACTGGGCCTAGTGAGTTTCAGGCAGGAATGCATTACTTATTTGTATACATACTGGCGTTTCGTAAACTCTCGCATCCCTTTTAAGACTGCGCTGAGTAAACATGCATATGTGATTTAAAAATGTATATGAAAACACGGGCAGTTACCAGCTAAAATGAATGTATTATTTGGTACTTTGATATGGCTGTTTATTAAATGATATGGTATCGTACTTATCGGATCAACTCAAGCAGCGATCAGGCACATTATGGCTATGCCTAGGCAATATGAAGTTCCGACAACGTTTGATACATAATATGTCTTAAAAGAGGAGGGTTGTAGGCAGATAAGCATATTCATAACAAAACTACCAGCCCAAGGGCTGTACTCGATGCCGGTTTTTGGATCACAAGACACCCAGCGAAGCCAGTGATCCACGTGGGCACTAAGTAAAGTTTAAAAGAATGCGTAAATGAAAACCGTAATAATTAGTTTTTTTTAATAGTTATAATTGCAAAACTAACATTTTTCATAGTCAACAACAAATAAGCATCGGTCATGTTTTTGTACTTGCTTCACTCTTGCGATCAAAGTCACGTGTTCAAGCGCATGTAGGTTGACCCCTACACTTTTTTCAACGCAATTTTGCTCATATCTCCCGATGAATGCATTCAGATTTTCCTTCTTAAACTACAAGTTCAAACAGCTCTCAATGTTTGTCAAATGCGCTACGAGATAAAATCGCTATCAATTGGTGTATATTGGTATATAATTAATCATATATGGGGTAAAATGCGATTGTCAGTTGAAAATTGCCTAGAAGCGCGTGACTGTTTGCGTCCGAAAACGAGTGAATTTGGTTTTTGTTTGAGTGCACGCTGTCTGATTGACCAGCAAATGCCCTGCCTCGTAATAAAGTGGTCAGCAGCCTTTCCCCTATCAACTGCTTTCCATCAAAGCGGACTAATGATACATGTCTTTACTACATTACTACTTCTTCGCATTGTTTCCGAGGCATGCCTATTTGTCCAAGGTATTTATACTTTCCTTATTTTTCAAATAGCAGCGCATATCTCACTTAATCGTCTTTTAGTAAAATTAACTATACACAAACTAAAGCATTTGCATTCGAATGATTTGACGCAAAAATTACATGTTATGAAAAAAAATCATCACGCTCTGCGGATGTGCTTTAAGGTGTCCAAAAATGGCATGCGGTTGCAAAGAGGCGTCGTCCAAATAACAACTAACATGCATTTAATTGTTTTCATAATCTGGATTCTTCATTGTACACGAATATGAATGCCAACAATTTTCCCATGACTTGTTTTATAAAACCCAGTTAAATATTGGCGTTCGTGTAAATGACATAATTAATATGCTCCCTTGTTCACCAGTCATTAAGAGGCTTAACTCAAAATGGCACTTTAGAAATCTTGAGCAAGTAGAATTAAAAAAACAAATTGCACATCATGCAATCTATAAAGCTGCGCCGTATTGCGGTAATACACCCACTGGTAGAGCATAGAGGACTCACGTATGTTGCAATATAAAAATTTTTCGGTGACTTAGGTGTATTAGGTCTGTGACAAATACATTACTATCACCTATTCATTTTGTCCTAATCAAAGTCCACACAGTATTTGTATTATTTGACTGTTTCCTCTCCTTCCTAAGATTCCTCAAAGGAAATTCTGTCAATGGACATATGCCCTATGATGAACTCTCACCCCTCTGTTCCACTGTTTCTGGATAGGCACCTGTTCACCCAACCGTATATGCTGCATTATTTCGTTATGAAAGATAATACGATTACAAGTTTCCTTTTTTCTGTGAGAGGTAACACCACGACAAAGAGATGTCATCTGAGAGGCATAATTCAAAAGAGAAATATTATGATATTTCACTGCCATATTAATTTACCTTCAATTCACTTTTGGATTACTCATTTGTCAAGGCAGGTAATAACAGTCTCTTATCACGAAATTATTCATAAATGTTTCGATGACCGCAGACAATGTATTATTAATCAGTCGACGTTTCATTGATAATAGCATTTTCAAGAGATTATTGGAAGGCACCGTAGAGACATGGGGACAGCAAATTTCATGGAAACAATTGAGGCTGCTCTCGAAAATGTGTCCACTCTGGCCGTGGTCAATTACTTCTACGACAAGGCACACCCGAATTATGTGCACGTTTCTGATTTAACGTTTCCTGACCTCACTCGTAATCGTTTACTTTCGAACCAAAACAGTGGTGGTGCAACTTCTGTTTGGAAACAACAAATACTTCGTCACGTCAATATTCTGGCCCGACAAACCTTTTTACAATCAGGTCCGAGAGTCTGCCGTGTCTAGCTGGTGTATGTTAAAAATTGTCTGTTTGAATTTCCTCTGTCAACAGACCAGGCTTCCGGTCCCTTTCATTTACAGAGCATGCTTTACTCTAATTGTCCCTGAGTAGCGAACACTCGGAACTTTGCTTGGCTGTGGGCACTCAAATGTTTACCTTATTAATGTACTCCCTTCTTGTATGATTTTCGTTAATGGTTCGGTTCCTTTTTTGTGAGTGGATTGGTTATTTGCGTTTGATGTACTCATTAATACTTAAAGCACAATTTTGAGAAATATTTCATTTATAATTACTTCTACTTTAGGCATTAAGTTATGTTTTCCAGCTTTGTGCAAAGGCGTCAATGGCCAATTGCTAGAGGAGATTCAGCGAAATTGAGGATTTCCCCCAGTGGGTCTTGAAGGAACAAATTTTGATTTGACTAACTCTGTCCATCTTTCTTAACAAAACAAGGCACTTGACATGCACCAGATATCCCTAATATTATGCTTTAAAGTGAAAGATTCATCTTGAGTTTAAAAAATCTATAATCTGAGCACTGCCAAATACTTTTGGACATATAATTGATAAATTAATTTATGAAAGCTAGAAGTTTAACAATACGTCCTGCTTAAACTTAAAATCACACATACTTGCCGATGAACCGTTAGACAGTCTGACAATTGTATTGCATTATGTACGAAATTATAATTAACCGTTAAATGCGTGCCTATCTACGAGAATAGTTCTCAAATGTCTTGTGCATGCATTCGCCGGTTGTCAGCAGACTTGCAAGATAAAACGATTGTGCCTCAATAGTATTCATTTAATTAAGCTACTGTGAAACGCAGCTCACGCCTTTAATAGGTAATTTGGTATGAAAGAAATACAAGTGACTTCGTAGCCCTCAGTCACATACGCCCAAGGTTTTCAGTTACTCTGGTACCAGTTATTAGTATGATGTTTCTTTTACGCAGTTCGGATATGCAGGAACCATATTATTAGTGAGAAAGGCCAAACAATGGGGAATGATGTTATATTCCGACACAAATTTTGTTGCAATCGGAGAAAAAACAGCTGACCAAACCATCGTGATTCACAAAAAAGATAAGATTAGTAATGGATAACTACGCGGATGCGGCAAACGGTCTCCTCTGACACAACTGTCGTCAGCAGGGCATGGGATGTCGTATTCACGAACCGGGGATCAGTAGGGAAATTTACGGACTTTAAGATGAGAATTTGACATGATTTATGCATATAGTCTTTAACATTCGTATGCGTTCTCTTCTTCTGCTGGAGTCCACCGATGCCAATTAGTCAATAATAAATTGCAAGCTTTCGCCCAAACATCAAGTACACTGCACAGTTTGGATGTGGGATTCATACCAGTAGTCAAACAGCGCTTAGTTGATGGCAAAAGCTAAAGCGCTCTGAATTTCAGAAGCGATGATCTCACATCGTTCATTATGTTCCACGTGAGACATTAATCGTGATATTGCGCAATTATTTTGTTGGAATTGCTACCGTTCTACGTCTTGCTAAAAACCAGCTCAGTGTAATTAAAACTACGTTTAATATAAATACGCATTAGCAGGTCTGACATTGGTCTTAAGTTGCGTGCGCTTTGTCTTACGTCCCAAAAATCTCTCCAGCGATTTAAATATTTTCCAGCTGACAACGTTATAAATCCGGTTGTTTAATGCAAAGACATATGCCTTCTCTCAATACTAAAATACGCCAAAACTCTTTAAATTCTCCAATACATTTTGTGACGCGTAAGCTTAACGGTTAATGCAAATCAAGTCTAAGGGACAAACGACAACTGGGCTTCTGTGGTAAAATTGTTTCCTGTAAATTGCATGTCTATTATTTTATTCGCACAGCCAACTCTCAATTGACAAATTTCAGAATAAAAGAATATTTTGAAAATGGTTGGATAAAGTAAATCCAATAGAGTAGTGTTTGTCTTATCTATGCTTCTAAGCTTCCTGTTTCAGACGGAGTCATTGATGAATGTGCAGTTTTTTAAAGGTGTAATATTATCAGACTTCAGTGCTAGGTAAAGTACGCGAACATTTAGTCGTAGTTTCAAACCTATCAACGACTCTTACACGTTGGGAAAATTAAACTCTCTCCTAATTTGGGCTACCTGCCAAGGAGATTGAACCTTGAATTGTAAGCTGTTTAGCAGCTTATGCCACAGCATGTTGATTTTGGATTACAATGCGGAAAAAACGGTTTAACTGTGCGTATTACTTTAGAAGAGATCACGAAATGATAAGACAAGGACAGTTAGGAAGGCGTGTAGCGCACTGCATAGTTTGATGTGACGTTTTTGCTAGTAGTCAAGGCAGTATTATGAAATAGCAAAAGACTGAAGTTTGGAAGGAAATGTGTCAAATGAGCTAATACACTTTTGTGCCTTAACATTAACAGGTTTTTAGTATATTGGACAAAGTCAAAGGCAAGTCAGTGAGACAAGATCTGACAATATCCTATAGTTTTCGAATCGCGCGATTTGCCAGACAGCGACTCTCCATAAACTATCCGGGCAAAAGTGGTAACTGTGCTCAAATACACCTACTTAACTGTATGCAAGCGTTAAATTTTTGACGTATTAAAAAACATAGTTCTAATTCACGGGGCGACATGTAAACTTCGGGACAAATTGAAACAATTTTGGTTGTTCACAGACAAATAATTGTTCAGATTTTTCGTATTATAGGCCCTATCTTGGAGCAATGAGACAGCATTCGGCATCATCAGTGTAAACAATAGTTTAGGAAATTATACAAATATCTGAAAGACAGAATAGTTTTTCTTGAAAAAAAATAATTATTTTCTGGCCATACTGGGGATGGTAGCCCCCTTCTAATGGAATCACGACCAGCAAATAATAATTCGTCAAAAGTTGCTCCGTCGTTGGAAAATATAGCCTAGTTTTAAATGACGCTTCCTATTATTTCGGTATCAATAACATACTAGAAAGGTTGACGCGCACAGCTATATTGGAAATGCGTTATGGGTAACCTTTGACTAATACCTGTTAAGTCAATGTCATTAGACATTAGACGTGCTAAATTTATTCTAAGGGCATATAATAGTCTTGATGATATACACCGTTTAGCTACAAATTAGATGTCCGCTAGATGATATGCTCTAGCTTTTGCAAAATAATGAAAATATTCAATTACCTGCCATTTGGAAGCCTTTCTGACTAGAACGTAGAACTGAACTGTTGCCAAGCGGCGAGATGCCTTTTTAAACATGTCGGTTAATCTGCATTGCGGTTTGTTTTACTTTAAGAACGTCCTCCACATTTTTTGCTCTTTGTTATAGGACAGTTAACATGTCTACACATTCCTTTTTAAATGTTCCTGGAGAGTTTACGTCTAAGGTGATTAAATATTGTCGCATGCTTATCCTGTTATGACGCATATGCCATATCAAAAACCGAAAACACCAATCATCACATAACAGTAGACAAAAACATTTTTCTCAATTCAATTTTTTTGAAAGTGTCACCTGCTTATATAGGTATCTTCCCTGACGGAAACATTTTTGTCTCAACCACAATTCTTATGCACATGCGACCTGTCAGGCTGTTTGGGAACTCCACAGCATGAGGAAGCAAGAATTCCAGGTTGATGCTTCTTTGTACAGATTGAATTACAGTTTTATCTCCAATCAAATTTGAAATGCAGACCACATTAAACATATTTTTGCTTCATATATGTTTCGGAAGATTTTGAATAATCACTATTGACCCAAACGTGAAAATACTCGGCGCCTCATAATCTGCGCATGTAGGATTTAAAATTATAAAAATTATGATGGTTACTGAACAATAAGTGAGAAAATCGAGAAAGTCACTTTCATATGGAATGGCCATTTATATATGCCAGTTTACCAATGACCACGAGTAAAACGAGGATTTGCACATCTACTTAAAACAAACGGAGAGTTTGGTTATTGATATTGAAATGTTGCTGTTGGCGCTGTCTTTTTTGCTGGCTGAAAACCGAAGACAAATTGTGAGGTGCAGAAGGGACTTACACATTTAAGATCATGAAATTTTTAGTAAGTTCACCGTGTAGACGCATTTGCATTCAGTCTCAGCTTCCAATTTTGATTTATCAAATCGCCTCTATCATACACATGCCGACAGTGATAGAATGTGTGTCAAATCAGTTTCTATACCTGATCAACAAAAGGAATGTCGTAAACTGTTTGTGTCCTTTAGGTGATATCATGTTTTTTTGAAAAACAAAAGCGGCTTGCGCAGACAGATATTGACATATGTCGCCAAGGCTCATGCAGGCTTAATTGGCGGCAGTTTAAGAGGTCATGGAATTCAGCTGAATCCGTCATACATATGCAAATAAATAGACCTAAGGATAGCGAACTGAGAGACCTGAGCACCCAGTAATTGCAGAGATTGACAAGTTTCCATAAGCCGTCGCGAACGGTCAGGGAGTCCGATTCAATTAGAGTCTTTGGGAGCTTGTGTTTAAAAGTTTATTTTCGGGCTTCTTACTGCTCAGATGCTGGAAAAGAGCATGCCGAGTGTTCCATAACATTGATGGGCCGCGTAATGGTCAAAACGGGCACATTTGTGGCGTGACCTTCAATGCTTCGTTGAGGTTGGTGGTCGTCGCCAACCACCATGACTGAGCACTTATGCCAAGAAAGTGAAAGGCGCCATGTGCGGCACCACTGGGCGAAAACCAGTAGATCTCTCTTTACGAGCTCAAGCACGATGTTACAATATGCCAGATTATATCGATATGCAACTTCAAGATCATCAGCATACATGAAAGGCTTACCATTCTGAAATTAATCAGGTACGTCATTATCAAAAAGGCAAACTAAAAGCGGGCCGAGTACATACTCTGAATGACTCCACTCCTCACGCGTGTGGGGTTGGAGATGGTATTGGAAATCTTTACTCGTTGTGTACAGGTAGCCAGGTAAGAGGATATAAAATTCAAAAGTTCGCCAACTATTTCGAAAGAGGACAGTGTTAAGAGAAGAAGAGCATAGTCAACACAATCAAAAGCCTTAGTGAAATCGAAATATATTGTGTTAAGGGCAAAACCATTGTCCCTAAATTGGAGGGCATAGTCAAAGAAAGAGAGCTGACAGGTGTCACAAGATCGAGCTTTGAGAAATCCATGCTGAGCAGCACTCAGTAGTTTATTCACTGTTAAATGACGCATCATCTTTTCCTTGATCGATGTCGCTAAGATCTTCGAAACTGCGGGGAGGGTGTTAATTGGCCGAACGTCATCCAATGATGTAGATTTGCCGTGCTTAGGAATGGGCAAAATGTGTGATTCTTTCCACAAGGTAGGATAGGTTTCAGTTTCAAGAGCAAGATTAAATATCGTGCATAAGAGTAATGAGAAAACCGAGTTTGCATCGGCTTTTAAAATGCTTACTGGGACATCATCAGGGCCTGGACTATAAGATTGAAGAAAACACCGAATCGCAACAGTCACATCCCACAGAGTGAAAGTTATAGTTTCTAAAAATGCCCCGGTCAATGGCTGGATGGTCGGAAGTGGAGTGTTCGAGTCTTCAATGAACGTTTTGGACAAGAAATCATTGAAGCTATCAGCGTTTAACTGGGCATCAACTATGGGATTTCCGAGAGCGTCTCGGAGGATGGGATGCTGCGTCTTCCTATGTGTTCGTATTTTTCTATAGAAAAGTTTTGAGACATTAAACGAATGGTTTTCGGTGAACTAGACCTCGTCGGAAAAATTTTGCATTTTATAGGTACGCAGTGACACGTTCTCGATGGGCAAATACTGTGTCAACCTTGATTGAGGAAAATAATTTGAATAAGATAGTTTGAATTTTCCTACGGGAGGACAAGGGTTTGGCATCGGCTATTTTGTAATTGAAACCACATGAATACAGGAAATTGGTCGCAACATCAATTGGCAGAGCAGATCGAAGAACATTTTTTTAGCAGAAAGTTGTAAGAACACTTCTGCCTATCATTAGATCCCCTGGCGATCAGGTGAACAAGTTAGTCGAGACGCCTGCATTCTTCAGAGGGAAGATCGGCGATGTCCCCGTCGAATTAATTTTCAAAAATTGTCAGCAAAATGCCAAACTTTAGCATTAAGTCATTGCAGTGGTCAACTGCCGACCAATTACGACGGGTGACGACTGACTAGTAATATCATCTGACTTAGATTTAGGTTAAGACTCTGACTTTCGTTTAGTTAGGCCATGATTAATTACAGAGGCCGAGAGCTTACGTCGACCAGTGACTTTTGGTCTCATCTTGTCTCGAGGCAAGTTTTGATTAAGAAAACTTCTGGCAGACAAGTTGACTGAATTTCAGGTAGGGGCTAACGATGTAAAAAAATTACAACAGTTGGAGAGAAATCCGATGCACAAAATGAGAATTGCAGATTGCGATTGGTGAACAACACGCAGAGACTAGAAGAACTCAAAAGAAGATGACAGCAGGCAGTTCTGTGAAGAGACGCCTGTATTTAAGGAAATTCAACCAAAAGATGGGCTTAAATCATAAGGTCTTACAGAAAAACTACTTAAAGTAATATCATCCACTACTGTTTATGGGATCGTAAGTCAATGCTGCCACCAATACAAATCAAACCTACTAGATCATTATAAAATTTCCAGGTGATGTGGGTTAATCGCCTGTTATTGTAGTTGTTCACATTCACAACTAGCGTCTAAATTTGATGCGCTGCGCTTCCGCATAAAAAATTCAGAAAAACCTTCTCGCTGTCTAGTTCTAAGTTTGGTCCACAGTTGCAATGATGCTATCTCTAACGGTCGTCCATGAGAATTTATTAAGACATTGACGACATTTTCAAACTGGATTCTTAGCCTGTCCTAGGATCTGCGGAATAGATAATCTATTTAATATATTTAGTTGTGCTTAACAGACGATTCCCCGAATGACAAGTGACCGGATAATGCATGTCAATCGTATTTTATTATCAGCCTTCGATGCGCTTGTTTTCCGTTGCGTTTTAAGAATTACACATCACGACCGATAGCACTGCCTACAATAATTCGTAGACAACCATTATTGTATAGGAACCGCTAATGCCAGTGTATATACATCTGGTATGTACAGGGCAGTGTAGAACAGAGATTCTCGTCTTGTCGCAGTATTCAATGTGGAACAACAATTTAAAGTGAAATTTTTCTTCTGCCGAAAAATTTGTTCTTTGAAACAGTGCATTTTTGTTAAGTTTAGTATACTGTATGCATGACGTTTGTGGAAATAGGACTGGCGATTCTGAAAATGTAGAATCCTTTTTAAACAATTTTTGGCGATACAATAATGTGTGAAATGATGGATATCGTTTATGATTTTCAAGGTCATCCAAAATTCCAAGTTGTTCAAAATTCCTTATTCCGAAGTATATGCGTTTCCTAAAAATGTGTAGTTGAGATGTACTCAAGAAGGATTTAGTCCATTTGTCTTGAAGATAATAAATACGCCATCGACCGAGCACAGGTATAATCTTAAGTTAACTATGAGCTGCCCTGTATATTTTAATTTCTGCAATATCTTTTTTCTTTGAAAGGCCAAATATTAAGAACACCATAGGGACTACTTCCAACTTCCGGCGGTATAGTTTATCGAAGAAAAAATTGGCTACCGAACAGAGGTCTATAGGATCAAACCAAGCGTTGGCAGACGGGTAGACCTTAAGCACAGTGTCTGACTTAACGTTTCGAAAGCAAATATTGAGACTGTGAGCTCAAAGGCATTTTAATTAAGGCCTCGGACTCCTTTTTTAAGTGCTCGTAACGCTTAAAGTAGTTTTTTTGCGAAATCAAATAATATAACGCATTAATAATTGGAGAGAATGCATATGTCTTCCAAATTGCGAACATCCTCTATTTTAAGGCATTAGAGGGTAAGACTTGTTAAGGCATGTTATCTGCAAGTGTGCATGATATTCAGGCAAGAGTGTAAGCCTACTTTTATCTTTCAGCCGTCATATCATCTACGTGCAGGCGGGCTTGGTCAGAATAATAACGGAGTTCGTATTTTCGGTGGTATTTTGTCCATTTCATGCGCGAGTGCTAAAAACTATGTTTCTGTTTTTTTTGTTTCTGTTTTTTTGGATTGGTTACTAAGTCCACTGCTATCACTCCTCCCTCATAGCGAAGATTTTTGCGCTCCTTGATGTCATCTCCTCATTTCGACCTCAAGCGGTATGTCGAACCTCACGGTGGAACCCTTTGTATTTGCCGTTTACTAGTTGTTTGGTTGTACCTCCCTCGCCCACTCCTTAGGCGGGCTCGAAGCGGACCGTAACTGTTCGCCTCTGGGCTCCCCTCGTCACGCCACTTTGACGCTAATAGTCTCATCCGGCGTATCAATCCTGCCCTCATGATGTCCGTTTTCAATCCCTTTATATAATAACGCATGCAGTCCAGTTATGTCTAACCCGGATAGGCTGGCATTTATTTATGATCTGACGGTGTCCGATTATAGTCCGTTATACCTCGCCACATGCAGGCCAGCCCTGCCCGCATTTTCGTCTTATCATAAACGTCAGTTTTTTTCTCCGGTTACGCTACGGCAATAGTTTTTGAAAATTTTGCGTGAAATTATTTTTCTGCTCGCTCATCATTTTCATTAACGAACTAGGGTATCAAGAATAATAAATTGAATTCTGTAGTGGTTTTTCCTATCTTGTCTATAGCCGGCCTCACCAGGGATATTTTCATTGGCCAACGGCGATAGCTGTACTTCGGCGCCACTATCTTGACTATGAAAGGAATTGGCGTCTGATAATATCCGATAAGGTGCAACCCATCCCTTCTTGACGATCAAGAGTTTGTGAAAAGCTCCCACAAATTTTGGGAACTGAAACATCTACCGTAGGGATGGCGTTTTTTGTCTCTGACCACTATGGCCAATTTCACCAGGAAAAACACTTTTGGCCAACAGCGACGGATGTTCTTCGGCGCTTCTGCTTGGACTTTCCCTAACTTCGAGACAGAAATTGGCGACTAAAAATATCCGATACCGTGCAGCCACTCCCTTCTTGACGGTCGAAAGTTTGCCGCCAGCAGTGATTTTCTTTTGAACCTTTTCAGACCCCAAAAACATTCAAAAATATTTTTATTATTTATCCACATAAATTTTCTTCGCTCATGGCCGGATTTATGTTTAACACTTCCCTGATAATACCTGTAAACAAGGCATTAACTAAAATTATTATTTTTATATAAAAAATTAATTGTACTTGCTTCGGTGGAACCCCGATGGGTGTTTGCTACAAATTATTATTTGTATGCTGGCGATAAGGAGGATCCAAATACTCAGCCTTAATTAAGGGAGTGTTATACAGACTGAACACGCTGATGCTTCAGCCTCCTCGCCAAACGTATTAAATGCATTTCTGTTTACTATTTACCTTTAAAGCAAAAAGCAACTGCTGATTTCTAAGATTAATTAAGAACGGGGTTATTAATTAGGTGTTTAGACACAATGTTTGCGATATTCCTTAACCGCATGAAAACACTGCAAGGATCTGTGGGTATTCGATGCTTATTTGTAAATGCTCCAGGTTTGGCACGTCAAATTTTAATATTGTCAAATGTGTATGAGAGGTTGTAGAGAAAGTTACGAGGAAGGACGCTTTGTGGGCTCAGTCCAAGACCTTTTGGCCGGGGTTTATCAATTGCTTTTGTATTAACGTTTAATTCTTATAAACCACCGACAGGCAGTCAGTCTTGTACACAGATTTCAAGATCTAAGACGCAGGCAACTTGATGTCGCGAAATCGATGTTGCACGTATAAACAATTTCATTATGTTACGCTTTCAGTTTCCGGCTGCTTACTAAAGTTTCAAAAATAGTTAGTAGATGTAATCCTATGTGGACAATGCCCATAGTAACAAGTGGTATTCTTTAGTTGGAATAGCTTTGGCTTTTCCTGCATTGTTTTATACTAACTCGTCATTCGACCTCGTAATGTTAGTCCCTATATTGTATTTCTTAGCGTTATAAACAATTTTTCCGAAAAATTGTGTTCTGTAGTTAAAGCACAGCAACAGTTTTTGATAGGATATTACTGAAAGTGCCTACAAAAATAGCGAATTCTATAGTGTTCTTATTCTTAAAAGTGACAATTTGGAAAGTGGTTATGTGCTCCCCGACGCATAAAACAAACGCCAAACGGAAATAGCTTTCTTGACAAGGCTTAAGGTACATTTTATAAAATCAGGTATAAATGTCGCTATTTTTAGGTAGCGTTTTTTGGAGACAATAAAGGGCGCAATTATCTGAAACCAGACTGTTTGAATATGACATCCCTAAATGCATATACATCTCTATATTCTGACCGCAAATGCAAAATTTGAAGCTGATAATCGTCGCCAACAACCACAACTTAGCACTTGTACCGAGAAAGTGGAAGGCTCTACATTTAATGAAATTTTGTTAAGGCCTTAAATTCCCACTTTACGACTTTAAGCAAAATAACGCGTCTTGCCGTTTTATATGAATCAGTAGTCAACTTCCAAATATTCTGCGCAGTCATTCTGGAAATCTCATCTTCTTGGGATGAGAAACATGGGTTATTGGAAAAAATAAAACGAAATTTATTTGCAGTGGATCAATCAATGAAAGAGTTTTTTTTAAAACTCTGGGTTAAACGACCTTTCCTGGACTGAACTCCATTTAATAACAATTTGCGTAAGAGGAGAACTTAGTTTATCAGGTCAAACTCAAGTATCATAGACAAGGTAGAACGGAATTAACTTTTAAAAGCAAGCATTTGTGTTGTCATTAAAATGTAAAAAAACATAAAAAGGGGTCATCAACATAAATGAAGATTTGAAAATTTTTAATAAGTGCCAAGTGACAATAGAAATAATAATAATAATAATAATAATAATAAATGAAACTGTGTTTAATGCAATTTTTCCAAAATCGTCAAGATCGACGCAATACTGATAGGGCGCATATTAAAAAAAACTAATGAAGAAGTCAAATAGGTAGTAGTGCTTTGTAGATAGTTAAGGAGATAACACACTACATACCCTGAAATGACGTCAGTCCAGAAAGGAAGTGGTCAACGCTAAAACGGACGTTTCAGACTCTATTTCGTACCATTAAAATGGGACTTCGCTCAACAGGGTGCGCGGCTAAACGCTTGATCGTTGTCGGCTAAAGAAATTACCCGCCAGGAAGCCGGGAATAGGGTCAGCGCCGTTTTCTGGAAGACGATATCGGAAAGAAAAATAAGAGTCTACGAACTACGTCACTACGAAAAATAATAATACTTTATGTAACACCAGTTTATATGCAGTGTCGGGGAAAGATAAATCGCCAATCCGGCAAACAGGAAAAATATCGTCTGATGATAAAATAAAGAGGAGAGTTCAGGAGAAAAGAAGAAATAGCAGTCGAGAAAATGATAGGCAGCACAAAATCCCGTCTTTCAAGTCGTCTTCTTTAGTCATGAAATCAAGCCCGGACCAAACAGAATTACTGGAGAAAAGTTTTCGCTGTTTGACGAAGCAATGGTTCCTGGAAAAAACGATCAGGGAGATCCGAGACCACAAACCCCATCATTACGATTGATTTAATCAATGAATTCGTCAACCTCTATATGCGGGGGATTTTTTCAATGCAAAAAAACTGGAAATCGTTTTGTTAAATGAAGTTGAATTTTAGGAAAATGTTTAAATTACTGGATTTTTTTCAAACTTGCAATTGCTCTTACATAAAGGAAATTAGCATATTTTACGGAACGTGCGAGAAAAAAAATGGGAAGTCCTCAAGGTGACCATTACTTTGGGGGTGGTCACATTCTTTTAAAGCAGTAAGCTAATTAAAAGTATGATTTTCTTAGAGATTAAACAGCAATAACAGTTCCCTTGTAACCGTAAAAGCCACAAGGAATCGAGAGCTTTAAGTTCTTAGCGTTTCACCTAGATCACGTATTGGCTACACCCGGATTCCTTATAACGCCAGGGACATTCATTTCGTGACCTTTGATAATAAGATGAGGTTGGCGGCTTTCACTAACTCCCCAGACTGGGTATTTGCACCGAGAAAAAGTAATGCGTTATATGCGACATCACTGGCGAAGGTCTGTAGGTCGCTTTCTACGCCAGATACATCGCATATTTATAAAAGTGCATTTCAATATTGTTAGTTTCTAAATATTGGTGGATAAACCCGAGTATTTTGTCTGCACTATTGATAATCAGGGCAAAGTTTGCCGAAAGAATGCAACACTTATATTTTAATATGCCTAGATCCTTAACAACTCCAAGTACTTTTATTTCTTGTCGGTCAGTATTTAGTTGATGGTAATGGTTATCTCCGACCACTATTACTGAGCATTTGTGTCAAGACAGAAAGAGGCACCAAGTGCAGTGTCACTTCGTTAATGCCTTTGCTTTGTTTCTTAAGTTTTCTAGCACGATTTCTCATTCTGCATAAGTTGGCAACTTTCATATAGTCGGCGTAAAAAACGTCCTGTGGCTTTTAAAGGCCCAGATATATATATGGTACTTCTTTCGATTTCACTAAAAATTGAAAAGATAAGTATCTATTTAGTGAAGTCTGCAAAATAAGTTTTGAAGAATGATGTGTTTTATTCGACGACAGAGCGATACTGACACGTAAAAGTTCCCGCAACTTTTAGCTGCGACCATTTTCCTAAGTGTGTGTTGTTTTCGTCTAACGCGAGAAGTGAATTTAAACACTTTTGGTAGGTCAGTGTATTTGGCTGATCAATGTGTATGGCTTGGCCAGAGGTGATCATCGTAGCAGCTGAAGATAAAATTAAGGCTAAACCGATCACGTTCAAACTGTTGCAGGCGCAGGCTCAACCCTGTCTCCTCCAACGTTAAGTAGGTCTCTAGAGTCGGCGTTTCAAAGTGTTAACCAGTCCAAAACTTATAACCACGACTTCACCTTGGCATTTTTAATGTTTGCTATTTTCAATAAATGCGATGACAATCCAAAATTCTAAGTCGTTGTTACATATCTGGCGATTTTCTTTGAAAATCAGAGGGACTTATGAGGCTTAGGAATCAAAATTCGCATGAATAACCTTACGTAAGTGATTTAAGTGCAGTTAATCAGTGACTGTCTACAAATAAACTTGAGCAGGCTCAAAGGCTGTTTAATTCAGTTCAGCTTAGCTTATTGAGTGAAATAGGTGTAAGCCTGTGAGTTTTCTATTTGCAGCGTGCAAATGGGTGCGGTGTAAAGAGAACTTACCTGGGCAGGGACAATTAAAGCGTATACACAACGGTAAAACAAAATGAGAGAGTCTTAGGGGATAAGCATGATCTCTTGTCGCTTTTGGTCATCTGGGATCATTTATAGGCCAACGTAACTTTTAAAACTATAGATCGATGGTGACAGCACAACAATGCAGGGAGAATACGCCATGGGTTTACCACTCGGACAGAGAAGGAGAACCTCCGCTCATCCAGTCCTATCTGCCTATTGCGGAGTTTTAACGGGTAACCTCGGAGGTTGGTTGTGGTAGCGAATTCGAAAAGTCCACAATGAACATGCTGGAGAACAGCCCCTTCGCTATACGGAATTCTTGCAAGATATCTCGCAAAAATACTTATAACGTCAAAAGAGGAGGTTAAGTTTAATTAAGAGAGTAGCATAAGAAAATGTGTTTTGAACCCTTAATATCTTCGTAGCGATAGAGTGAAATCTTCATCAATATCGCTACTGAAATGCCACCATCTTGCATGATGTATTCCAAGTGCGACCACACGAATTTCCCAAATATCTCAGACAAAACATCCCGTCAATTCCCATAGTCGAACGTATAATGGCGCACAGTACGGACATTTCACCTTTTGCCACTGTCAAATAGAGGGGAGCTGATTTAAGGAAGCGTTTCGCCAGCACGCAAAGGCTATTTGGATTTCTTTGCCGCGTTAGGCTGCATTGATGAACGATCTGGCTGTGTTACATAGGCGAAGTATACAACGCCTACCAAAGTTAAACTGCCGGACCAAAAGTTATGGCCACATTTCCAGCTGATTAAGGTTCAGCTGAAGTCTGTCTTCGTCGGCAGGCCCCGGTTATAATATATAGTTTCATACTAACAGCAAATTTTCTGCGTACATAAACAACAATCAAGGCACACATTCCTAAAGAGTGGAGTCCCACAACGCTCTCTGCTCGGACCAACCCTCTTCCTCTTGTTAATCAATGATTGTGAGGATGGGTAAAACTGTGATAGCGCCATGTTTGTAGATGATAGAAAAATATGGAAAGTCAGCCAGAATGCTGCCGATTAGACCAACTTTCAAGAAGATCTTTGTCGATTGGACGAGTGGTCCCGCAGATGGCTTTTGGAACAAATATACCATACTGCGCCTCGGAAATCACACTCCTAGTACGCGGCAGTACCATCAAACCGGAATAGACTTTGAGATGGCGAAACAAAGAAAGATCTTTGAGTCTGGGTTACGGACAGCGTAAAGCCTTCAACACAGTGTTTTAAGCCGGCCAAGGCAACAAATTTAATGGTATATGACATCAAGCAGGCATTCGCAGTTTTGGATGAAGACTGCTTCTCCACAGTGTTCGGCACGTTTGTAAGGCCGCATCTCAAATATGAAATTCAAGCCTGGAGACCAAGAACACATCAGAATTACAATCTGCTCGAAAGGATGCAGAGGCGAGCAACAAAATTAATAAGTGGTCAAAGTGCGCTGCCATACGAGATGCGCTTAACTAAACTTAATCTCTATCCTCCGAGTTATAGGCATTTGAGCGGAGACTTGATTGAAACTTCCGTATCGTGCCTGGCTTGGACGGTACCCTTCGGTGCGGTGACGTTTTCCAACTCGCCACAACGACTGACCTCCAACGACATCCAATCAAACTATTTGTGTCCCAGGGTCGATTAAATGTTTGGAAGTATGTCTTCTCCAGCCGTGTCGTGGAACCGTGGAATAACCTGCCCGAAACAGTTGTCATGTCTCAATATGCGGAGATATTTAAATGTCGGCTTGACAGACATATGCTGCTGCAAAAAGCGGACTATTTGACGTTATAGCGATGAGACCAGTGACATATGTGAATCAATGTCTGCATTCACCTAATGCTGTAATTTCTTCACAATTTTGATAATTTATCGATCTTTTAAGATATAAATAGGGATTTAAAAGCATAAGACTATTGCCCGCAAATACACTGACTGACTGACTTCTACTTTACATTCATAAGCTTTTTTGCGAAGTCGTCCAGGTAGATAAGGAACACGATGGGTCCTAGGACTAACCCTCGGTGGAACACCACTTTCGACCAGGGCACAATTTGATTTTCATTGACTGACAAACAAAACATGATGTCCACCCATAAAAACGTTTTAAATTCTTTCAAAGAAGTTGCCTCCTACCCCTTTTTAATAAAATATATTAAACAGTCTCTGGTGTGGCACAGTGTAAAGCGCCGCCTGGAAGCTAAGGAAAGCTATGAAGGCCGCGTGCATGACATCGAGATCTCGGGTCCAGCTCGAGATATTGCAGCAGGACCTTCTTTTCCGGAAACCATATTTGCACTTCGAACGCAGGTCGCGAACCTTCAGAAATTACATCAATTCACCCTTCACGATCCTCCGAATAACTTTGCAGAAAAAACATGTCTATTTTTTGAGCATGTTACTATTCGTCGAAGCTGCTACTACAAAGCAAATACGATGAAACGGGAAACCGTCTTGGGCACGCCCAAGTCCTTCAGCTATTGAAGCTCTGTCTCATGACGTACTTCACGTTCGAAGGGACAATCTAAGAACAGGTGAAGGGCACACCGATGGTTTCGCCGATTTCGGGATTCATCGCCGATGCGGTCCTGCAACGGTTAGAGTCGTTGGTCTTCCAACACCACAGACCGAAATTCTGAGCCCGGTATGTGGATGGTACATTCGTCGTCATCTAACGGGATCAGATGTTGACATTCAAAGAACATCGCAACGCCGTCTTCCCGGACATTCCATTTACGATGGATAAGGAAAAGAACAACCAGCTGGCCTTCCTGGATGTTCTCATATGCCGCAAGGATTGTGGTGGACTAAAGAACAAAGTGTTCAGGAAAGCGACAAATGCAATGCAAGTACTGAACTTCAACAGTAAACACCCAATCAGCCACAAACGCAGTTGTATAAGGACGCTCTATCGGCATGTCGAAACGCACTGCAGTGAGCCGGAAGACAAGCTTGCTGAACTACAATACCTCCGACGGGTCTTCAAAGTCGATGGCTACCCGCGCAACTTCGTCGACCGGTGCATACGCAAAAGGGAAGAAAGGCCTATCCGCACGGACACCAAGTCTTGTCGGGTACTTCCGTGTGTCATGAACGTTTCGGAAGCTGTCGGCCGCCTTCTCGCACCACTTGGGGTTGGAGTGGCACACAGACCGGAGGCAACCATTAGGCGTCTGATCATGAAACTGAAAGACTCACTGCCACGGCAAGAAACGTCTGCAGTCGTTTATCGGATCTGGTGCATTTGCGGACAAAGCAACTACGTCGGAGAAACCGGAAGACAGCTCCTAACGGGAATGGCCGAACACGCGGCAGCGGTGCGAAGAAATGACGCCAGCTCTCAACTTGCAGCTCATTCGACGAGACCCGGCCACTCATTTAAATTCGATGAGGCCGAAATTCTCGCAAGAGGTGACAACCGAGTGAGCCGGGAGCTACTGGGATCATGGTTTACTGGCCCCCAGTCCATCAACAAGTACAACGATCTTCCCATTCCATACTCCGTACTGAAACTTCGCCTAGGCTGGGTAAAAAGAAATGCGGGAAGCGCAGAATTGAACACTCTTTCGAACACTATGGGGTCGATGCGTCAGACGGCCGAGGAATTATCACGCCAACATCCAACGCACGTGATGAAATTGCAGAAATTCTCGACTCGAATGTCGGCCATCAATCAATGATTACACCAAGTGCGACAATCCCAGATGAAGGGGGGAGCCGTGAACGTTCATAGGTATGCGGTAGCATGGCTACTGCATCCTATAAATAGCGCCGCCTATTCTGCAGCAACCACCCGTTTCTGCTCTTTTGTCTCTGATGATGGATTCGAGTAGGAATCCGAAACTTCAGGCAAATAAAGCTCTCGTCCCGGCAATCGTGTCTCCTTCTTCAAGACCACTTCCTGGGACTCGGCTCTTCGCTTCTATTGGCAGGTTTCTAACTTTATCTTTAACGTACCAGAGAACAATATTTAAGCTGTGAAGATAGAAATAAAGTTTGGCATAAACATAACAACGGACTTGGAAGGTCATCTGGCTAATTTTATCCTGAGGAGGTACGTATTACATGCGGACCTATGCTGATATCGACCTAGTAACTATTGCCTGATGAGGAGACCATGGCTGGCTCGTTTTTATTAAATCAGCCAATGTGACAGTCAACACTGTATCCAAATCTGCCTTGAAGTGGGTTCGTATCAATAATTAGAGTTGTTTCCGTGATTACGTGATAAATATGCGGCAACACTATCATCTCACACATTCACCTACTGCTTAAATCGATACGCAGACAAGTGTACTGGGTGCGAGACCTTTTACAGCACACTTATTTGGGTTCAGGTCCCGCAAAAATGGTCTTTCGACAAGCTTGAATGCTGTTTTAATGCCAACTGCCCTTGCGGTCCTATCATGTGATTCTTCATTTGATTTAAGTATCAACGGGCACTCATGAGCGATCATGAAGCGAATGGACGATTCTCGGGAACCGGTCTTAAAGAAGGAGCCACGAGTGCTCGGAAAAGATCGTTGTTTTGCCTCAGGTTTTGGATTCCTGCTCGAACCTCTCATTAGAGACAACAGAAGGTACGTGCGGTACATGCAGCAACCCCTTGTGCATGATCCACCAGTATTTGCTTTTGTCTCTGATGACGTGTTCGAGCAGGAGTCCGAAACGTCAGGCTACTAAATATCTTGTCCCAACGATCGTGTCTCCTTCTACAAAATTGTAAATATGTCCAGGCGCCTTCAGTTGATATGCATGAAACAGGATTTTACGATACAGGTCCTGTTTTGCCCAAAATGTCTTAAAAACGTGTAATAAGCTCTGACAAAATAACCGATGTCATGTCTTCGCCTAAACATTCGCTAAGTAAAGAATAGGACTTTTAATAATTGACCTAATCTAGTCCCAAATGTGATGTGGAATAAATATGTCAGCAAAGAAAGACCAAATTAACTTTTGACCGATCCACCTCAGTTGTCTGGTGCACCTCATATCATTTGCATGAAAAGCAATAACTGACCTGATGGACATTGGATGCCACTAAGTTAAGCCGATGTCAGTGGACTGTTAATAGCCCATAGTCCAGAAATACGGGTTCCAGATGGCCTTATGTGTGCCAAACCATCTATCAAAATGGTTTTGGTCGTCGCCGTGCAACCGCCTGCAGTGCCGTCAGAATTTAGGCCCAAAGCAAAGTCAGGCGCCTCCTGTAGTTTTCTGAAAAGACCAAATTAGAGATGTTTTTAAAAAACAATTAACATACGCCTATGCTCGAGGTGGTTGGCCTTAGGATGCAAAACATATTTTCACTAAACCAATGGTTTGCTGAAATACGGGGTAAAATGAATACCGTATGATCCAGAAAGTAAGGTTGGTCAAAATAACCTCCTATCGACCACACATAGTGAATTGATTGAGATTCGACAAGGACTTTCTATGTTTGTAAGGTTTTAGTGGTCAAAACTGAATAAAAGGGTGTTGAGCAGTCAAAAATTGTTTTCTAATAGGCAAACTCATTAATAGATTACATCCAGTTTTTACGTGACAAACCTTCTTACCAGCTCTAAAATACTCTATGGACATTTATTCGTACTGTCCCGGAGACTTTAACTTCTTCAATCAAATAAATTTTGGAAATCAACTTAAAAGAAATTGAGCATTTAATGTTTATGTTAGAATTATTTACGCCATTTCTATAATTTCTATAGAATAGCGTATTTTATAAAAACATACAAATTAAGGGAATGCTTCCATGACGAAGGTACTAATATTGGTTGTCTTTGCTGCAGAATGAAGCTGTTCTCAACATATCGCGCAGTTGATACTGCAACGTAACCGACTGCTATTTATAATAGAAAATTTCAAGTGATCAAACGCGAATTTTAAATTTTTCCAGTCGAAGTAGCCTGCGCTTGCCTTGGGACATCAGGGAAAATGGTTGCAGTGGGCAACCGAGTAAATTTTAACTTTTATGAATAATATCGCCTACTGAGTGTATATTAATCTCTAAAGACGTACGCGAAGCATGTAACTTAAGCGGCATATTCCTTACTCAAATGCCGAACTGATATGAAGAAAAACGTTTTCTCACTCCAGAACAGTCACGAAACGCAGATCTGCTTATAGTTTTTGTGTACAATTCCGGAAACAAATAAACTTTGTCGATTTAAAGGATGTTTGGAAACATTTTCAGCCGTGCATGCTTTAAGATTGGTTAGGTCTCAATAAATCCGATAAAAGTGTATTCGGATTTTAAAATAAAAAATTGATTATATTCCAAATAAAATTTTTGAGGAGAATTGTTATATCCCTCAAGAGTGCTTGTGTCCTTGAAAGAATGATGTATGCTAAAGTATCTAAGCAGAACCGTAAAGGTGCACCACATTAAATCTTGTCTCCTACAAAATAAGGCAGGATTGTAAGTCTCACTAAATACATGCAGGTATTAAGCTCAGAGATGTGTCTATATTCTACAGTTAACCGCCTTGGGGGCGGGTAATTGTCTACTGTCAAATGCTGATCCTTTATCAAGGATTGCAGTGCCATGATTTTCGTCGTCTGAGAAAACTGCAAAAATTGTTTGATCGACACTTTTATGTTTAAATACTGAATGTAGATTATTCTGACGAAATTAGGTCCCAGGACTTGCGTATTCCACTTTTAAGCTTTAAGTGTTGTTCGGCATTGAGTTCGTTGTACTTGAAAATGGTTATATCCTCCCTTTTAATGAAGACGATTGGATGAGGTATTGCAGCCTATATTTAAATATTGTAGTATTTCCGCCTAAACACAAAGATTTAATGTTGAATCTCAATCAAAATGTGGTGCATTTACCTGATTCAAGGTAAGCGTTATGTTACGCAACATCACAGAACATGATAATTCATCAAATCAGCTTCGTGATGACGTCCCATGTGATTTAAAATCATTTACGTAAACATGCCTATGAAGACTAGCTTTGTAAGAAATGCTGCCGAATTCATTGTTGTTTTCCGTAGACGAAAGTGATGTAACTTATCTCGTGAGATCTACGGCAATGCTTTCGGCTCGCAGTTTACCCTTGTAGCGAGAGCATTCCTCGAAGCCTGAAACACGATGCAGGCATCGTTAGGAGGCATTTCGACCGGATATAAGCAGATTAATGGACTCTTGAACAAATAACCTTAAGGAAACTGCAGTAGCTAGTCAAAATAATTAAACTCCTTCAATGAAAAGGCTATTATTTGTTATAAATTATTTTAATAACAACTAGATCTTTTAAATAAATTTTTTTTCGGAAGACTTGCGATTATATGAATGCGTGTCAAAATAAAAAATAATAATAATAACAGTAATTATTGAGCAACTATTTGCGGTAACACAAAAGCAAGCTTCGCTAAATGGAGAGCGGGAATTAAATCAATATAATTAAACTCCAACAAAAATCACTAATTTCAACGACATTATATAAAGTGGTTATAAAAATGCCAGCTTACAATTGCAAGTTTATTATGATCGTAGTATAACCTGGACTGGTTGTTCCATTAGTAAAATTCAGAGTGAAATTTATAAAATGTCTTAGAGAAATCTTCTCGGCGTTCAAAATAATGCAACTTTCCTGTTACATGTAAGTGATATGCTAAACCGTGTAGGTTAGGAAAACGCAAACTTAAACGAGGTTTTAAAGAATGCCAGCTAGTTGGCCTGATGGTTTTTGTCATATGGTTTTCGGAAAAGAAGTCTCCCAAAATTGCATTATTTGAAGACCTGCATCATCTCATCATTTTTTAATTTAAATGTCCGGCGTTAGTAAACATTAACGTAGAATTTCACAATCAAATAACTTACGTGACGCTGCATTACAGTCCAAATTTTCGTCAATAAAAATCAACAGCAGCAATAAAACAGCGACAGTCATTTCGTTAAGTAATATTTACATGCCTTATCACCAATAGGAACACTTATGACCTCTTAGCTACTGACTTGTCAGAAAAAACTTGCTAAAAACGTCTATTTGAATTTTTAAAGTACACTGAGTATACTTAAGAAATAGTAGACCGCTTTCAATGGAAAATTCTGGAGATATAAAACACGTTTTTAGGTGTACTTAAGGTTATCCAGAGGACAGTCGGTTATAGGTTCTTTCAGATAGGACGTTCTGTTCTCCAATATCAGCATTTCAAATGACACAGGACACATACCCATGACGGAATTTTGAAAAAAGAAGAAAGTCAAACAACTTGTGATATTTAATCAAACGGACAATGGCAAGTGGACAGATCAGGGCAAAGAAAACCCCCTGAAGACCCAGTTCTTGATAAAAAAAAACAGTTGTGATAATGTAGATGGGCGAAAACACGCAGCCGTCAACCTATTAGCAAACAGATTTCACGTTGATCGGCATTTGAAAAAGGCTGTATAAATAAATTTAAATTTCACAGTCTTTCAATTTAAATTTCTGTTAGTAAGGTGGATGATTGATCGGGCGTCTAATACGTCAGCAGTTACAAGTCACAGAGAAACTCGTTCAAAATTTTCATCGCGATACATCGTCAAGTATTTGCAAAGGATCTTACTTATCGCGCCATTGTTCGTTCCAACGTTGATCTATCCCTCAATAATGACAACATCTTTTCGTTGTAGTCTGCTTTGTTTAAAATTGCAGCTGATCCTTATTTGTCCGCAGAAAGTATGATAATGTTTTCGCCACTTTTTAATGTATTAGGTGCCTTCATTTCTTCGTGCGATAGTACTGACTATGGGTTTCGGTTCTTCAAGGCTTATACAGTGCTATTCAGGATTGTGAAATGTTCATCATCCGTAATATTTTCTACTGATATTATAGACTTCAAATTTGCAAGGAAGTGTAGGTATTTCGCATCGGATAGATTATATTTCATTCCCTTAGAAAGCACACTTTCTTCGGCCGTTGTAAGTCTTCTTGCTGACAGGTTCACGACCTTTGTCGAGCAAATTTGATCTGTAGGAACTCGTTGAGAGATGGCTTTTTACTTTTTGCCTAGACACTCCTCTTTTTCTGTCTTTCGATGTGGGCAACACAGGTTGTCGTTTCATTTAGAGATTTAACTACTTTCGAAGGGAGATTATCTCGGCAGAAATGCGTATGCTGTTCTTAAGAAGCTTCAAATTTCCGAAATCTGATGTGAGCATTGGATATAAGGGCTCTAAGCATGTTTTGGCCGTAACGCAATGCAATTTGATATCCTTGAATAGTTCTAATGGCAGGTTTTATTTGGAGAGATTTTGGCAAAATCTTGTTGCTTCGGTATTTGTGTAAAAACGATAACTGTTTTCGCGTGAGACTCTCGCGAATCTCACACTTACTCCACTGTCTAGCTTCTAGCAAAACATCGCGATCAAAATTCAAACGTATGAATGGGAAAGCAGGCATCCCAAGAATCATAATTCAACAGAAATCAGCTCTTTGGGAAATTTTAAACAAGTTTTATTGTAAATTTTCGATCTTGGTTCCCCAAGTCGTCTTCAGACGTGAAGTAAGTGTGCAACACAGTTAACATATAAACATGCCGAAAAATCGATTTTGCCTTGTCACTCCTGCTAGTGTGATTTTCTAATTGGCTAACGCCTTTTCCACTTTTCATTGAGGCCCATTGACCTATCGGTTTTGACCGGAAATATTAATTATGATAGTGCGCACTCACCGATCAGGTTACGGATCTTGCTCGTTCCGATGTACCTTGGGGCTCATACTAGAGCAAACGCAGGCAGTAGCAAAACGCCTTGTTGTAGATCTAGTCGCTTCACAAAACAAACAAGCTTCGTATGTGTGGCAAAGGTCTCGAACAGGCAACCAATTACCAGGCCGAAGTCCGCAAAGTCATTATAGCAGAGAGGATGGACGACAGAGAATGCGGGTAGATTGATACAGCACTGTTTCGGGCTTATTCTGCCTTCATTCAGCCAATCATAATCCTGACCACCAGCAGCTGAGACCAGAAACACAAACATGCGCATAGACGCACCTGGCGCAGTCGGTCCACCACTGAGGCCTACCAGATGGGTCATAAGCACTTCATCGAAACGAAGTTCATCAGGGCCTTGCCACCTGTACATCTCTGTGGATGCAGATCTGTTATGTATCAATCAGGGATGGGCGCACACCGATCTATTTGCTTCACAAATAAACAAGCTCCGTATGTGTGGCAAAGGTCATGAACAGGCAATCAATTACCAGGCCGAAGTCGGCCAAGTCATAATAGCACCGAGGAGGGACGACAGAGGATGCGGGTAGATTGATACAGCACGAGTAGGCGCTTATCCAAGAGAATACGCGAACACCTTCCCGCATGGCTGGCAAAAGGTGAAACTAGGAGAATAGACAGCGCCATTCTCGCGCATGTAGTCGATTCCGGACATCGTGTGGACCCCAACGAAGCTTTTCGTGTAATTTATAAGGTCCCGTCGAGCTACCCTAAGCTACTAGGCCAGCGCCTGTTAGCGACAGCGGAAGCAGCCGCCATTAGGCTACGAAAGCCAATCTTGTGCGCGCAGAAGAACCACGTTCAGGCTCCGCGCCTACAGTGGTCGAAGGTCGACTAACGCTGCTACACTTCGCGCCCTTCCGCTCTCACCCCGCCCCTAACAATGACTGCCATAACCCATCCCACCCTCCAACCCCCCACATTCTCACACCCCGCCCGTGTTTTAAGTAAACCTTCTATCGATTTTTCTTATCGCTGACGTGTTTTTCTTCTACCCCGTTCTCATATAACTGTACTGCTCGACGAGAATTTATCGAAAGCTACGTATGCTCGCCACCTCGTCTTCTGATACAGCACTGTTTCGGGCTTATTCTGCCTTCATTCAGCCAATCATAATCCTGACCACCAGCAGCTGAAACCAGAAACACAAACATGCGCACAGACGCACCTGGCGCAGTCGGTCCACCACTGAGGCCTACTAGATGGGTCATAAGCACTTAATCGAAACGAAGTTCATCAGTGCCTCGCCTCGGCGAGAAAGCCAGTAATAGTTGATCCCATCGTGGTCCTTTTAGTTGTTGGTAGTACTGTTGGTCGAACAAAAAATATGTTTCAATACACAGTTTTAAGAGTCCGAGTAAGAAAATAGCGGGAAAATCCGTCTCACAGGACCTCAGGAGGTACTCTGTTTATTTTGTGACCTGATCCATCGGAATGGACGTTAAGAGTGAGACGAAATCGAAGGAGATAATGATCTCGTCGAAGGAACCTGTGATTCCTTTTAGTTTCTTTAGGATCTCCGTGGAGTTCTCAATCGACGTTTCACAATTCCTAGTAAGTGCATGAAGTTTTTTGGAGGAGCCACTTTGAAATTTTTTAGTTGGGTGCCCCTTTTAACGATACAATCGGTCGTAAATGCACTTTTGCTTTGTGGACTTTAGGTAGTTCATATTTCCTAGCAATTGTGGGCTCAGTTGGTTTTAAAGGACTTAGCGATTTCTCCCGAAAGTTGTTTTTTCCCGGTGAGGTGCTTCAACACTGTGTCAATAGACGAGATCTGTGCTTTGGTGGGATCCGCGGAAAGTGGTTTATAAGTTGATCCATCTTCTAATAATGATAGCATCTTTGCGTTGTAGTCTGCTTTGTTTAAAATCGCAACGAAGCCACCTTTGTCAGCCGGGAGAAGGATAATATTTTTGTCAGTTCATAGGGCTCTTAAGGCTTTCTGTTCTTCACGTGATAGTACTGTAAACTGACCTTGGTCGTTCAGGACGTATACTGTCTTGTTTCTGATTGTAAATTGTTCAACTTCGGTGAGGTCTGCCGTTGCTATGATGGATTTGAAGCTTGCGAGGAAGTCCACGTTATTTGAATCAGAAAGATTGCATTTCTTTCCTTTAGAAAGCACATTCTCTTCTGATGGCAAAAGAAGTCTCGAGGACAGGTTTAAGACCTTCGCTGGACACTTCTGGCTTTCATTCATTTTCTGAGAAATGATCGCCCACTTCTTGTCTAAAATACTCCGCTTCTTCTGTCGTTCGAGTTTGGAGACACAGGTGCTGGTTTCGTTCAGAGATTCAAACAAGTTCAATGGAAGCTGGTTTCCGCAAACCTGCATGTGTTGCTCCTTATAAATTCGGAATTTTCGGCGTCGATAATTGGCATCAGTTATGAACGCACCGAGCATGCTTTTTCCGTAACGAAAGGCAATTGGATACCCCAGGGTAGATCTTATGGCCGGTTTCACACGCAAGGATTTTAGCAAAATTTTCTAGCTTTGGCATCTGTGTATCAATGATAACTGTTATCGCTTTAGAATTTCGCAAATTTCACATTTCTCCCACCGTCTGGAATGAGGCAATCTTTGCGGCCGCAATTCATACGTATGTATTGGAAGGTAGGCATCCCAAAATATATAAGTTGAAGGCAGAGGCGTTTTTTGGGAAAGGGCACATTTTTGCGTGAATTTTCGACGCTAGTTCCCCAGGTCGTCGTCAGACGCAGACTGAGAGTCCCGATGAGGAGACCCGATGGGATAACCTATCTCTGGCTTCCTCGCCGAGATCATAATGCAGAAACTAGAGACCACGGCTCTTCCGTCAGTTAACCCTGAATTGTGGCTGCGGTACGTGGACGACACATTTGTGATCGTTAAAAGGATCACCTAGAAAAGCTGCACAAAACCATCAACTCAACAATGCCGGGGATTAACTTCACTCTTGAGAAATAAGTTGACAACAAACTCCTACTTTTGGATGTTCTCGTGCAGCGGAAGACCGACGGGACATTGTGCACATCGGTGTACCGCAAATAAACCTATGCAGAAGTCGTTCTACACTACGAAAACAACCACCCCATTTCCCAAAAACGGAGTACGTTCAAGTGCCTGCTTAATCGGAAAAAAACACACTGCTCGGACGAAGAAGACTACCGAGCCGAACTAAGCTACTTTTGTGAATTATTTTCCCGAAATGGGTATCCAAAGGACTTTGTGCGCCGATGCATGAGACAGAAAGTGTCAAAGGAAAGGAAACAAAGAATTCCCAGTCAGGCATCCAAGCAAAATTCATGGCAAACCCTCCCTTACATCAAAAACGTGTCTGAACTCGTGGAAAGGCACCTAAAGAGGCCTCAAATTCTGGTGGCACATAGGCCAACGACTATGCTACGTACACAGATAGTACACCCTAAAGATAGGGTCGGCTATTTGGATAGAAAGGAAGTGATCTACAAGATCCCGTGTGAGACCTGTGATGCAGTTTATTGTGGTCAAACAGGAAAATCCGCCTGTACACGCATTTAGGAACACCAACTTGCATACCCTGGAAACAGGGCATACGTTTGGTTAAGATAGAACACGGGTTGTCGACGCCTGCCCCTTCAAGATAGCCCGAGAGTTCCTTGAGGCCATACATTCGGATGAATCGTGCATCAACCGTCATATCGAGTTAGAGGCCGCGTAGAAAAGTCTCAAAGTCTCAATGTTAGGTGGCACTCACCGATCGTTCATACGGAACTCACTCGTTCCGTTGTGCCTTAAGAGATCGCTCTCGAGCCCAACCAGCAGCCGAACAGCGGCGCATGATATAAAGGCAGTGGACTTCTAAACAAACAGGTCTCGAGTTCGAGGCTCGGGTGTTCCACACTTCGGGCTTGGGTATGGCTAACTGACGACGGCTAATAAGCCAGAAATGGCCATTCCGGTCTCCTTTGTCTTTTTTGGTAATTCCATTCTGCCTATAATCACGCGCCGCTGTGCGGCTGCTGGTTGGTCTCGAAAGAGCTCTTATCGCACAATGGAACGAGTGAGTTCCGTATGAACGATCGGTGAGCGCCCCATAACATTGTATATTACCGATCGAAAACCGACAAGGCAACGGGCTCGTGGCAAGGTGAGTAGAGCGCCCCCTACCATTATATATACATATATAACTGTTTTTGTGCTTATTTTTTGTGTATTGCAAATGTATTCAGCTCTACTATCTAAATGCGTTCAATGGCTCATACCTATTTCGTAATGCTAGCAATATTGCTAGTTTGAATGACGAGGAGCACGCGGTAATAGCGTTTGCTCAAACTTTAATGCGCATTTCGTTGCTGGCCCCAATAAGCTATTTTCCAGACGCTTTGGTCGAAAGCATTCAAACGTTTAGATTTAATAGATATTTGTTCCAAACAAATAAAGCACAAAGTACGAATTGAAGCATATCAAAAGATAAACTGAACCTACCATAGGACAGAAAGAAAATCCCTTTACGAAAGACTTTCTCGTGGGGATGCAGTGATTCACCAGACCGTATCGATGTCGCAACATTGTTGAACATGTGTTCAGTACTGATTACAACTTCTTCTTAGGTTAACCAGAGCCACGACGCCAATGGGAAGAAAACGCATGCTTCGGATAGCTGTTTATCGAAAAGTACATCAAATCTAGCAGATTTTGGGGAAGAACGCCCCAGCACCTCCCTTTGCAAAAGATTTTCGTTTAGTAATTTTGCGGTAAATGAACGAAGGGCAGTGATATTGAGCTGTTAAAGCAGTGTCATAAACCGTTATGAATGTCCACTTATCGAAGATTGAGCGGAAGTTAACGAGGTTTACATTGTGAAATTTTTTATTATTTGCCGTTTAGGAAAGATTTCCATGTGAAGATGCGGTTAACGATCGGTTGACATCGATGTCTTAGCAGCTAAAGTCAACACTGCTGTACCTGTGTCTTATATTGATGGCAATGTATTGACGGAATGGAGGGAATAAAACTGCTGATATAGATGGCATCCGATCGAAAGGTAAATCAAACATAAGATTGTAAGAGGGACACCTATAAAACATGCCGTTTACAAACGATTTCCGCATGGGGGGCGCAAGGACTTAAAGGATGTTGTCACTGTCGTAGCCACTAAAGGCTGCTCTGTTGTGCCTATAGGTGATAAAGGTGGCAATTTGTTTAAGTGAAAATCGAACCCCAGGGGATAACGGAAACAAAACAGCCGGTATGGATGGTTACGCATAGGGAGGCACACCAAGCGCAACTGCGTTGGGGGAAGAAAACACCGTAGCACTCGCCTTCTTAAAATATTTCCGTTTAGGTCTTCAATGTCCGAACGAATTGCACCTCTGCAGTAGCTGGTAAAGCAACGCTACCGTTTGTAATTCAGTAGGCATTAATGTGTAATGTGCAGTAATGGGCATTATATAACGCCCCGCTGGGATTTTGTCTGAGGAAACCAATTATGTGCCAGGTAATTAGAAAGTAAAAGAATGTTTAATTGCGAAGCACGTAATACTCCACTCGCATGACAAAAATGCAATATGACATGGAATCATAGAATGCATGATACTGCTGGAGTATTTAAAAAGGCCTGCGTCGCAAGGTTTTCGAGAAAGGACAAGGCAGATTGTCTCCACATGTTCATTATATGCAGTGCTTCCATCGTCTGCTGCAAGGTCTTGACATCAGTCAAGCTGGTGAATCGTAGCTCCGTAGATCTCACAGTTCCCCGAGCTTGTCCAGAGTCGTAAACATAAGGAATTTCAGTTACTGCGACAACGTTCTGCATGTAAACATAGATCGAGTCCTTGGGCGTATGCAGGCGAAGGAGACTCTGGTGTGACTTTAATGAAACAGGGAATAAAATATTCGTTTGACGTATATAAAACACTGAATAATTTTATAATAGCATCCAGGTGAACGCATGTAGTCATGCTTGTTTGCGTTTTCACGTAAAAATGAAGCATTCATTAAAATTTTATAAAGAGCTCAAAATGCAGAACTCATTATATTCATTTGAAGCTAAGAATATATAATCAAAATTATGAAGTAAAAGGAGAAAAACCATTGTTTAAGTTATCATTTATGAGTTGAAGTTGACCTCTTGTGCAGATAGAGTAACTGTATACGGTCATAAAGATGATTGCTCATTGTCATGCAGAAAACGGTCAATGCTATACAAACAATACAAGTGTCTATTCGCAACTTTTGGTATTGTTGCTAGTTGAAAGCCTGGGTAGGTATTCGCATGGCAGTTGCCATCTGCAATGGCTGACGAGTATGCCGTCTTGAAGCTCATGCAGCTCTACCACTTGCCAAGGCTTAACTGAATAAACTGAAGGGACTGAGAGTTCTACTTCCTTCATCCTACTCCCATTGGCCCGCTTTAACCATTGTGGTTAGGGAGTCCAATGTCTCAATCAGCATTTGTGCTTACTTCTACACCGGCCTTAATGACGCGCTGATGCTGAACTGTTATGCACTGCCGTTTACAGCTAATCTTTTTACCCTGATGAATGTGGCCACTCGCTTTGACAATCTAGATATCGCTTATGGGTAACTGCAGGTCGAGGTCGTTCAATAGTTGCGCGAATTGTTGACCATTAACATTCCCCGCGGTCTGTTCCAATATAAAAGGCTGCCAATTGGTGTGAAGAGCTTCAATGCACAACTCCAGCAAACGATAAACGCAATGCCCGCCTGCATTAACGCCAAATCTGGGTACCCGAACGACATCAGAATCCTGGGTCGCTCCTCTGGCGAGCTGAAAGACCGAGTGTGTGCAGTACTGAAACGCGTCAAGGAATATGGTTTTCAGGTCTGCGTACCGACAATTGCCAATTCTTCCACGACTCAAGAAACTATCTCGGGCTCGTTTTTTGTTGTCCCGGTTGTCATCTAGATCCTGCAAACCTTCGAACCAAGCAACGATGCCTGCGTTGAAGTATTTATCGTACCTTCGTTCGTTTCGTGGTCGAATAAGCTACTATAGGTCCTTCTGAAATCGATTTATAAAGTACGGACCCCGCTTAACCGTCTGTTGCAGAAGGATGCTCTCTGTTTCCGGTCCACCGAATGCGAAAATCCATTCGCCCAACTAAATTCGATGCTAATTACAGATCTGCTGTCAATGGCTGTTGCTTCAAATGCTTCCAACCATGGTGTTGCGTTCGTCATTTAACATACTTTTTATGATAGGTCCGAACGACGATCATGTAGGCATCTCGAAAGCTAACCCCTGCCGAGAAGAACTATGGGCAAATAAGCAAAAAAGAATTTTGCCCCCGTTCTAGCCGCCATGAAGTTCTATGAACTGTTGTACAGTCGCCAATTCGTGACTTGGCAGATTGAAAACCACCGCGTTTCGAAAAAGGACATTCCTGTCTTTTTAGTCAGACGACTTTAGCGATGGATAAACATTCTTCCTAGTTACAGTTTCGACAGTCTCTTTTGGCATTCTACCGGCCTTGGTCAGGCTGACGCACTTTGTCGTCTCATCTGCAATTTGCAGGAACCTGAGGAAGACATTTTGATTGCCACTTTTCCGATTGAGGACTATGCGCGCCGTCTCCTCTCAGATGCTATACACTGTATCTCTGTCACTACCGCAGACAGATCTTGGCTCTCAGTTTACTACGACGATGTTTAAAGATTTTTTGAATTGAAAAAAAGCATATACAACAGAATTTATTAGGGCCAATACATTTCGTGACGGCTTTTCAACTGCAGCCCGTCTCTGCATAACATAGGTAACGAATGAAAGAGCACAGTAGTATGAATTTGTACAGAATGGCAGTGCATAAGAGCAAGGTCGAAGTTCAAAACAATCAATAATCCGATAAGACGTCCACATAAGCATCAAAATGGAAGAAAAGGGAGACGAAATGTTAACAACAAATCACAGTCAGGGGAAAATAGAGGCGTGAGATTACCAGGGCAATTACAGATTGTGGACGTATTATCTGATTTTTGAATGTTTTGAAATTTGACCTTGCTCATGTGCACTGCCATTCTGTACAAATTCATACTACTGTGCTCTTTCATTCGTTACCTATGTTATGCAAAGACGGGCTGCAGTTGAAAAGCCGTTACGAAATTTATTGGCCCCAATAAATTCTGCTGTACATGCTTGTTTTCATTTCATACCGGGGAAAAACATGCTTTAAATTAAAGATTTTCGCCGCCAGCATAACATTAGGCATTTTCGCTTCCTGTACTACTGTCATTATTTAAACGGTCAGACGGATCATTTTTTTCAACATTTTTAGGAGAGCCCTCTTGAAAGCTCGTGGGGAGGGGATTACGGATAAGAAAGTCCAGGTGTTCCTGTTTTCCCGCAGGACAACACCGAAGTCGGCGTCCTCTGATGGCGTTTCTCCTACCGAAGCTCTGATTTACCGAAAACTGCGTACAACGTTGCATGCACTCTGTCCTACCGGCCTACAGCCCGCACAGACTGGAGGTATTCGTTTGTGCATTGTATTGAAAAATTTACTGAAATCGATTAACGAGGGCACTGCCTCCATAGGATGCAAATATCTAATCTCCTGAAGCTTTGCATCCTTGTTATGCGTCCTGAAAGTCGGTTGCTATACAAACAGGACAAATGTCTATACGCTACTGTTGGTATCATTAATATTTAAAAGCCTGGTTACGTACATCGTATGGCAGTTGCCATTTGCAATGGCTGACGAGTGCGTCGTCTTGAAGCTCATGCAGCTCTACCACTTGTCGAGGCTTAACTGAATCATCTGAAGGAACTGAGAGTTCTACCTCCTGCATTCTACTCCGATTGGGCCGCTGTTACCATTGTGGTTAAGGGAACCAATGGCTTAATCAGCATTTGTGCTGACTTCTACACCTGCCCAGTGACGCGCCGATGCTGGAATGTTATGCACTGCCGTTTCCGGCTAATCTATTTGCCCTGCTGAATGGGTCTACTCGCTTTGCCAAATTGGATCCCACTGGTGCGTACCAGCAGATCGAGGTAGTCCCTAAGTCGCATCTGCTCTGATCTGCTGCCCAAGCACAAGGACCTGACGCTGCCAATTGTTGTTGCTGCAAATGCTTCCAACCATGAAGTTGTGTTCGTCATTTTACATACCTTTTCTGATAGGTCTAAGCGTTGGTCATGTAGGCACCTATAACGCTAACCCCTGCGGAGAAGAACTACGAGCAAATAGACAAAGAGAATCTAGCTCTCGCGTTTGCCGCAAAGAAGTTCCACAAACTGTTGTACGGTCGTCATTTCGTGTTCTTGGCGGATCACAAATCATCGCCGTCAATTTTCGGTTCGTAGAAGGACATTCCTGTGTGTTCAGCCGGCAGACCTTAGCTATGTGTAACCATTCTTCCTAGTTACAGTATTCGACATCCTTACTTGCCGTACTACCGACTTGGGTCAAGCTAACGTCCTTTCTCGTCTCATCTGCAATTTGCGGAGACCTGAGGAAGACATTGTGATTGCCGCTCTTTCGATTGACTACGATGTGCGCCGTCTCCTCTCAGATGACACACAGGGTATCTCTGTCATAACCGCGGACATTTAACATCAGCCCAACTGAACAGGATCCTGACCTCCGTTAGGCCATCACATATGGGCAGACCAGCAGGTCAACCATTGCTTTCGCTAACGATATTCGCCCGCTCTTCCTCTACCGAGCATCGTTGGCCTGGTTTCTACGGCAACATCGGCCACCAGGTTCCACGCTGTCCTGGATCTTAGCAGGCTGCGAATATGTAGCCTCGTCAGCCGCCAATACCCTGCCAACCACCGTAGAAGCATTGGGCACACGTGCCAATCCACTTCGCTGGTTCGCTTAACGGAGTCTCCTTCCTAACCTTAGTTTACGCCTACCCTATGTGGCCTCAAATTGCTTAGCTGAATTTAGCGACCAGATCTTCCACCATGGCCTTTCTTCGAAGCATCTTTAGTTAGCATGGCTTACAGGAAGTCCTAGTTTTAGATATTGGCTCTCATTTTGCTTTGTCGATGTTTAAAGATTTCTGTCGCCGGCATAAAATTCGGAATCCTTGCTTCCTGTCCTACTCTCATAACTCAAACTGCCAGACGGATTGTTTTGTCAATATTTTTGTGGAACCCTCTTTAAAGCTCGTGGGGAGGGCATCACGTACGAGATAGTTCAGGCGTTCCTATTTTCCTACTGGATAACGCCAAACACGGCGTTGCCTGATGGTGTCTCTCCTACCGAGGCTCTGATGGGCCGAACACATTTACCAAATGCAATTTGATATCCCTCAGTAAATTTTATTGCAGATGGCATCAAAACAGCTCTCCTTCTGTGCAAGTTCCACATGAACTGGACACATTTTAGGCATAGCGTATTTCCTTTTAATGTTGGCGAGCATGCCCCGGCATAGAAACTTGGCATAATATTGTTAACCTAGCCTCTGCATAACACTGACTGATAATTATATCTTGCAGATCCTCAGGCCAAGCTAGTTCAGTTAAAACGAAGGTGAGGTTGCATGCCATTTTGTAGTACTTTGCTTCTCGAACGCGATCAACATAGAAGCATTGATGTACTTGTGGATTGGCTGCTGTTGTCATGAAAAGCTGCGTTTTGCCTTCCAGGTAATATGCCATGGAAGCCGTGAATGCGCAGGAATCCTCGAATCGTTTCTGAACAAATTCGTACATATGGAATCCATACTGTGACCCCGGACAATGCGGACCGGTTTCAACACATAAAAGGAAAACAGATGCCTAGCATAACCACTCGTCTGCATTAAATATTCAGCATATAGTTTCCAACTATAATAGGTTGTTTAGACACAGATGGCATCCTGGGGGTTTCACGTAACTCAAGATCCCGCAAGACATCATGTGGTGAGAATTAAACAAGATTATGCCAACATGAAGTTCTCAAGGCAAACGGTTTGTTTAGAAGTAAAACCTCGGATTGGGAGAACTTATAGTCACCGTCGATATCGATCTCGAACTCAACCTCGGTGTCAAAAAATTAGTTTGATAATTACTTAATTGTTTTACCTGACACTCAAGATGAACAGAGCAACTTTGTTTCCTTTTTGCACCCCGTTGTGGATTTGGCCTACTGCGATCAAACCAATATGCCTGCCTACCATAATTAGGGGAAATTCTATCAGAAGCCACTAAAAGGAAACGGATTGCGCATTAGTTGACCATCGAACTTGCAAGCTACATCTGCAAGAATGGATCGCATCAATGGATAAATGAACATGGTCATTGCCATATGATCCGTAAACTAGGTCGTCTTTCTTTTCTACCGGCAGATACAAAGATGCTCTAGATTAAATTTAAAAACTTTTTTAGCCTGTTATGTCTTTTAGCTGTAAGCAATTTCTCCGTCAGGATAATATGCCCGCATTTTTGTGTTCTAATCAGGAAATTATGAACAAGGACAGCTGGCATTGGCGCACGCAATTTTCTTTTCAGTACCAGGGTGGTTGCAGAAGTTTGTTTGCCCCTGAAGTGCAAATTCATAAATGATCAAAGTAGGCTTTTATCACGCTTCCTACTTACCAGTTACATTTGCAGTCTTAAATATTCAAAAGGTTGTGAGTAATCATAAATGATAACACAACCTACAAATGCTATGTAGGTTTTTTTACATGCATACGTCTACTTACATGTAATAGTTAGTGCGCTGACATACAGTAAACAATTATTATTGTGATATTGTTGCAAATGTGTCTTTTCTTGTCTAATGGAGAATACGGAGGCTTTTGCTCAATTTTTACCTAATAAAAATAAAATTAAATGCATAAGTATGGCGCCGCCCTATAGATAAAACCAATAGGACATCAATTGGTTTAAGCAACCGTTTCCTGCTTGATTAAACACAGCGTGAAGAGCAGGCCAACCTTTCGATATGCTGATTCAAACAGCACGGTATACCATAAGTCACGCAGCAAGGACGGAGATTCCTATTTCATAGATTTTTAACAACACTTATGCAAGATTTCTGCTTTAATCATTGTAGTTTAATGGCAAATACATTGAACATGAAATTGTTGATGTGCGGGATGAAAAACTCGGTCAGTTAGTTTGGAACGAGGGAGCAAATATAAACAAGCACACGCGACGTTGTTTAAAAAATTACTAACACAGAATATTTGTGATGCCACTGCCTGCATACAACAGCATAAAACCATCGACGTCAAGACGACTTCTTTGCCCGGCATGCTTTTTTAAAGACGAATGCTAGTGAATGAACTCATGATTTATATTCATTTAACTAAGCAACTGGTCCCATGCTGCATAAGCCCACATGTTACCAGAGGGTACGGTTGGGCGTAGATAATTAGCGGTGCAGACAGACAGCACATGTTTTGCCAATCATTGAAAGACGTGAAATGATATACCTTTGTAAATATTTTTCTTAGATAACTATGTCTCTGTTGCATATTTGCCGTTTAAAAAATGCAGTGTAATTTAAATATTACACGAGTTAAGTAATTTTGAATGATTCATCTCCCAATCGCAAAATTTAAAATGTATGTTTACGATAGGACGGTTTTTTGAAAAGGTATTTTGCGAATATTACCGTTTATTCCATCAAACCACGTAAAAACAAAACATATATGGGTTTCCAGCAAGTCGTCCTACTTTGCTATTTTAATAGTTTAAATTTAACCACTTGCAACTGCATAAGAAGACCGTCAGCACGTATGTATTTCCATTTTCATTTCAATCGCATTTTCATCCACGACACTTCCCGTTGTCCTTATGAAAATGTACGTCTGTAATGATGCCATTTTTTCATTAATTTTAATGTTTAAATGACTGGACTGATTTCCATTTTTCTACTCATCAACTGTTCAGAAAGCCCCAAAAAACAATTTTGGTTGCTATCTAGTGAAGCTGACGTGGAGGTTGGTTTTTATTTTTCTGACGTTCGACCATCAAAAATAGGTCGTAGTTCTTTTAAGACTAATATTAATTGTTTGGCTGATTTATCAAGATATTACTCAGGAATCGTGCAGACTAGAAATTCTGTAAGCTGTATACGTGACCTCGCGGAAGCGGGCAAAAATTGAGGAGAATCAAAGCTCAGACTGCAACGGCTATTATCCATGGACGGCTACTCTTCACATCGCAGTCTTTGGCAAACCTATATCAAACATTTATTAACTGACCAATTCCTTTCGATATTCAGGTCAATTCGAGTGCGGACCAAACGGGTCATAACTAAAAAATATTTGCAGACTTGCACATTATGTTTTTTTAAAGTTTCATATGCTTGAGACCAAAGTTGTGAGAAGAGCTGCGCAATCATCAAGTGCGTACAGGACCAGAAAAGTGAATTTGATTTACAGTTAAATTTTTTGGATGTTACAATAATTCGAAGAAACATGAGTCCTTTGGGAAATTTAACAAACACTACTACGTACATTTTCAAAGCTGGTTCATTTTATCGTCGTCAGACGTTAAGCAAATGTAACAAATAGTTAAAGATTAAACATTTCCGAAAGACACAAATTGCATTGTGAGTATTGAGAATGGGCTTATGCTGGAAGCTGACATCACTTTTCGATCAGCTTTCACATTCTCTACATTTCTCTGCCAAATATATACACTGATAATACAATATATACACTGATAATACAATACACTGATAATACAATATCACCCCGTCAGGTATGTTTAAACTTTAACTTTTGTTCACACTTTCTACACGTCTAACGTCGATTACGGGGAATAAAGTTTGTTCAATTTCTAAAAGGACACATTTTCCTTCCAATTATGTTTCTCGTAAAACACGTATATTTGTAGTATGCTAATGGCGACAATGACATGTTTTATTAGCCTTCGTCAGCCAGTTATACCCAAACCCGACATGTGGACTATATGTGTTTCGATCTCCCAAGCTGTTTTTTAGAACCCCACGCCTCATAACTGTAGGCCACTAGTCCGTTCCTCTGTCTGTTTCGATCGGGAGTGTATAATGGTATCGGACGATCACCGATCGTTCCTTCGGAATCTACACTTTACGTTGTGCCTTACAGACTCCCATCTCACGAGCCCAATCAGAATCTACACAGCGACGCATGATACAGGCAGTATATTATAACCGATCATTGAACGCCCCCTACATCTACTACTACTCACTGTGTGACTGCCTGCAAGGCTTCTAGTATGAGCTCCAAGACACAACGGAACGAGTATGTGCCGTAACGTGGACGATAAGCACCCATTGTCATAATTTATATTCCCCATCGCAACCGACAAGACAACGGGCCCGTGGCTCAATAATAGAGCGTCAAACTGCATGACCAAAATCCCGGGTTTGAATCTCAAATGGCCCACACTTGTGGTTGGGTATGACTGGCTGACAACGGCTTATAGGCGAGAAATGGTCATTCCAGCCTCCCTTGTCTTTGTCGCCACCATCTTGTCTACGTCTACTACATCTCCATCTACTAGTCGCTGTGTGACTGCCTGCGAGGGTTTTAATATGAGTCCAAAAGCACAACCAAACGAGCTTTTTTTGAAACCCGATCGGTTAGCGTCTACTGGCAAATATATATATATGTATATATATTTATATTTATATTTAGACCTTTCAGAATTGCAACGTCTATGTCCTATGCTTTGAAAAGCAGGCATGGGCATGGTGGAAGACATATATTTGTTCGTCTCTGGAGGGGATTTGTTAACTTTTACATGGTTAAGTAATTGGTTGACAATAACGTCCGCGGTATTCGGCTCTTTTCGCATCTCCTTCGTAGAAATTACCACAGTAGTATGAGGTGGTAACAAGAAAGAAGTAGGTACATTGACTGAATGTCAATGCAATGCCTCCACCGATTAATATTCCGTTTCATAAAAAAATCATATGTATGCATATTTATTTTTAAATTACAAGCGAGCCAAGAAAACCGGACAGAACATCATGCTCCATGAAGGTCAACAGCCTACTGGAGAAGTCTTCTGGTAATAAAATAAACCGTATTGAAATTTAGGAAGTAGGGGAATATCTTAAAGTATTGCCGGGAACAGATATCCGATCGGAGCCCAGTGGTCTGCAGTGAGATGTTGTAGAAAGAGACTTGTCCTAAGATGAATATCTTAAGCAACAGCTTTTCTGAAGTGTAACATTTCGCGTCCAATTTTAGTCAGACGCAGTGAATGCATTCCAGACAGCCACGACTCGTATCGAAAAAAGATAAAACTCACCAGCAAAATGCATAACTTAATTTTTTGTTGCAAAAAATTACTGATTTAAATTTTATAAAACTGTTGGCTCGGCAAGGTCGCAACCTTATGATAGTTTTAGGTTAACGGCCGTAAAATGCAGTATGCAATAGTAACATCATGTCATCTCATCTATGCAGCTTTTAATTATCACGCATTAAATTTTCCGACAATTGCCGAGGCACATGTCTGCCTGCTGGCAGTCCGAATTCTCTATGGAATACCACTTAAAAGGACTCCCTCCAAGCACTCCATTTACTAAAATAGTTCGTCTTAGCTGTCTTAATGGTGGTTAGCTTTAAATTATCGTCTAACAGGTAATCAGCATTTGTACGCGTGATACAACGCTGTCTCGACTGTGACCGGATGACCATGAACAGTTGTTGTTTTTTTCTGGTGCTTGGTCAGGTAAGGTCAGGGAGGTCGAGCTGACAGACGTATACACTTCACTGCAAAACCCACTGTCAGCGGTGTCTTCTAAAGTGTCTACTGTCTGTATCGTTTACATGCCAGTATGCACTTACGTCTGACTTAATTCACGCACACCTAACCGCTGGACCATTTAGCTATATCCTACACGACCATAGAAGCGCGTGTTCACGTACAGGCTCTACGCGCAGTACGTGCGGCGAAAGCAGTTTTGAGTTAAGGATTTAGAATATTTACACTTTATTGCCCTTAAAGCAGAATCTGCCTTTAACTGCAGGGATTAATCCACTTCGTCTATGTTCGCCGTCATAGGTCCCGTTGAATTAAAAACACCGAATTGATATTACGTATATCAGTGTCTATGACCCTATCTGATATTGTTACTGATGGTGTTATCGATCAGGAATCCGAAACATCAGGCTTATAAAGCTCTTGTACTAGTCAATGTGTCTCCGTTTTCAAACCGGCAACTGTTCTCCATCAGCTAATCATAAAGTAGTTGAATTCTGACCAAATATAATTAGGCATTTTCGTGGGAATAGGATAGATGCCACTTTGAACTGCTGAAGTTTTTTGGCAAGATTTTTTCATTAAATTTAAAAACATTAGTCACCAGGGGGTGCGAAGGACGTCATTGTCATCCATATTTACTACCAACCGATGGTGAAGAGGGAGCCGCTCAACGATATAAAAGCCGTTTCAGCCATTGCGTGCGAGAGGCCTATCTATCTACGTGAGTTATTCAGACAGTTACATGCTTCTGCTCGCAGGCTAGTAGATAATGGAACGCCGAATAATGCCGAAAACCGACTTTCGAATTCTTTTTATTCCAACCAGAATATAGGGTCGTCCACGTTTTGCCAAATTCCAAGTATGGTGCATATTTCCTGTCCCTACATCTGCCTCAAATGCGACTCTGATCCTTGTATACTCGATATTTGACCCAAAGCGACTCGTATTTCAGTGATAGATGGTGCTGTAGAATCCGGCTTTATGTTCCTAACACGCAGCCTCGGTCAAATTTTTTGCACATAGTTTTGAGACTTCCACTTGTTTACATATCAAGAAGGATACCAAACTTTGGGAGGTCTACATTATCAAAAGGCCAGTTATTTTTTCGGAATCGGTGAGATTTCACTTGAAAGGAAATATACTTCTAAGACCGAGCATTTTAAAATTTGTACAATTGCCATTTGCCTAAAAATTAACACTACACATGGCATTTATCTTTTGCACGTTTTCGTAGTAAGAGATCCACAATTGCATCCTCATTTCCAGTACCAAAGCTAAATCTGAAGTAAATATATCAATGAAAAGAGGAATTTAATCTCACCTGTTCACAGTTCGACGGAGACTGTCATGCATATTCCAGAATTCATCCCGAAAATAGGATCAGAGGATTTTAGCGTTTTGTGTCTAGTTTCGTATGTGGTAGATAGTGTGCTTCGGAACAGTTAACTAATTTTTGTCCTGTCAATAAAGTTTCAGGAAGACATCGCTTACAGCCGTTTGGTCATTTATCTATTGTGATTAGTCGTAATGGGGGGCCTTTAGCGGTTGGCAACAGACCGAACAGTCCGACCTCCATCAGCCACAGCGGGATGGTTGAGTAAATCCCCACTGAATTACTAAAAGGTAGTTGATAATATGTATCAATCTTACGAGATGCAATATTGGCAACGCAGGTTCTACCAAAAATCCCAAACACGTCTTCCGCCGACATTTGGCAAAGATCCCAGTTCCGAATCTCAAGTGATCCACACTTTGGGTTGGGTATGACTGGTCGATGACGATTGATAATGTTAAAATGGTCATATATTTATCGTTGTCCTGTATTCATCGGCATCATCTAAACTATTTATACTACTGGTCGCTGTGGGACTGCCTGCGATAGTTCTAGTTTGAGCCCAGAGGCACAAAGGAACGGCCTTTTTCCGAAACCCGATCGGTGAATCCATACTGTAATAACACTTGACTGTTTTTTTATTATTTCGCCATTCTCAATGAGAATCGGAGAAAGTGTATTCAGGCAAGCGAGCTCTTTAGCAGTTTGCTAGTTTTGCCAGCGGCGCAGATATCGGCATTTCTGAGTTCAGTAAAGCGTTATATTGGGCAGTTGCCCGTTAGCTGTACTCGGCCTGAGACATGTATCACAAATGACCCCTGTCGCATGTCGCTTCTGCCTCCATAGCAGCAGCCTTTATTTATCTGCTGAATCACTGTCAAAAATCCAGATCTGCCGGTTATATTGGGCGGCATACGCTTAAAAATATAGGCGTGAAAAGGCCACGCAATGGATTTACATTGTTTTGTGTTAATGACGGATAAGCATTGCAGAATGTGACCAATAAATTAAGTACTCTTCTTTTAGCGCACGATGAATCTGAATGACGATTAGACAACCAGTGTCGGTCCTTAAAGCATAAAAATACCATTTGATCAGTATGACAGCCATAAAAGTCTGTGCTCACATCTCCTAAGCCCTCGCCGCACAAGGTCGGCAAGATCAGCAAATGTTTTCGCTGGGAACTCTCACACTATTCGCACTCCTTATGTACTTATTTTTACTCACAGCCTGCAAGTACGAAGCAAGCATATGTAAGTTAAATTTTACGGTGGTTCGCGTCGCTTAAGGTACTGTCCGACGTTTTAACATGTGTCTCTAAGAAGGCTCTGCAATTTACCTAATTGCCTAAAATACTTGGAAAATAGGCATCCAAAATTCGAAAACTTTATTGTGGAATCCACATTTTGATGTTGAAGCAGATATATCTTGTCGTATCAAGGAGAGAAAAATTTCAGTTTTGTTTTCTGTTATATTACATGTGAAAGTCGGCGCACTGGACTTTCATGATTGAAATTCTACGAAGGACTGCAATTCACGCAGTTTGTAATTTAAAATTACTTCTCTGTACGCAATATTCAGAAAAGCGTTGCTATTAACTAAACGTGTACATATGTTGGCATTTTAGCGCCAATGCCGTGTCCACTTTTCGGGGAGAATTTTCGGCTTGCCGACATCTTGCTGGATCGACTCAGTCGAAATTCAGTGTTTGGTGTACACAGACAGAACGGTGATAATACCACGACAAGCTTAATCATCCGGGTTCAGTTTGAACCAGTAATTCATTATTGCTTCATTGCGTACCAAACGGTTGAAGCACACGCCTTCAGATTGGCGTGCAATGTAACATTTCCGCTGGTGCACATCCGTCTGCTTTATACAGTAAGCACAATTATCTTAAATATTTGCATCCTGACAGCCAATAGTGTCTACTTCAATTTTGCATACATGACCTATTTTAAACGATCACTTTACGCATTTGAATGAAAATGATTACTTTATGTAAACCACTCTCATAATGTCGTGGATATATTAGGTGAAATTACATTTCTTATCAGTTTTAGTTTGTACATGCGTACAAGTTCTTTGTAAACGGCACTGTTATAGATAATTGTAACTGTTAATTTGAAACGAAATGCTGATGCTTATCACATAACAAGGCTGTTAACTAATCACACTTACCTCTACTCACGAAACACGGCACAAAATGCTGTACTACTATAACCGAGATTTCGACTTACATTCTGACGTATTATTTTCAGTGTCCTTATAATTAGGCAAGTTAATCATTACGGCTTCCGCCTCCGCTGGGCATTATATGGAATGTTATCGAAAGTCCGTGTGCTATTCACGTTTCTTTCCCTTGTTATAGTTTCAGATGAACCCTCTCATAGCAATGGCCACTCGGCCCGCAAGTGTTGACAAACTTAACTTCCAAGTGAAAAATGTGGACGCGATTGCGGACTTCCTGCTTGCATCCAGCGCACTAGCAGAACGCGATCTATTGCATTTCAACGGATTTGTTTTTAATAACATTGTCGAGAATGCCCGGAGACAACGTTGGAAGGAGGTGACACCATGGCGACAAAATTTGCTGCGTACACTGGACGTTCTTGCATCTGAGGCCTCCGCGATTGCGTTGGCTTTCTCGTGCATCACATGATTAATATTCTATATGGGCATCAAAACAAATGTGACGTCGTGAAAAGTATATTTTTAGTTCAACCATGTTTTGATAAGCAAATAACCGTTTTACACAATTACTTATTCCTATTTTATTATAAACGCCCTATTGTTTATTGTTTCTGAACGTAAATATAATTAAAAATTCTAATGTATATTTGTGGACCTGCATTTTAGCAGTAGTTACAGTTCTGGAGGAGATCATAGAGTATAAAAAAGCCTGCGGTAATCTGCAGAGCAGGCAAATAATTTAAAACACACGTGAGAAATATCGCTTATATGAGGAACACTTATATAAGCATGGTTTTCGCAGACGGGGAGTGCAGGTCATTCAATTACAGGCATTTTTGCGAAACATACCCTCACGCCGGAAGTAATTTTATTATTATCAAATGTGGTCTATTAATATCAGTTTTCCGAAAGACGCAACAGAAGACACGGTGATCTTGTACAGCTACGATGACATCTCAAGTGCTTCCTTTTTGACCCGTTTCAATACCATACAAAGGGATTGACGACTTTTGGCACAATCAACATTTCAAGGAAGATAATAACCAATTTCCGCCAATTTAGGTTCCTTCCATAATACGGGTTTTAACGTTTATTTTCTTTTCATTTTCACATTTCATTAATTGTATATATCCGACTCGTATCCTGCACTTTTTCGCTGGTTATTTGCTACTCGTTCATGAAGACATAATTTGGCTAGTGCGCCATTCAGACTTCGTGATTTGTAAAAGATCAAATCGAGCATTGCGATGAAGCCTGTCCCTAACAAATAAATCACTAAGCACACGCTACGTATGCTGCCGTATTTCTGTAAGTACACAAGGACGCTGGTAAATCTTGGTATAACTAACGTATATTGTACGGTATAATTCTTTCATCTCGAAAACTAAAGCGATCGGGCCTTCTGATTTGAAAATAAACTATTCGAGTATTGTGATGTGAATCTTCGTTAACCCGCAACTTAAAGATTAGTTTTTTAAATGTTTCCATTCTTATGCTCAATTAATACAATAAAAAGCAACTACTTATTTGAAGAAGGAAAAAAGAAGAAAAAAGGCATACATGATGACCACTGCAGGAATCTTAAGATTGAGTGTGGTATATCTGTCTTTTTCGAAAATTATAAACGAGGAGGCCCATATTAAGGAACCGGCAAAAATAGACCTTAAAAATTGCGTAAGCTGTCCTGCGGTCAAACATTATTTCTTCAAAAAAACAAAAAATATAACATAAAACGCAAATACAAAGAAAAGTCAAAACGAAATTTTGTTAACTGCAAATAGTTGGTTCAGTAATGCTGGTAACGTTAGCAGCCAGATATGAATTCAAATTGAAAAATGGACGATATTTTCCAGGAAGTGTAGTGATACAGATTTACAGGAAATATGCGATGCATGTAAGTCACGCAAATTTCAACCATCTGAAAGGCCGGCAAAATATCGCCAGAGAGATTGATGCAGCAAAAAAGAGAAAAATTAATCTGTTTTTCGCAGATGAGCGCCCGTGCCATTGGACGAGCAGTAAGTGTTAAAATGACACTGCCATTTCTAAGCCCGTAGTAAGGACTTGTATACAACTCGCATGGAACTATCCACGAGTCATCGTGGAAGGGATACTAGCGAGATTAAATAATAAAACCTTAAAGTATACTGTTGAAAGAGGCTATTACTGGACGACAAGTCCATAAAGGAAAACATGTATTGTAATGCAAAGTCTTGTTATACAGCGCCGCCCAGGCACACGGCTAAAACCGCATAAGATGTACAAAACACGGCGCACCCTTCATTTAAAAGACTAACAGATATATTCAAAAGGACATATTATATTAACAAGAAAGCAAATTTTTTCAACGTATTAAACATTCAGTTAGGATGATTTGATGTAAAGATGCGATAATATTGTTCACTCACAAAAACATTCGGCCATGATTAAGCAGACTTCTTCGTGCAACTGTGACAAATGTTATGCCTTCTTTTTAAAGCCAGTGTAAGTTAAAGCCTAAGCACCGATTTCGAATGTCGATGCATCTATATACACATGTCAATAGCATGCTTTGCTTTCAGTGTTCGAATGACCGGGCATGTTTTTGCATGGAAGCGAAACACCATCCTTAGCGTCTCCTTGTATAAAATACAGCAGAAAATCCGTAAAGTCACGAATTCTGAATAGTCATTAATTAATCGACATAATGTAAAGAAAAGAGTAAAAATTGATCCATAAAATGTTTACGACATACGCTTACTGCGGGAGTCGCCAAATGGGTAATTTTGTTTTGGGTTTTTTGCAAGTACGAATGTTTTCATCTATTAACTTAGGTGTAACGACGACATGGGGAGGGGGCATTCAAAATACAGTAATAAAATTCTAACTTTTTTTCCTAACTACCTACTAAGTATAAACTATACTTCTTGGGATGCCATCCTTTCAATAAACATATACAGCAGGTGCACTTATCCATGAAATGTCGTTCAAAATTTTGCGATGCATTCGTTTTTCAAAAAGATTTAATAAGAAGAGCAGTAAAACTTATAATCCAGCAAACACAATTATTTATGTTTGAATGTTAAAATAATTTTATTTAAGTCAAATAAACTAGCACGCAAATGTTTAATTTCTTTATGATCACCTTGAATATTTAATTATATTTCATAAAAAAATATGCATAGCAATGTTCGTTCATTTGCTTAGTTGGTAGGAAAGCACGATTTTTTTTTCCAATTTTATACTCGAAAGGAGCGCACAATTCGGTTTCAGGAATTCTACAATTGTGAGATTTTTAAATACTGTGAAATAGCCGTTCATAAATTATCATACTTCTGCCAATGTCGTTTGTAAAGTTAACAACATGACTGAAATCCACTGCTTATTTTTATGAACGCTACATAATCCCCGCTTGATTTCATAGGTAAATCTTTGGTTTTCCGTATGCAGAAAGTATATGATTTGCAGTTTGGAAACCCGTAATGCAAGTGTTACAGCTGTTAGGGTTCAAAATAATTCAGGAATTAAAAGAAATTTCTAAAACCGAATTATACTCTTCTTTGCAGTATAAAATAGGAAGAAGACATGCACCTGTAACTTTCTGGCGGCAAATATATTATAAAATGGATGTAGAATAGGTTATTAAGCCTAGGCCTTCCCACTGCAGTGAACGGGAAACTTACGTCAATAAGCCCTTTAGGCTTAAGAAAGCAAGCAGCACAGTAAAAGTTGACAAACATACGTGGGCTTATGGTTTAATTTCAGCGATGATAATCACGTAAATATCTAAGAATTCAAGTTCAGCAAAGTCCGTCTAATCCACATAAGAACAATGATGCGGATTTCATTTTCATTAGAGTTGTGTTTTATGTCTAAGAAACACAAAAGTACGACTAAAATAACAACTATCCATAGGCATTTCGAATAGTTAGTCGTTAGTCAATAAATTAAAGATTGTATATTAAGGATTTATTCGTTTACGCGTTTGTCTAATGCACTAAAATATACAAAAAATACCGGCATATTTGGGTGCTTTTGTGAGGTTTAACTTTCTTTATCGAAAAAAAATGAAAGACACATCAATCCGGTGCTTAAAGGCGTTTTGGTTGGATCGAAAGGAATTTACATAGAACAACTTGACAGAGCATTGAAATGTCCTGTAGGGACGCATATAATTTTCAAAAGAACCCGCTATTTGAACGCCATGTCAAACGAAAACGTTGCACAAGCAATTAATTTTAATGACAAACTAAGACAAACGCAAAATACAAGTTATAGCAAAATTGCCATAAAACTGTTAGTACAGTAATTTAGTTGGACTTTCAGTCAAATAAAAGTAAAAATTGCTCAATAAGAAAGTTGTTTAAAGGAAAATGTATACAGACTAGCATCAAGTAAATGATGCACACAAGTGAACAAACATAGTTTAACAAGATGTAAAACCAAACACCTGATGCAGTTATACCCATCAAAGAAGTGGAACGACAGATAAAACTAGTATGTTAATGCAAAAATATTTTGAATGCTGTCTTCCTCAATACCATTAGTTAGTTCTCGAAACACAAACATGCCCTAAAGCATGCCAGAATAAACCTGAAATTCTACCGAGATTCTCCATCCTCTTTCTCCTGTGTAACCAAAAGATGGTTAACATCCGTAGCCTATGCGAATTGTCTTCGCTTCAAAGAATATTTCCCCGGAATGAATTTAAAGCAAGCAAGGAGAGCAGAATTTAACGGTACCACAAAGTTTCGCGACGGCTTCTCAACTTCTGCCGGTCGTTGCATAACAGAAATAACAAGTGAGAAAGGTATAAAGGTTTGAATTTTGACAGAGAAAATCGATGTAAAACAGCAAGGTCAACCTGTACTGCGTGTAGACTTATCGATAAAATGGTAACTTCAAAATGCAACATAGGAATGAAAATGGGAAACTAGGCATGCCGAGGGATTTCGAAACTTAAAAGTGGCTCGGGTCTACCAGGGCAAGCTGAGGTTGCCCACGTGGTCTAACTGTTTGCAAAGATCGGGTTTCTCCCGCCGTATATAAGCTGCCTCCAGGTAGCACACTAACCGAGTAGTTCGTGCTCGAACTAATACTCGAAAAGACTCTTAGGGTTAACCCTAATGGCCACTATCAAGGTGATGTTTTGTAATAGAAGTCCGTGGAGTCTTGTTCTCCTGCTTTAGGAGCCATTTAGGCAGGTGCTCAACTGCTCTGGCTGCCAGTTGCCTTTGCGTTCGCCCAATGTACTTGTATCCACAAATACATGTAAATTCGTAAACACAATTTGACGTGCCGTGCAATGGCAAGGCGTCCTTCGCCCGTGGAATTTCGATGGCCTCAATAGAACTGTAGAAGTTGAGTTCAATTGCTCAGTTCAATCGCCGCTTGATGGAACAGATTGCTCCGTCACTTTTGGCCGCACGGTGTTGCTGTACTTTTCGATGAACCGTGTTGGATATTCCCGTTTAAGCAGGGCTGTGTTTTAGGCAAGAACGTTTATCATCCAGCGTTTCAATAGGGCAAATCTTTCTTGCGCTTTGGAATAGAGTGTAAACCAAATTTCGCTTTCGTTGTATCGGCACAAAGATCAAGAAGTGTAGCTATTGGCCTTTACATGTGTCTTTGTGGAAAACTGATCGCCGTATTAAACCATCTTCCTCTCTAGTCATGAGGACCTCCAGGAACGAGAGCTTGTTGCACTGCTCCTTCTCAATTGTGAATCTAATCTAAGAATGAAGACTATTCATGGCAACAAATAGGTCTTTGGCTTCATCTTCGTTACCAACAATAGGAAAAATGTTGTCTTCATGTCTTTTAACAGTGTTTTCCTATTCAATTTTTCTATTCAATTTTTCTAATAACTTTTCTTCTAGGTGACCGATAAAAATGTCGGCAATAGTTGGACCAAGTGACTTCCCATTGCCACTCCATCAATTTGTCTGTATATATGTCCATTGAACAGAAAGTAACCGTTTTTCGTGCATAGTTTCAACAGGTCACGTAATATTTCGGTTGACAGGCGGGTTTCAGACGCATGGTCGCATGTGATATCAATAGTCTCATCCAGCGGTGCACTTGTGAATAGTGATGCAACGTCCAAAGATATCATAGTTTTGTTGGAAATGTTCTGATGCTTTTATTCTTCACTAAAATGCAAACTGTCTTTTATTGTGTAAGTTGAAAATAGGTGTCGTATTGGCTGTATTACCTTGACAGGCCACTGTGCTAGTCTGTATTCGGGTGAATTAGACATACACATAATTGGTCGTAGATGTATGTCTTTTTTATGCGTCTTTGGCAATCCATATATTCTGGGGATACACGTTCCCCTCGGCTTCAAGGATACAGCGGTTTTTTCATCAATCAGATTTTTGTCCAACAATTGTTTAATTATTTTCCAGGCGGATTCTTCCACTGCCTTGGTTCCATCTTTCACTTGCGTTTCTAGACGAAAATTTCTAGGATCGTCTAAAATGGATTCCAATTTGTTTACGTAGTCTGTTTGGTTAAGAATGACAACCCCGTGGCCTTTATCAGGCTTGGAAATTACTATTTGTTCATGCCGCTTTAATGCAGCTAGGGCAGCGATGTGTTCTTTAGTAATTTGTGTTTGTTGCTTTATTGGAGCTTTACGATACTGATGACAAATGTCCACTAGTTTTGCTTTCAGCCAACCTACGTCATCCGTGGATCTGGGAAGTAGGTAGGACAGTTGCGAATTCAAGTCTTCGAATTGAGCCTTGTTTTCGACACGGTTAATTCTTCGGTTGGGCACACAAAAGTCGAGTCCTAGTGATAGAGCCTCAGTTTGTAACCTAGTAAGTTTGATGTCCGATATATTAAGAAGAACCTCATCGGTGTTTTGGGGAAAAATATCGTCCGTAGGCTTCTTTTTTACTGACTTCATTAATTTAAAGAGAAAAAATTTCTTATTTTCTTTTGTATGATAAATGAGTGTTTAATAAGCACTAACCAACAAAAGGCACTTATCTTATCGTGAACATGCCTCGATTGGTCCAGATGAGATTTGCTGCAACATTTGAGAAGCCGTCGCGAAATTTTGTGGTTCCATTAAATTTTGCTCTCCTTGCTTGCTTTAAATGTTTTTGCTTCGACAAGCCATTAGAATTGCAACCGCTCATTCCTGCCTGATAACTAAATACACAAACAAGTACGAATAAATATGATTAAGAGGATGATATAAGGACAAATCTGAAGGTAGGTAAGCCATGTCACTTATAAGTATGAAATAAGATAGTTTTCTGAAATAGGCAGATCTTTCAACATTCTGTGGAAACTAGTGCCGATAACGTTTACACAGTGGTCCAAAATAAAACAATTCACACTTTCTTCTAAATTAGTGCGAGCCCTAATTCTAACATCATTTGAAATTTAAACGAATGCCAACATTTAAGCAAATGAGAAATAATATATTATAGTCCAGTTTAATAGACGCATCTAACTGGAGGTTATTTAAAGTGCCAAAGTTCACGCCAATGTGCACTTTGTACCCTTTGACACAAAGAAAACTGTCGAAAAATTCTCTTACATCTATCTGTAATGCCGAAATAAAATAAACAGCGGCATAGTTACCACTAATTACAACGGCTCCTTACATCCCACCCAAATAAATAACCATGGGGGTACTTGCAATACATTGATTTCGGAATCTTATCGGGGGTGTATTATGCTGAAATATGTCGACTCAGATGGATCTAGACGCACTTACCAACTGTCGAATGCTGGACCGATTAACACGAAGGGCATTATGTTAGGCATAGCAGATAAGTCGGAAACGTACTCAATGCTTTGGTGATGACAAATCTAGCTAGAACAGGTCGGCCTATGGAATTTAACTTAACTATGTTTTTAGCGTATGCTTTCGGATGTGAAAAGAGACACGAAAAACTTGATTTGCATGCGATCTGACAATGCGGCCATGACTTATATGGACAAAACATTGCTTATCACAGCACTTTGGGATTTTAAGTTTGTGTGAGACATAGGCAAGGGTTTCGGCTTGCCTAAAACATACTTAATGAAATTTGGGTGCAAAGAACGGCCTAGTCGTAAATGGCCAACAAGAAATGCCAGTCGGACAGATGCAACATGCAGCAACTGATTATCCGGTCTATCGCAGAGTTAAGTCGTTCTGCGGGCCTGTACAACCTGCATACTGAGGGTGTACTGACATAACAAATGAACTTATATCAAACCTCCTAGAAACGGGTTTAACACAACTTGCACAGAGAAATCCCTGGGCCACTGATATGGGGAGGCTGAGAGGGTCTCATGATGGCGTCTTGAAGAATGTTGTCGCAAGAGACCAACAGTGCTTTTTGTGCGAAATATTGTAATGTGACTCAATGAAGACTGAAATAATGAAAAACATGAATTTATAGGAGGCATATTATCGCTGGGTACTTCTAATGCATGTGTCGTCAGATCTTCGACTGTGGACTAACCGATCGCCTCCCATTACGCAAAGCGTGCATTGCTTCTGTCATAACCTTCAATATCTATATGTCACTCCGGCTTGTGAATTGTATACCCGTAAATATAATGTGTTATTGCTTCAGCATTTTGAAAGACAATATAAGCTACGTCTGTATCCATACAATAGCTACGAATATCCTGTTTTACTTGCAGAAAATGAACTCACTGTCCGACAAACTGAACACTACGTCCAACAAATTTAGATAACTCAACAGATTTGCAAAAGCGATCACGTTCCAGTATCCATTTTTCCTTGTTCTGTTCTCCCGGTAGATTGAAACAGACATTAAATACTCTAATGACAGGGCAAAAAAGGGCGTGCATTATATTCATTTGAAATCAGAACTATTTGAAACAGGAAACGCAATAGAGAAGTCATTTTTAAATACATTGCATTCTTAAGTGAAGAAGAAGAAGACTCGAGTTGGCGGTGCCAAAGTATTACTTCACGGTCCCACTTCGAAGCTTTGTAAGCGCACCTAAGTTCTTCTATAAACATAGACGTCTGATGACCATTACGTTCAAGATTTGTTTTTTGATGCGTAAGATGAATCACTTGTAAAATTATGATGATGGCTGATAATGAACGCCATACGAGAAAACGTATAAATGTACAGAAAACAGTTATCTTTTAACATTTACAGTTATTTTAAATACTGAAAGTGAATCATTTAAACCCTTGTTAGAAAAGCGCTTTAACAAATTCTCCTTTTTAACAAGTCAGAAGTACGAATTCCATTTAACGCATTTTACGTGGAGACTTTCAACATTTTCTTAACCAACTGAAACTTTAAATGAACGGATTAATTTCGTTTCCCCATGCACTGATGCTTCGGATGGCTTCAAAGAAAAAGTCGGTCAGTATCTTATCGGTCTGGCGTTTAGGCTAATTGGAACCTGCTAATGTGGTCATCCCTCGAAGTATCTTTATTTTCAAGGTCCCATTCAAAGTGCACATGGGTGAGGTAAAACATGCCGCAATTATAATTGATTGCGGCCTTGCACGCTATCTGATTTGTGTTTCACAGGCTCGCAGCCACTTAGAAATTAAGCATGATTTGAACTTCGGAGACTTTAAGAATAGTCTGCCTTTGTCGGTAATATCATGCTGCCTACATTACCCACCTCTGTGCGTCTGCTGGATCCCCTCGAGAAAGAACCCAATGTGCAGTGGGACGCAACATTTTCCGTAAAGCTATCGGCGAACGTCCCTCTACCATAGTGTGATGTCTGGAAGGGGCACGAACCTACCGGTGAAAAGACAGTATAATGTAGCATTTTTCCATAATTAGAGCGAGCACCTACAGGTTCAGTTTCCTACTCAACATTCTGGATGATTGTTAAGTGTATTTTTGTTAATATATTGAAACAGTGAAGCCGATTGTCGGACCGTATACGCTTTAAAGATTGTTTTCTCTTGCAGCACAGTATTTCTTGCGGTGTAGAACAGCTAGTGGAAAAACTAGACAATGCTATGTTAAATCTACCAGATGACTGTTCGATTAAGTAAATTTGACTGGCAGCAGATGACCGGGCAAGTGCAAGTCTCAATTGTCATCAGCGTTTCTGCGCGTAAAGCGAGAATGTCGTGTCTGAGACAGGATAATTGTTGTTTAGTGCTTCTGCTCTAGGGTCAGGTGAGGTCAAACTGTCGCATCACATCAAAACGCACAGAAAGGCATTAGCATCTGAACGTTTTCTGTCTTTATCGTCTACGTGCGCGTCCACTAGACTCCGATGTTCATGCATTTGTGTACTCGACCGATACTCACCTAGCACCTAGGCACTCAGTTTTTTCTCAAATGCGAGTCGACGCACTAATTCAGAAAGCACTCCCAACGTAGCATAGGCAACTCATCACTCAGCACGCAAGAGCAGACAGGGGTTGTGCATTTAAAATGTTCAGACTCATCTGCCTTCACATTTCCTCAGGCAGAGCAGGATCTGTCTTTACTCTCCGTTGTTAACAAAATTTTCTTAAGATTGGCGTTGTAGAACTCTTTATTTAACGAACATTACGTAGATTGAATATATATCATTGTTTATGACCTGATCAATATTTTCAAGCACTAAATCTTGATTTACTTAGATGCTGCATGTTGCGTGTTTCGCGAAGTGGCCATGATCGCTGAAGCAAGATCTTTGTTTCCTTTACGTTTCAATTTCACAATTGACCTGGTCGACTGAGGCATTGGATAATTAAATTAATTTATGTGTATGACGTTGGGGTAATTACAGGTTACAGACACCATGATAGCGCATACCTATAAAAAATGACGGATCTTTTAACGTCGATTAAGGTGGCCATCGTGTTTACAATCCTGATGGCCTAAATTTGAATTCGTAATCGTCCCTATTTTCTGGACCCTTGTGGATGTTGACAATATTTATGAATTAATTGTATTTAGAGCTGACTCTGTTGACGTAATTTAGTATGAATCCAAACCTTCAAGCAAATGCATGTACCTCTTCGGCGATATCGCATAATTTACAAAGCAACCGTTTAGAATTACATCAGGTTATCAAAAAGAATGAAATAACAGCCACAAACCCCTAAACTACAACAAGGCTCCGTATAAGCCTTAACTATCATTATTTTTAACTCAAACGATGCAATTTAATTATGCGAAACAGGCTGCCCTAATGAGTATTTCTTCCCCTTCACCAGGCATTCGGGATGTCTCTGAGGACTGCATCCAACGAGTTCAGAGTCCAGTTGTAGGGGACAGGAACAACCTCAAAAATTATGATATATCTTACAACAAATTGGTGTTTTTTCCACAAACGAGACACTAAGCATGTAAACGGAGAGCAGTAATCACTGCAAGTGGAGTCAGACACTTCTACGCAAAGGGGACAAAGACGTTTGAGCATTGTAAATCCAAAACCTCTCAGCCTGTGTTGTGTGCAGAGCGGAGCATTACCGGTGTTCAATCAGGAATGCTGTTGTTAAGTGCTGTGTCTCTAGATAACTAGCTTGCGGTCTGCTGGAAAGGTGTACGCAGGTTGGTTCGTGTACGCCTGTACGCCGGAGCCTTGCGCTTGTGCGCACACGCATGCGTGTGTAAGTGTGTGTGCAGACGGCGCAGAAAGTAATCGTCTGGAGGGTATTGCTGGGAGATGAACACGTCTGACAGCTCAATCCTCCAGACTTGACATAGCCTGGCATCAGCGGGTGTAAAACATGAAATGGCATCCCAGTCGCCACAGGGTGGCTTCACGCATACGCAACTCTAATAACAACTGACAGGGGCACCTAGAATCTTTAACCTGTTCAAGACAGTCAACGAGTGCTTCTCAGTAGTGTTCCGAATGGAACAGTAATAGCAGAACTTATGAAGACAAAATGTTCCTTACCTGGCCGACTGTTACTTCAATACTTCTCGGTATTTATCAGAAGCCAGCTTGCTTGCTGAGCAAACACGAGAAACCATACTTTTGTGCAGAGGACTGCTTTCGTCTTATTCGCTGCTGTTAACAGTTGCGGGGATTTCTAATTGCTATATTTGCTTTTTCCTTTGCCTTTACATTGCATCCGATAGGATATGGGGGGTTTTTATCTGCTGTCTGTGAGTACAACATTCGGCAGCTTCTGATTTTCAGTTAGCCCAATTTCGAGCGCTTGGCCGATCGTGTAGTTGTATTTGATTAGCTTTGGCTTTCTTTTCGGGGAAAAAAATCGACAAAGAATACGTTTCGAAGTTGCATTTTTATTTTTAGAGAACACTTTATTCTACCGGATGTATATGGATTTCTCTGATGCATTTGGACTCAAATCATAGTTTTTGATCAACAAGATAAACACGGATGGAAGCGAAAATGCGAATCCCAGGTTCTTGTTATAAAGAAGATGAAGACCCGATCTCTGGGACAGTGGGTTTATTAGTCTGAGCTTTCAGTCTCGTACAGGAGGCCATCGTCATAGACTGTGAGAAGGCAACATCAAATGAGTGGTTTTGGTAGTCACGCCATGAAAGGGGGGGGGGAAATATGAGTGCAGAGGGTGGAGCAGACTAGCCTACTTCCAAGACCTGCTCAACGGCATCTTCCCAGACATCCAGTTCACAAGGGAAGAAGAGCATGCCGAACAGCTGCCTTTCCTTGACGTTCTCGTCAAACGCATACCCAACGGCGAACTCAACACCACGGTGTAAAGAAAGGCGACTAGCACGACTCAGATTCTCAACTACCACAGCAACCACCCACTGGCGCATAAACGCAGCTGTGTTAGGACACTCTTCCAGAGGGTAAAAACGCACTGAAGTGAACCAGAGGGACGAGTACGAGAACTTCGCCATCTTCGGGACAAACTGGCAAGGATTGGATAACCGAACAGCTTCGTCGGCCGCTGCTTCCACACGCGCCCACGGCAAACAAACGGAGGAGAGCCACCAACACTCTGGCACCCTCTGCCATATATAAAGAACGTATCCGAAGCGATGGAACGTATCGCTGGAGAGCTCGGCGTGGGTATCGCTCACCGTCCGACAGCGACCATGCGCAGCAAAATCATGCAAGTGAAGGATTGCCTAGACGTGGGTGAACAATCGGGCGTCGTCTATCAGATCCCATGTCGGGACTGCCCTCGCCACTACACTGGACAAACCGGACGACGACTTAGCTCACGAATAACGGAGCACAAACGGGCGGTCCGGAGAGGCGAACCGTTGTCTCAGGGCGCCACTCACACCCTGGAGGAAGGCCACGAATTCAACTTTGCGAGCACGCGGATAGTGGCGCGGGCCAGCAATAAGACAGGACGAGAACTGTTAGAGGCCTGGGTGTCTGACACCAACGCTATCAACAGGCACGTTGATATACCCCCCTGCTTTCACGCGCTCCGTTCCCGCGGCCAAGGGGCGAGACCCAATTTTCAGCTAAGGGTGCACGCAGTCACGCCAACGTGAGACGGCGTGGGACGCAACTTATCGCGAATACCACCCTCTGCATTCATATCTCCCCCCCCCTTCATGCCGTGTCTACAAAAACCACTCATTTGATGTTGCCTTCTCACAGTCTCTGACAATGGCCTCCTGTACGAGACGAAAGCTCAGACTAGTAAACTCGCTGTCCCAGAGATCGGGTCTTCATCTTCTTTACACGGAAACATTATGTAATGTTGTAGAAACACAATGGTTTTATTGTAAATTGCACTGAGATAAAAAAATAAAAAAAATACTGTCGTATGTCATTACACTCCCATCACCGTCTGTTGTGTCATCTACTTGTGGACCGATAGTTGTTGAGTAAAAGCCATCTGGTCAGCTTTTGAAAAATTAAATAATGCGAGCAAACGTTTACCACATATCGGCTCCATTCCAGTCTTTCTTTACTGCGTGTATAATGTTAGTCCACCATTATGAAAGATGTTTCATCAGCAGCTATGAAATCAATCTTGTTTAAAAACATAAAAAATATGATTAAAATTGGGGCAAATTAATGTTTTCGCCGTATCCGTCCCAATGAAAGCCTCCAAAACAAATATTAAAATGTGAACTACGTGTTTAAAAGAGATGATCAGATTATGCCGTCTTCCTTATCTCTTAAATTTACGGTTATTCGGTCATTTTTGAGTTATATTTTATGGCATTATTTAACTTGCTTTTATAGAGAAATCAAGTCAGATTGACAGCCGCATTTTCCTATCTCACAATGTCCCTTTGCAAATTACTGTGTTAATCTTAGATGATTGATGCGGGTTCGATCTGTCCAAAGCTCCCAATTTCTCCAATTTTATTGTTATGTTTGGTTGGCACAAACTGTCCAATTTCCTGTCATGTTGGCTATCAAAAGGCATGCCAAGAGTGTACAATGCGATTAAATATTGTGGGGTGAGGATATTTATTTAAGCTTATTTAGTGAATAGTTGGTTTCTTATTATGATCTTAGTCTGCGATGGGATTTAGTTTGGATGAGTATGAGGACCACCCATGCTCGTGGACCGATTAATAGAGGCGTTGACTTCTAAGCCAACAGGTCGCGAGTTCAAGGCTCGGGTGTTCCACACTTCGGGCTTGGGTATGGCTGGCTGACGACGGCAAATAAGCCAGAAATGGCCATTCCAGTCTCCCTTGTCTTTGTCGGCAATATCATTCTGCCTATGTATCATGCACCGCTGTGCGGCTGCTGGTTGGGCTCGAGAGAGAGCCCTTAAGGCTCTTTAACTGATTGCACTCTTTTGAAAGAGAAAGGGGATAGAATGCAGTGTTTCAATTTTTTCTCAATTACGACCGATTTGAACCCCACTTTTATATCTTGCATATTTAATATTGACCTTAAAAAAACATAGGCAGTTTATAAATGCTGCACACCGGTTTCCGACGGACAGCTGCGGGAAGTACATTCGTCCATGAATTACGGGCATTTCATTTTGAACTTCGATCTGCTTCCATTCCTCATGGTCCTGTGAGGCATTGGCAGGACCCATCGTTAGCCCAACGCATAGTCTGGAGGGATTTGCTATTTGTGTGGACTGCTACGAAATATTAAGATGTGTACATCCAAGCGTCTGCTTCTAACATGATTAAAGAAAATCGATAATATTGGTGAAACGGGTCGGACATCAAACAAAATAGAAGGGTATTTTAGGGGGATTCTTTGGGCAAGGATAGTCGGCCCATTCAACGACCAGCATTTCTAATCATGTAAGTCTAACTCCACTATCTAAAGAGAAAGTTATGACAGGGGGCATCATTATCAACAAGGCAGATGACAGTTAGCCACTCAAGTTGATGGAAAAATAAGGAATTTGCCGAGGCTCAAATATGTCATTTATGCACGCACTCCGACCTTGAATGCAGGCTCTGTTGCTGCTAGTGGCTGATTTCGACGTAGCTTAAAACCATCCGATGATGGCGGGGTTGATGACAAAAATCACCTACTGGAAACTGTTCTACAACATCCATCTGTCACCATTTCGGTAAATCTTCAAACTGTTAACAATTTAGTAATTTTCACCTATCTTTCCCGTCAGCTCACTTAAAGATCAGCCGAGGATTTTCGTCGAGGCTATCTTAGAAGATCAGTTCATATAAAAGCGGAATCAGTGCAGTTGCTGAAGGATGTCAATCTGGTTTGCGCATAAGTTAAATACTGGTTTCAATTAGTCCCCGCGCCAGCCCAGTTAGACATCGACCGACGCTGTTCCTTGTGGCTATCTTAAGGATCGATGCCTGGAAAAGCGGAATTAACCCAACCTCCACGAACCTTTACATTAGTGAAAAAATGCACGTAGAATAATTGCGCGTGTTGACACGATTTCAATATAAATGACTAAATCGAACTCGTGCCCTGGAATCTCTAAAACACAAATTAACTTCAGTGCTTTTTTACACAGCTTCAAATAATTCTTTTTAGTAGCATATATATATGCATGTCAAGTGGGCGTTTGGCCCTCACTGTTGTGGTTAGGATCTCACTCGATCCCATTCTGTCCGCCCACCAGCTTACTACTGGCGACAACGAACGCTGTTTCAAAGGACACATACCACATATAATACATGAGCGGCTCGCTAGGAGTACAACAGACCAAACGCAGACAGCTGTTTCACGGTCGTTACCGATCATCAGTACGTCCTAGCACTCCTAGCGAGCTGCTCATGTATTATATGTGGTATGTGTCCTCTGACACAGCGTTCGTTGTCGCCAGTAGCGAGCTGTCGGGCGAACAGAATGGGATCGAGTGAGATCCTTACCACAACAGTGAGGGTCAAACGCCCACTTGACATGCTTATTTACGTCACTTCCTAAGGCCTATGACGTACTGATGATCGTTAACGACCGTGAAGCCGCTGTCTGCATCTGGTCTTTTTCACTACTAGCGAGCTGCTAATGTATTATATATATATATGCAACGGGTAACCAATGGATAAATAAATATACTTTTGCGCGACCTTCATTTTTCGCGTATTTCGGCTCGATAAAATAAACATCGATGCCGGCAACACTATAAAATTTTTTTAAAAATATGTTCTTATCAGGAAATCTCTCAAACTTTTTTTATTGAATTAGACGAATTATTGAACTTAAATACAGTTTTCTTAAAGGACATTGGAAAATATGACGTATTTTGCGATCGCCTTAGATGTACTACAGGCAAAATTTATGTTGTGCTTAAAATGTGAAAGACACCCTATTGCGTGCGGTTTAAAGATTGGTGAAGCACAAGACATCTGTCTACAAACTACTCTGCCAATAACATACGCCCTTTGTTACCATGCGAGTCAGCTCGTTGAAAGGGCAGTCGCATATCTCATTGAGTATAAATTAATAAACACACAGCTTACACCCCAGTCAGTTAACTCATGTCGCGCAAGGAAATCATCTTGCAGTCGACGATGATCCTGGTGTTGCATATTAACAACTCCTACACAGATATTCTGAGTAAGTGATTTTTTTACTTATTCGCGATTATAAATTAGGCATCCTCAGACTATCACGCACTCGCTTGTCTTAGTTAATTGTGTTTAAGGAAAAATCTTCAAACGCTTTTCTGCTCCCTACTGAATGTAAACTTGTAAAAAGATAAAAAACCAATGCATCAAAAACATTAAAACGGGAAAATATTCATATAATTTCATTTCGCAAGCATATATATGTTTGCAGACGCAAACGTGTCAGCATAAACTTCCATTTAGTTATTGGAAGAAGTTTAATCGCATGAAATCAAATAAAGGGATGATGTGAAGGTAAAGAGTTGGCAAGAAGTCTTGTGTGTGTAGAGTTAGACCATTAATACATTTTCGACATCAAGAGACAGAGTTTTCCTCAAGGCAGTGACTCGCTATTGGAGTGAAATCTGCGTCCTCGTGCCTATTTTCAGGATATGGCTTTATGAGCGTGACGTTTCGGGTTCACACCCGAATACATAGAGTCGGAGACGGTTAGTGGGTCGCCCATGTGTAGCAATATTGATGGGGTGTATTTGGTGGGCCCACGGCTTGCTTGTCATATTTGGCAGGCATCGGACGCATCACGGCTTAACTGGCCAGGTGTAGAAGCACGCCGTTAACACACAGTCGTTATGCGCCCCTGTGCCGCTCAAGATGATTGGCGCCTACGCTCATCAGACACCGTCAAGTTGCCGTTTACCAGATTTCGTTATCGTTTATCTCTTTCAACGCGACTGCTTTCCGGAACTCTCCTCTTCGGTTTTACTAGCAAATGCGAATCATTTTTACGGTAAACGTCTGTTATAAGGCGATATTCCCTTACGTGAATCAGTTTTGTCGCTCGTCTCTGAAGCATTTATAAGGCAGTGCAGAATGTTACCGTTGGCGATTCAGCATGCCTATGCTAAGATAAACTAATGGGCATTTCACGTCTTGACCATGATATCTGGTAGGGTTCCACAGCCCGATTTCTCGTTGCAACTCGGGCCTTTGAGTTTGAACAAATAGAACAGTTATTCGTGGGACAAGCCCAGGTGCAAACTTCGATGTATATTTACTACTAGCACATAAAAGTCGCAAAATGTGTGTGACAGTGCACGGTCAAGGTATGCTGATTGGTCAACCTCCAGCCTTAGACATTTCCCCATTACACGTACGCAACTGTGCCTCCCTTAGCCTCTCCACATTTGCTGCCAAATGCTCTTACTGCACTTACTGTCTACGAATATAAGAGAAAAATTGGTTGGTTAAACAGGGCTGAGGAGAATGATGGTCGTGCAGTTGTTAGACTAATAATCGATACCGAGTATGCGTTGGTGATTATTATCTACGCGGCGGTGGCGCCCATTGATGACGCCTTTTGAACTGTACTCAGAGTGTTTGCTTACGAAAATTCCAGTTATTTTAATCCTGTCCAATTCACATCAGACTCTGTGTTACGTGAACTGGAGTTATATAAAGTCCGTAGTCTGCCACTTTTACCTAGAGGAAATGAAATAGTTTCGCGGAATCTGCTCAGTCGCACAAATGTGTAAACGAATATATTTTTTTATTACACGTGCTCAAGCCGGTCCGCCATGCCCAGGTTCGGGAGGGAGATTTCAACTGCATGAGTTTGTGCAAAAGCGATTCGAACGCTCTTGGGAATTCAGCGCATCCATGTCGTACAGCCGAGGAAGCAAAACCCAACTTCACATGACAACAGCAGCCGATCCACAAGTACACCAATGCTTCTATATTGATCTCGTACTGGAGGCAGAGTATTTTAAAATGGCATGCAACCTGACATTCTCTAGCGTGGGATTTGAAATACATCACACGGTACGCATACCATAATTCAAAAAAATGTATACGCGTTGGTGATTTGTTTACTAATTGAAACTGTCTGTTAATATTCCTTTAAACTACAACACCTGGATAGGCCAATGCAATAAGACGGAGCAAGTTAAGCATGGTCTTGCATGTCCGCCTGCATTGAAGACGAAGTTATGCCATGGCTTACGCAAACGCATTTATAGTAAAGGCATAAACTTGATTAAGTATGCAGATGGGGCCTGAGGCAACTACTTGTAGTTCATTTGCTCATATAAGGTAAATCCAAATCTGATTGATGCTTAATTTGAACGCAGATTTTTATTGTTTTCCAACATTATTAACTTCAGTGCTCTCCTAATAAGTCAGAGTCCGTAAACGCGATTACTGTTTTATCGGATATTAATATTGTATATACATATATATATGTGAGAAAATGAAGGCTCTTCGGAAAATAGAGCTGCACTCGTAAATTTTTAAGTCGAAGGCACCGACTCGTCGTCAGACGACATGAACAGAGGGAAAGTGAAGTCGGCAGACTAGGTCGCCTGGCGCGACAGGGCACACAACGACAAACGGACAGCTGATGTGTGAGAGCGGTGGGCAACGTGTTATGGTAGGCCTTCGGGCAGGGGGAGGGAAGGAAGAACCGTTAGGGCTCCCAGTGTTGGAGGCGGTGAAAACGCGGGGAGTGTAGGGATTGCGAATCAGTGGAAATGCGGGCGGCTGGTCACTGATGCGGGCTAAGGGGTCGTGTGCCGGCGTTGGGGGTGATAGGGGGGTTTCGGTTTTCGTTCACCGTGTCGCAAGGGGGGAGCGGAATGGCGAAGCAGCATACGTCTATGTGGCCCAGTGTGGGTTAGCAAATATTGATGTGTGTGAACAAGGCAGCGAGCATGTACATAAGGCCTCGTAGTGTGCATCTAGATCGACGTGGCGGTTGAGGCTGTTCGTGCCAGAATGCCAAGCTTCGAGGAGTTCTCGCGCCTGTCCGGTGTTATCCTTTCCGATCACTTCAGTGCCGTCCCAATTAAAGCGGTGATCATGTTCAATGGCGTGCGCAAAAACGAGGGACAGAGGGTCACGTCGACGAAGGGCTAACTTGTGTTCGTTAATGCGAGTTCCAAGACATCGGCATGTATGGCAAATATAAACACAAGTTCAGATGGCGCACGGTATGCGGTAGATGACGTTAGTTAGTTGTTCTTAGGGCATCGGGACCTTTACTCGGCATAATATCTCGTGTAGGGAAGATGCAGGCTTATTAGCAATTTAGATGCCAAAGCGTTTTAGATGTCGGGAGAGTGCTTAAGAGATTCGCTGAATGCACGGCAGTGAATAAAATTTCTCTGAAGCTCTATCTTTATGAGACTTGGGTTTTGGTAGTTTTCTCTGGCGTCTGAGACAGTTATTTACAAAACTGGCAGGATATCCGTTAAGGCGGAACAACCGATGTAAGTAGGCCAATTCTTTTTTAAGAGAGTCATCACTGCTGCAGATGCGATCGGCCCGATGGCAAACCGCACAAACACAGCTTCGTTTATGGGCCGCAGGATGATTACTCCCATAGTTGAGTATGTTTTCGGAACCAGAGTCTTTTCTGTGGACGCTTGTTGCTAGTTTACCATCACTGAGTTTTTGTATACTCACATCTAAGAAGGGGAGGGTATCTCCTGTTGCTTCCTCGCGGGTCAACCGCATGCTGCTTCGCCATTCCGCTTCCGCTTTGCGACACGGTGAACAACAACCGAAACCCCCCTAACACCTCCAACGCCGGCGCACTGCCCCCTCATCCCGCATCAGTGACCAGCCGCCCGCATTTCCACTGATTCGCAGTCCCTACACTCCCCGCGTTTTCACCGCCTCCAACACTGGGAGCCCTAACGGTTCTTCCTTCCCTCCCCCTGCCCGAAGGCCTACCATAACACGTTGCCCACCGCTCTCACACATCAGCTGTCCGTTTGTCGTTGTGTGCCCTGTCGCGCCAGGCGACCTAGTCTGCCGACTTCACTTTCCCTCTGTTCATTTCATCTGACGACGAGTCGGTGCCTTCGACTTAAAAATTTACGAGTGCAACTCAATTTTCCGAAGAGACCTCACTTTCTCATGATATCACCTTTGGAATACACACTACATCAGTTATTCTATATATATACATACATATTATAACAGTGGGCACTCGTCAATCAGGTTACGGAACATGCTCGTTCCGTTGTGCCTTGGGGCCCATACTAGAGCCCTCGCAGGCAGTCGCACAGCGAATAGTAGTAGATATAGATGAGACGGAGCCGACAAAGACAAGGGACACTGGAATGACCATTTCTGGCTCAATAGCCGTCATCAACCAGTCATACCTGACCCCAAGTGCCTATCACTTGACATTCGAACCCGGGATATTTGGTCATGGAGTTTGACGCTCTGCCATTGGACACGTGAATATAGAGTCTACGACAACTGGCAATCACTTTCCCTTTTAACTTATTGGTGTGTAGAAGAATCAGCAAATAATAAGTGCGCCCATCGATGGGTTTGCATTCCGATGCGCGTTTTACGCCCGAATACTGCTTAGCAATCTTATTCTCCATTCTGCAGCGGCAAATTATGTTTACAGGAGATACTTAGTGTGTTCTTGATTTTTGTATCCTAATTGACTGTAAGGCAGTACGCATCGACAGAAGGAAGAAACGAAGTGCCAGTTACCGCATGTAGTTCCATATGTCGGTATGTTTACCCCGGCGTTCACCTGATGGAGAACAGACACTTAGCGACTCCGACGTCGATGTGCAGGCAGGCGAGCATAGAATAAGCAAGCGACTAAACTCTTAACATTCTACACATTGATTTACATACGTGGTGGCCTGACATATATCTACAGCTGACGTTTCTTAACAACATGGACAATCCTAAATCCCTCGCATTTGCGGTAGACAAAACTCTAATAAGCAGACGAAAACAAAATGCTGGGTATTAAAAGCGGCAGGATTCGGTATTCGAAACGTAAGAAACAACCAAAAGGAGGCTATACATAAGTAGATCAACAACGGATCATGGAAGTGGATGAGGGTCGTTATTCAGAAATGGTTCATCCGGGTAGAGCAATTGTAATCGATGATGAAAGACATATGCAGACATGCTGTGCTAAGGTCACGCACACTACACCACCAATCATTCCAGACACTTTGTACACCAAAGACAGACAGGCATGCCGCCGCCTTTGATACGTGTTGTAATCTGCAGAACTGTAAACTCCATCAAAAAAGGGGCTGTCGGAAGAAGAGCTGTATGGATCCATCTGGATGAAACGCAGAATTGACTGCTATTTTCGTATCAAACTGCATCTGCTTTCAGAAGGCTGGGAACAGTGTTTTCGCATCCAGCAACAGCCTTCATGGTCAATCCGCAGGCCAATCAGACACCCAATTAAGCGTCAAAAGCAAGTTTGCAAAGCACAGAGCAAAGATAGGCTCTGGCAGGCATGCCAAGTGAGCTAAAGATTCCTTGCATCATGCAAAACTGCATTTGAACCTAAAGGAAAGCAAACCTTTCAGTAGCAAACGGCCAGAAACATCCAAGAGGCGTAACATACCTGAGTATTTCATTCTTTGTAATGTATACTAAGTACATGTAATCAATTCAAAGAGCATTTGTGATGGGTTTTTGCTCGCAACCTATAGGAAATATCGGTTGGCTAAAGCAGGTGATGAGTTTGTGGACGGCGATATTGAGATTTCTAACACACGAGGTCGTACATTTACTGAGCGTTAGATCTAAACTCTTTATATTCCAAATGAAAATCTTTATAATGGTTGACTTGATACTTATCTGCAGGTGGAGTTCCTTAAAACGCATAGGTAACACTGAACGCCCTGCATTTGAGGCATGCAGCAATAGAAACCCCCGTTCATCTTGTCTCTGCTTCCAAAGCCTGCTTATGCTCAAATTACGGTAGGAAAACTTGTCATTTTAACATCCCGTTAAAAAGTACTTGCACAGTGACAATGAACACACAAAGACGCTATTCGTCAGTGACTACGATTGTCGTGCCCAGCGTCACTAGATCCATTATGCATTAAAAAATCGCTTCTTCACATCGGTTATATACCTTTTTTAATAGCTCCTGAAACAAACGGATGTAATGTGTCTCGGATTTGCGCTTTTAATACAGTCCCAAACGACTGTTTGGAAATGCTCCTAAAACTGAAGCAAATGGACTTATATCTGTTATTTTTATGAATCACCGCAGAATATTTTATGTTTTTAAATAACCATTTAATTCTTTGTAACATTTCAGGTAAAGCAGGGTTACTATGACGTTTATGTGGCAAGGGACGTAATCCGCATTGATTTGCAGAGGGTAGAAGCAGAAGCAGAGATTCATTATGCTTACGGTCTTGGACAAGCTGCAAAGACGTTGCGGGCTACGGGGCTGCGGTTCACGAGTTTGACTGACGTCAAGAGATTGCAAGATGTCACAGAGGCATTGCAGATAATGAATGCATGGAGGCGGTCTGCTCTCTCCAAACTCGCAGATCTTGCGGTGCAGGCCTTTCTTAATAGTCCAACAATATCATGTCACATGTAGACTCATGTTGATTTTTACTTTGGTCTGGGGATCACAATATAACAACAATTTGAACTAAAAAAATTTGCTTTATTTTACGGCCTTCTTGTGCAAAATCGGCATCTTTCAACAGCAATTTTTAGGGCGTCATCATAAAATACTGTTATATCTTCCAGATCGAGGATGAAATTTATTCAGGGAGTTATTTATGTAATTTGTATATATTCCATTTCTGCGAGCTCGGATATATTATTTTGCGTTATTTTAGCGCGCAATCCTCATCCAGAAAGTGCTTCGTACGGCTTTTTTCTCCGTGTCCGCTGGCACATACAGTTGACCATTGAACGAACAGTTCTAGTTCAGAAATTCAAACTACCAAAAAAGCAAGTAGCGGCAGTGACGACGTAACGTCTTGTGGCTGTTCAACAGCGTTTGCGCAAAGGTTGAGTGGAGAGCCGAAATCGAAAGACTTTAACCAATACGTCTTTATATGCTTTCAACTTCTGCGCGACTCCTTAAATACCTACAATATCACGGATGTTGCAACATATAAGCTTCGAGAGCGCTCATTATCTAAGGGGGTCACGCCTGACAAAGAGCCGGAAACTCGCCGGAGAGCCTCGCATAGGTATCCCGCTTGCAAGACAGACATTAGCGCGCCTCCAGGGGTTAGTAACACGCGAGGGCCTGCCCATGCGGGTGCTCCGAACTGGACCAGTAGGAACACGCTAAATAGACGAAGGCTGAACCCTTGAATACAAGACCATGAAAGGAAGGATCAAGAGTTGGGGTACACAGAGTGACTGACACAGTAAAGTTGTTCTCTGGTATCAACTCTATGTTCTATTCCGCACAGAACTGGCGTCATACTATCTGGAGATATAACAGGCTGCCTGCGGTCTAAGTGTAGAGTTGCCTCTGAATAAGCCTTTTTGCTACAAACTGATCTATGAAGTGATTCGTCGGTTTTTTGACGTACAAGGACATCCAGAAATGGGAGTTGCCCATCAACCTCTGTCTTGAAAGTAAATGTTATTTCTGGAATATATTACTAATTAACTTTTTGGCAATTAAGAGGGTATTGCGCAACCATCTCGCTGTGGCTGATGGACGTTGGTCTGTCCGTCCTGTTGCTCACCAGTAAATTTTCCCCCATTACGACCAATCACAATTGATTAAACACCGACTGGCTGTAAACAAGGTGTTCTTGAAACTATGTTGACAGGAAGTAAATAATTAAGCTGTTCCGGAAGCACACTTTATGCCAAATACGAAGCGCAGCACAAAAAGCTGTACTCTGCTCGCACGATTTTGGGTATGTTTTCTGTAATACGCATGTGCGTGTTTGTCGAACTATGAATGGATCAGACTGATTTCCTCTTTTCAGTAATACATCACCTTTCCATTTAGCATTCATATGGAAGGTATGGAGGCGATTAGGGACTTCCCACCTATCTCTAGAACACTGGCAGTACATGCGCTATTGCATTTCAGCGGTCTTATTTTTAACAACATTTTACATACTGTCTGCATGCAAAGTCGAACTATACAAACAAAATGGAGGCAAGATGCATTGCACTCGTTGGATGAGCTTGTGGCGAAGGCATCTGCCAATTCATTGTCGTTTACATTTTTTACAAGATCAATATTATTTATAATAATTATACCAAATGCGACAGCGGGCAAATTATATCTGCCAGGCGTAACGGGGTTTTTTTGGCAAACAACGCTTTTACAAAAATCAATATGCTAAGTGTTGAAAATATTCTTAATTTTAAGTCAGACACAACATACTTCTTCAATTCCGAAACTTCGCTGTTGCCGATAATATAAATTAATTTTTGATATCATAGGCCCCCATGAAGATGCCTCTCCTTCTTGATATCTTATCAAATGAATGTCTTTAAACTGTGTGCACAAACTTTGGCCCAAGCTGCGTGTTAGGAACATTTAAACGGATTCCACAGCACCACCCACTATCGAAATCCGAGTCGCTGTGTGTCAGATATTGGGTAGACTTCTATCAGGGTCACGGTTAAGGCAGATGTATTATGTTAGAGTCTGGCAAATCGTCACTTATATAAAATTAAGTTGCCCATTTCCATGTCATACTAACTAAGGATTACAAAAGTCGGTTTTTGGCATACGGCCTGCGAGCACAAGCATTTAACTGACTGAAGAACTCTGAGTTTTTTCCTATATAGGCCTCTCGCACGCAATGGTTTTTACATCGTTGACTGCCCCCTCCTCATCATAGGTTGGTAGTAATCACGGATCACATTAAAGTATTTCGCTTTTCCTGATGAGTTATATTCTTCATTTTAACTAAGCATTCTTGTCAAACGACTATGGCGGTTAAAAGTGGCATTGTTCCTATTTAACATGAAATGCCCTAAAATATTTTGGTCATGATTAGGCTACTTTATGTTTCAGTTATGAAGAACATTGACCAGGTTTGCAGAAGGAGACACGATAGCCTTAATAAGATCTTTATTAGCCTGACGTTTCGTATGCCTGCTCGAACCGATCATAAGAAAAATCAGATAGGGTCATAAACGATGATATAATTGATAGCAATATGGTGTTTCTAATCAAACGGGAACCTGTGACAGCGAACATTGACAGTGTGGCTTAGTTCCTGTGGTTAGAGATTGATTTTGCTGTGAGTGCAATGAAGTGTGGATATTATAAATCTACAAATCAAAACTGTTTTCGTCGGCTGTTCTCTGCTTTGAGCGCTTAAGGAAAAAAGCACGTCGAGGATCACGTGAGAATTTGCTTAGTGTCCAGCAGTTTGGCGTCTGGATTCAGTCCACTTACGCATGAAACCGGAGTCTTGTGCACGTGCTGCGTAAATGCATACCTGCATGCAGACGAAACAGACAGCAGACGCTTTGGAAGACATGGCTGACAGTGGGTTTTGCAGTGAAGTGAATACGTCTGTTTGCTCGGACTCCCTGAACTGACCTGGCTTAGCAGCAGCAAAAACAGCAAAAACATGAACAACAAACTATGGTCCTCCTGCCACAGTGGAGACAGCGTTGTACCATGCGTAAAAATGCTGATTTCTATTGAGGTGTTCACTTTTAAGCTAACCATCATCAAGACAACTAAGTCTAATTACTTCAGTTGATGAAGTGCTCGAGAGGAGTCCTTTTTTGCGATTTTCCATAAAGACTTCGGGCTGCCAGCAGGCAAACATTGGCTTCGGCACTTGTCAGAAAATGCAATGTGCAATTACCAAAAGCTGCATGTTTGATAGGGCAGGTTGCTGCCAGTCCACACTACAATGGGATTTTCTTGAGCTCTTACTACCGTAAAGTTGATATGTTTGTCGAGCGAGGAGTTGTATTGAATTTAAATCAGTAATTATCCCTGATATAAAAAAACAATCAATGTATTGGTGGAGCAAAATTGGTGATCTCCCTCTTTCTTCGATACGAGTCGTAGCTATTTAGAACACATCCAGGGCAAATCAAGTTTCTGATCAAAATTTAACGCGACATGAATTACTTGAGAAGCATCGTTGTTTTGAGATAATCAACGTAGGAATTGCATTTTTCAACAAAATCGCACTGCAGGGCAATACTTTCTTCTTGGATATCTGTTCCCGGCATTACCTCTGGAAATGCTCTTATTTCCTCACTTTCACCAATGCTGATAATTACCGGAGGACTTCCCCAAAAGGCTGTGATCCTTCCTGAAGCATTCTGTTCTGTTCGGTTTCCATGCCAGTTTTGTAACTTAAAAAGAAAAGCATAGATAATCTAGCCTATGAAAATGAATATCGATGGGTGCCGGCATGGTACTGACTTTCTTTCAATAAACCTGCTTCGTTATTTTTATTGTTATTTCAGCGAGGCAACCAGAAATGGGTGACCCCATAGGGGCTCCTTTCAGTTGCTTGTAGCATTGCTGGTCGAATGAAAACCAATCACCCATTTCTGGTTTTCTCGCTGAAATAACAATGCAGAAACTAGAGGCAACGGCGCTCCCGTTGTGTACTCCTAAATTGTGGCTGCGATATGTGGATGACACATTTGTTATCGTAAAAAAGAACCAACTAGAAGTGCTCCACAATACTATCAACTCAACAATTGCTGGGATTCAATTCACACTTGAAAAGGAAGTGGACTGAAAACTCTCATTTCTGGATGTTCTCATGCAGCGTCAGGTCGACGGAACGTTACGCACATCCGTTTACCGGAAAGAAACATACGCTGAAGTCATTCTTCCTTATAAGAGCAACCAGCCCATTTCTCACAAACGGAGTGCCGTAAACAGTCTGCTTAGTCGAGCAAAAACACATTGTTCGGATGAAGAAGGCTATGGAGCCGAAGTGAATTACTTGTGCGAATTATTTTCGCAGAATGGATACCCTAAGGACTTTGTACGCAGATGCATGAGGCAGCGAGAAGCAAGGGAGAAGGAGCCAGGTAGTTCTAATCAGACGCCTGAATTAAGCATTTGGCGAACCCTTCCTTACATTAAGAATGTGTCTGAACTCGTCGAAAGGCACTGAAGGAAGCACCAAATTCGAGTGGCGCACAAACCTACGACTACTTTGCGCTCTCAGCTGGTACATCCTAAGGATAGGGTTAATCAGCTGGACAAGAAAGAGGTCGTCTACAAGATACCGTGTAATGCATGTACTGCCGTCTATTGTGGCCAGACTGGAAAATCCGCCTCAACACGCATCCATGAGCAACAGTTGGAAGTAAAGAGGCGAGACCATCTGTCTCAGGTAGCCATGCATACGCTGGACACCGGGCACACTTTCGCTTGGGACAAAGCTCGCGTTGTCGCGGTCTGCCCTTTCAAGAAAGGCCGAGAATTCCTCGAGGCGATGCACTCTGATGACTCATGCATCAACCGGCATATCGAGTTGGATGCCGTGTACAGAAACCTGAAGGAAAAATGGAAGAGAAGGGAACCAGCCAGCTCAGACTGACGCACGACGGCCGCCAACCGGCGCACACGCAATGCAAGTATCGATTTTTTGTGCACTCTTGACGTTAGCTGTTTCTTGCTTTCACATTTGCTTTCCGCTTGCGTCTGACGACGACGTGGGGAACCAGCGTCGAAAATTTACGCAATAAACCCTCTTGTCACAAAGAACCTACCTCTTTTCAACTTATATCGCTCGGGATGCCTACCTTTCAATACTTACGCATATATATATATATATATATATATATATATATATATATATATATATATATATATATATATCAACATGAGTAAAGATTCAAATTCCTGATAAATTATCCCGTTCATCATCCCCAAAAGAAGAAGAAGAAGAAAAAGGGACGATTGCATGAACCACAGTGTAATGGTGCTGACGTTTCGGAAACTTCCTCGTTTCCATCATCAAAGTGGTGGTGTCTGTTCCTGCTTGCTCGAAGTTGTTCTGCCTCGCCGCCTGTCTTGTGTTATAGACATGCCTGACGCACAAACTCTGACCTGCATACGTGAGTACCGAAGAGTATTTAACAGCGAACAATCTAATAATGAGAAGCCGAAGTTCTGGCTCGCAATCCCCTACATGAGGAATGTTTCTGAGGCGACAGCAAGAATCCTGAGCCCTTTTGCGATCGGGGTGGCCCATAAACCAGAATCCACCATCAGGCAGCAGATAATGAGGCCCAAAGACCCGCTACCGGCAACGGAACAATCAGCAGTGGTCTACAGCATACCGTGCCAAAATTGCAATGCACGGTATGTTGGTGAAACGGGAAACGCCTCTGCACAAGACTGCACGAGCACCACCTTGCAGTCAACCGCGAGGATAAACTGTCACTGGTATATGGCCACCTGCAACAGGAAAAACATAGTTTCGCCTTTGGGGAAGCAAGCGTCCTCGGTCGAACCCATGTCAAGATGGCTAGGCTGGTGCTCGAAAGCTGGTCCTCAGTTGGCACAATCAACAGGCCTATAGATCTTCATCCGGCCTACCAGGCGCTGCGTAAAAGACTCCAGTCAGTCCAGACGGGGCCGACAGTACTGGCGAGCGAGTCGCGGAACCTCCAACAGTTGTCACCTTCACAGCAGGGGAGAAGGAGCCAGCCGGAGGTCACACGACGAACGCGAGACATCGCCCCACCGGTGCGCCCAGACAGCCGAACATCATTCGCACATGCAAGGGCAACTGATCAGTCCATCCGAATATGAGGTGAGGGCCCATGGGCACACAGGACTTGCAGCGATTACGACAGCCGGCCAGGGGGCAGAGGTCACATGAGCGCGTTATTGGCCGCCCGCGGAGGAACCAAAGCCAATCCCCAGCCAGAAGGCAGGTCAGAGTTCGTGCGTCAGGCATGTCTATAACACATGACAGGCGGCGAGGAAGAACAACTTCGAGCAAGCAGGAACAGACACCCCATCACTCTGATGATGGAAACGAGGAAGTTTCAGAAACGTCAGCACCAATTCAATGTTGTCCATGCAATCGCCCCTTTTTCTTCTTCGTCTTCTTTTGGGGATGATGAACGGGATAATTTATCAGGACCTCAAATCTTTACTCATGTTGATACATGCTATGGGCGCACAGCCCTCCGCTCTGCACGCAGATGGGAGACTTTTGCCAAACGACAGTCATCCACCTACGCACAGCTGAAGTTCCTGCACCGTTGCCTTGATGAGAACGTCTAGTCGAAATGTCTCCGATATAGCCTGCCTGTGATGACCAAACTTTGCCAGCGAACAATGGCCGAATTCAAGAAGAAGATGATCAGAGTTTTGATTCAAGACTGCCACTCTCGCATCTTGTACCGAAGGCACATGAAGACGGACGGTGAGAAGAAACAAAGACCAGAAATCTTCCGTGTCCTGCCCTACGTGAATACCGTCTGAGCGCACGCTAAGGCTGCTAGGCGTGGGCGTTGATCACCGACCGGAGGCCACCATCCGCCGCTTAATCATGCAGCCCAAGGACTGGCTACCGCCTGCAGACACGTCAGGCGTCATTTACCGCGTCAAATGTCTGGACTGTCCAGCCAACTACTGTGGCATGACCGACAAACGCCTAAAAACGCGCATGCATGAGCACACTTTGGCCGTAAGGCGAAAGGACGTACTATCGCATGTCGCCATGCACTGTCTGGAAAACCATCACAAGTTCGATTTTGACGGCGCCCAGGTGCTCGGCCGAGCCGAAAGCAAACTGGCGAGGGAAGTGATCGAGGCCTGAAAATCAGACACGAACTCTATCAACCGAAGTATCGATTTGCCAGCGCCATACGAGGCCGTCAGGCACCATCTACGCGCGATAGGGGGGCCAACGAGAAGCGAACGGGACGAACCTATCGGGTTAGAGTGCAGATGGACTATTTAAACCCTGTATTTCTCACTTTGCCTATCCCCGATGATGTGCTCGAGCATGAACACGAAACGTCAGATGAATAAAACTTCTTCCCCAGATATCGCCTCATCCTCCTCTTCCACATTAACACCTGGGGTCAGCATTTTTGCCTATATCCATATATATATATATATATATATATATATAATGTAAGATGCGCTCAGCGAGCATTCATACGGAACAGACTCGTTTCGTTGTGCCTTAAGGGCTCTCTCTCGAGCCCAACCAGCACCCGCGAGGCGGCGATATATAGGCAGACTGATATTACCGACAAAGACAAGGGATACTGGAATGGCCATTTCTGCCCTTATAGCCGTCGTCAGCCGGCCATACCAAGCCCTAAGTGTGGAATACCCAAGCCTCGAACTCGCGAACTGTTCGTTTATAAGTCAACGTCCCTACTTACGGGGCCAGGAGCCCGTTGCCATGTCGGTTTTCGATTGGAAATATACAATGTAAGGGGGCGCTCGCCGATCGTTCAAACGGAACTCACTCGTTCCGTTGTGCCTTAAGGGTCCTCTCTCAAGCCCAGCCAGCAGCCGCCCAGCGACGCATGATACATAGGCTGAATGGCATTACCAAAAAGTTAAGGGAGACTGGAATGGCCATTTCTGGCTTATTAGCCGTCGTCAGCCAGCCATACCGACGAGAAGCGAATGGGACGAACCTATCGGGTGAGAGTGCAGATGGCCTATTTAAACCCTGTATTTCTCACTTAGCCTATCTCCGGTGATGTGCTCGAGCATGACACGAAACGTCAGATGAATAAACCTTCTTCCCCAGAGATCGCCTCATCCTCCTCTTCCATATATATATATATATATATGAGAAGAAGAGGCGATCTCGGGAACCATGATTGTTCCCGAGATCGCCTCTTCTTCTCATTTATGTCCGGGGACTCGAATCTTCGCTTCTATTAGCAATATATATATATATATATATATATATATATATATATATATATGTCGAAGTCGAATGTGTGCTTTGGGAAAGGAAGTTTATTGTGCAAATTTTTGACGCCGGTTGCACAATATACTTCCTTTCCTAAAGCACACATTCGACTTCGACTTATATTTCTTAGGATGCCTTCCTTAAAATATATATATATATATATATATATATGAAAGACGGAAGTCCGCCATGTTCTTGATGTCCATTACGAGGTTCTCCGATCACGGTGGACTGACTGGCGCCCACCTTAAGAACAACAACAGCTAATGCGTGCCCGGACATGCATGATCTCGCCGACGCGCCATTCCTAACAACCTGCCCTACTTCCCCTCCCTTCCCCAACATCTTGGTCCCAAAACACCTATCCTCACCTCCCGCACCCATCACAACAAAAAGCACACCTCCCCCTCACAAGGTCGTCTGCTTACCTCTCTGTCTGCGTCCTCAACCAGCAGTGTGGCAATGCCACCTTTCACTTTTCACTTTGTCTGACGACTGGTTGGTGCATCCAGCTCGAAAATTTACGAGTAAAACTCTATTTGCGACGGGATTCCTTCTTTCATCATATCATCTCGGAATGCATATTACTTCAGTTATTCAACATATATATATATATATATATGGTAGGGGGCGCTCACCGATCGTTCATACGGAACTCACTCGTTCCGTTGTGCCTTATGGACTCTCTCTCGAGCCCAACCAGAAGCCGCACAGCGGCGCATGATATACAGGCAGAATAGCATTACCGACAAAGACAAGGGAGACTGGAATGGCCATTTCTGGCTTATTAGCCGTCGTCAGACAGTCATACACAAGCCCGAAGTGTGGAACACCCGAGACTCGAACTCGCGACCTGTTGGTTTAGAAGTCAACGCCTCTACTCACCGGGCCACGAGCCCGTTGCCTTGTCGGTTTTCGAACGGGAATATACAATGGTAGGGGGCGCTCACCGATCGTTCATACGGAACTCACTCGTTCCGTTGTGCCTTATGGACTCTCTCTCGAGCCCAACCAGCAGCCGCACAGCGGCGCATGATATACAGACAGAAAAGCATTACCGACAAAGACAAGGGAGACTGGAATGGCCATTTCTGGCTTATTAGCCGTCGTCAGCCAGCCATACCCAAGCCCGAAGTGTGGAACTCCCGAGACTCGAACTCGCGACCTGTTGGTTTAGAAGACAACGCCTCTACTCACCGGGCCACGAGCCCGTTGTCCTGAGTAGAGGTGTTGAATTCTAAACCAACAGGTCGCGAGTTCGAGTCTCGGGTGTTCCACAGTTCGGGCTTGGGTATGGCTGGCTGACGACGGCTAATAAGCCAGAAATGGCCATTCCAGTCTCCCTTGTCTTTGTCGGTAATGCTATTCTGCCCATATATGTATATATATATTGCGTTCATCATCTCCCGAAGAAGACGAAGAAGCAGAGAGGGCGAATCCATGGACCATATTGTATTCGAACTGACGTTTCGGAAACTTCCTCGTTTCCATCATCAGAGTAGCGTAATTGTTGCACTTGCCGGTCTTGAGTTGTTCAGTCTTGCCGCTTGCCTCGTATTATAGTCGTGCTGGACGCACGAACTTTGACCTGTCTGTTTGTCGCTGACTGGCTTAGACCTCCCAGGGGCTGACCGCTGACAGGCCTGCGCGAGCTTTGTGGTCGGCGTAATTGTGATCAAATCATCGTGCCGCTTAGCCTCTCCCACGACAGCCGGTGGACTGATCAGTCGTTGCTGTTCAGTTGAGCAGCATTCAGCTTCGCTGGCGCATCGGTGAGACAGTGTTCGGCTTTGGTCACATGAGCTCTGACTCCCAATTCTGCTCTTTTCCGTGAGCGTTGTCTCTCGGTCCCGCGTGCTCGAAATATATATATATATATATCGATTTGCGTAAGGATTTGAGATCCAGACACTGTATCACGTTCATCATCTCCCGAAGAAGACGAAGAAGAAGGAGGGTGAATCCATGGACTTTATTGCATTGGATCTGCGTAATTATTGCACTTGCGTGTCTTGCGTTATTCAGTCTTGCCGCGTGTCTTGTATTATAGCCGTGCTGGACGCACGAACTTTGACTTGCCTGTTTGCCTACGACTGGCTTAGACCTCCCCGGAGCTGACCGCTGATAGGCCTGCGTGACATTTGTTCCCTTTGGTGTCGGCTTAGTTGTTGTCCAATCAACGACAAAGACAAGGGATACTGAAATGGCAATTGTTGGCTTATTAGCCGTCGTCAGCCAGCCGTACCCAAGCCCGAAGTGAGGAAAACCCGAGCCTCGAACTCGCGACCCGTCAGTTAGAAGTCCACGCCTCCAACCACTGACCAACGAGCCCGTTGTCCTGTCGGTTTTCGATTGGGAGCAAACAATGGTAGGCGACGTTCGACGATAGTTCTTACAGAACTCACTCGCTCGGTTTTGTCTAACGGACTCTTTCCATAGCCGAATCCTGCAGCCGCACAGCGGCACATAAGGTTTCATCGAGCTATGCTTAACCACTGGGACAGCGCCTGTTAGCAACAGCGGAGGCTGCTACCATCAGGTTGTGAAAGCTTATATTGTGCGCACAGAGGAACAACGTTCAGGCGCAGCGCCTACAGTGGTCGAAGATCGACTAAGGTTTTACTCTCCCACGCCCTTCTGTTCTCAAATTGACTAAGATACTGACTGCTATTACCGCTTCCCCCACATTTCCACACTCAGCCTGTGCTAAAGGCGAACTTAAATCGATTTATCTTATTACTGACGTGTTTTTGCTTCCACCTCTTTCCCATATAATTGTACTCGCCCGACGAGAATTTATCGAAAGCTACGTAGGCCTGCCCAGTCTTCTTCTGAAATAAAGTTTGTTCTGTTTCCCAAAGGACTCATTTTTCTTCAAATTATTTTGATGTCAGAAAATGTATATGTAACCTAAATGTACTCCTAAATGTACTAATTTTGCAGAAGTACAAGGCTGAGATCGAGGAGAACAGAAGGCAGTGTGTCCACACTCTCGGCGATTCTATCGCCGCAGATCTTGGGAAGACGATCTCTGCTCTGGCACACCACAGGCAAGCCAAGAAGAGAGAAGTCTTGGAACGGAAACTGACTAAGCTAAAACCACCAGGCACAGAAAGCTCAAACTTGGCCCACAACCTCTCGTATAAGCAGCTAACAGAGCAGCAACTACGAGTGTTGCAGCATGAAACGTGTTTAAACACTGCAGATGCCGATCCTGTCGACTTCATTGCAGCCCTGGAAGCCATGCTTGTGAGAAGTGAAACATCCGACGACGTGAAACACTCCGTCAGACAGCGTGTTACCTCTTTGCTGATGACACACAAACCAACCAAATTTATTTCACAGAGTGAGTCAAAGGCTATGAGGGAACTGAGGAGGGACGATAGCATTATCATTTTACCTGCTGACAAGGGACGATCAACCGTCGTGATGAATCGAGAAGACTATAATGAAAAAGCTAAAGCCCTTCTTGATGACAGAGAATTTTACAGACCAGCACAGAAGTCACAAGCCAAAGCAGTGGCAGATCGGCTGAGCAAACTTCTTAGAGAATACCGACATAAAAATTTGATCACAGAGAATGAATGGCACTAAATGAGGGCAACTGACACCACTCTAGCCCGATTCTATGGTCTGCCAAAAATCCATAAAGCAAATGTCCCACTTCGGCCAATCGTTGCCCTAAAAGGCAGCCCCACCTACAATTTGGCAAAGTGGATGTACTCAGAACTGAAGTTTCTCCAAGGCAATTCGACTACCTCAGTTCGATCAGCCTCTCAGTTCCTCATAGACCTCCAAGGTCGAGAATTTAATCGGACGAAATCATGGTCTCCTTCGATTAGACGTCGTTATTCACATCTATCCCTTCAAACGTGGCCCGCGAAGTCCTGCGCAAGAGACTTAAAGAGGCGTACGATGAGACTCAGAATGCCCTCAAAATTAAACACCTCATGAGGCTGTTTGAATTCTGCTAACAAACTTTCTTCACTTTTGCTGGAGAGACCTATGAACAAATCAACGGAACCCCAATGGGCTCACCGGTCTCCGGTTTAGTGGCAGAACTGGTCCTACAGGAGTTAAAAAGATTGCCTTCCTCCAACATGAACCGGTGTTTTGGCGACGTTACGTTGACGACACGTTCGTCATCGTAAAGAAGGACATGCTACAACATTTTCACAGCCTGCTCAACGCAGTCTTCCCGGATATAAAATTCACGAGAGAAGAAGAGCAGGAGAGGCAGTTGCCCTTCCTGTATGTGCTCATCAGACGAAACCTTAACGGTGAACTTGAACCGACGGCTTATAGGAAGGCAACGAACACCACATAGCTTCTCATTTTTCACAGCAACCATCCGGTGGCTCACAAACGAAGCTGTGTAAAAACGCTCTTCAAACGGATCCAAACTCATTGCAGCAAACTGGAAGATAGAGCGCGTGAGGCCCGTTATCTCCGCCACCAGTTTGTGCAAAATGGCTATCCGAGGGCATTCATAAGTCGCTGCCTACGCGATCGCCACCAGAGAACTCAAACATCAACGCCACCGACGATATGGCATTCTCTGCCATACATCAAGTGTGTTTCAGAAGCGACCGGGGTTGGAATCGCACACCGCCCCAAAGCGCCATGCGCAACAGGGTCATGAAGATCAAAGACCGGTTAAAACCCGAAGAGCAATCTGGAGTAGTGTATCGCATGCCGTGTCGAAATTGTCCTTGTAATTACACAGGACAGACTGGACGCATGTTCGGATCGCGCATACATGAACATGAGCTGGCTGTGAGGAGAGGCGACGCATTGTCACAAGTGGCCGCCCACACCTACGAAATGGGTCACGAGTTTGACTTCGCAGCCACCAAAATAGTTGCCCACGCCGGAAACAAAACAGGTCGAGAATTGATTGAAGCCTGGGCCTCAGATAAGAACTCGGTCAATCGATTTATCGATCTGGCGCCGGCGTACAGAGCCCTTCATAGTCACCTCCAGTCGTGCGACGTCGGTCGATGATTGGGTCTACGTGCCTTTTAACTGCCGCTTGTCCTGTTTCTGCCACTACCTCTGACGATGGACTCCTGTACGAGTATGAAAGCTCAGGATATTAATCGAATTGTTCCGGTGCTCGATTCTTCTTCTTCTTCTTCTTCTTCTTCTTCAAATATGTATACACCTGGAACTCAAAATTTCGCCTTCATTCCTGTTGTCTTGTGTGCACTTCATGGCTGCACACAATCTCTCAAAACGTCGATCTCAAGCACAAGAAACGCAAAACATTCATGATATTCAAGGCTACAACTATTTTCGGTTATGACACGAACGGGACAGGATTAACGAAAGGACTTCGGCAGTTTATAGATGAAAAAGAAGATTCGAGCACCGGAACGCTGTGTATACTGTCCTGAGCTCTCGGAGTCGTACAGGAATCCATCATCAGAGGAAATATAATCAAGCATTATAATCGAGTGCTGAAAAGGGATGATTGCTTGCCTAAAATCTGCGACAACTTCTTGATCCTGTCCTTGAAAGTGCGATCTCGGGGATTTTTAGAAAGGATATAGTTGGCCTAACGCTCGTGTTTAGCAGAGCCCTGTTTGCGGAATAAGAGTTGTACTCTCCACGCACCTCCTGGGCAGCCAGATCGACAGAGAACACGTTCTAGTACTGTTTGTAATGGGAATCAAATTGATACGGGCTCCCTGATCATGCAAGCATTCAGTGAGACTGCCGTCAATGGAATTAACATAATGTGAACGGTCAGCCGCGCTTGGTTGGCTCATGGATGAGTTGGATAATTTAACGGTCAGTTCCTCCATCAGCTTGAGCTGCTGCAGCAAAAGTTACCTCAATAGTTCGTACACGTTAGCCATTGAAGTTAGAAACTGCCTTGCGATGTACGTAACCCGGCTTTCAAGTAGCAACGATATCAAAAAGGAGTGTATACATATTTGTCCTTTTTGTATAGCAGTAAACGTTTTCTGTATAATGAGGATCAGTCATCTTTGTGACTGTACACAATTACTGTATCCGCACACGAGGTTAACCCGTACAAATATATTATAATCTAAAAATGTTTCTTCCATTTTACTGCACGGTTTCGTTAAAATACCTCCAGGTACGAAATGAATGTAATGTGCCCTCCGTTTTGAGTTCTTTATAAAGTTAAAATGAGTGCTTCCATTTACCGGGAAAACTTAACAAAACATTTCTATAAGCGTTGATGTGAATACTTGTATGAATTTAGTCAGTGCTTTAAATCTGTCAAATGAATATTTTATTCCCTGTTTCGTTACAGACACGCAGGGGTCTCCTTTGCGTGAATATGCGTTAGGACTCGATTTATGTTTACTTGCCGAATGTTGCCGCAGAAATTGAAATTCATTATGTTTACGGCTCTGGAGTAGCTCGAGGAACTGTGCGATCTACAGGACTGCAATTCACCAGCAAGAATGAGGTCATGAGCTAACAGTGCACCATTGAAGCACTGAACAGGCAGTCTGCTTTGTCCGTACACAAAGACCTTACGGTGCAGGTATTTTTAATAATCCAGTACTGTCGTGCAGTCTATGATTCCATGTTGTATTGTATGTTGGTAATGGTTGCGTAATAATACGATGCTTGGAACTACAACATGCTTTTCCTTTCCGAATATCTTCTCCATAAATGGTTTAGAGTCGAAATTCCGGCAAGAATGCAAAAGACAACCAAGGATTGCGCATTATACATTGCTGTTTATTGAATTCCAAAACAGTAGCGTTATTTCACCAACTACCACTGGGATGCCATCCGTTCGGTCTTCGCAGTATCAAAATGAAATTTTCCGTGAAGGCGAGTGCTACGAGGTTTTCTTACCCGAACGCCGCTAGGATCGGTGTCTCTTCCTTTAAATTTACATCCATACCGGTAGTTTTGTCCCCTCTATCTCCTGGGGTTCGATTTAACTTTCGACAAATTGCCCTGAGTACCGCCCACAGATACAAAAGCGTTGCCTTTAATGGCTACGACAGCGATAACACCCTTTAAGCTCCTGCGCCCCCATAGGAAATCTTTCATAAACGTCGTATCCTTTAGATTTCCCTCTTTCCTCTTTTGGATTTAATTTACTTTTCAAAAGTATGCCATCCCTAACAGCAATTTTATTCCCTCAATCATTTCAATCCGCAGCCATCAACATAAATCGCGGGTTCAACAGTGTTGCTTTTAGTGAACAAGGCTTTGATGAAGTCAGTTAAATAACTCCATTTTTACAAATAAATATTTCGTAAGCGTCAATTTTTATATATTTTCTGACCCAAACCTCGCTGGCTTCCTTTGAACTTTCGAAAAGTGACCATTTATAACGTTCACGTACCTTGCTTTTGCTAGCTCAATAACATTGCACTTCGTCCAGTCACTGTTAAGCCCTCAGACGGAAATATTTCGTGAAGGATAGAACTGGGGGTCTTGTTCACCCAACTCTATTAGATTCGGTGTAATTTTCGATTAACTGCTATCAGTAAAAGTGGTTTTATTCCCATAGACCCTGGGGTCCGGTTAGCCTTACGATAAATTAACAACATTACTGGCCACGAGTTCAACAGAGTTGCTTTTTATGGCTGCAACAACGACAATATTCGGTGAGTCGCTGCACCCCCACACGAAAGTATTTCATAAATATTTACATCTAGGGATGATCTTTCTGTTTCTTGTTAGGTTCATTTAACATTTTAATAGATTACAATTCATAAAGCAAATATTTGTGGATAATTGACGCACAATGTATTGCGCGTTACTGGAATGTCATTGATATGTCACCGTAAATATTAAGCAAAATAACGGCTCAAATTCATTGAGGATGGAGGTCTTTGGTGCCATTATCTCATAGTGATAAACGTGAAGTCACGTTGCCTGAGTCATGTTTCACGGGACCTCAGTCCATCAATAAGTGCAACGACATCCCCACTCCATATTCCGTGCTGAGGCTTAGGCTGGCCAAACCAATTGACCACTTGGGGAGCGCGCACGCCGTGTAGCCAGAGGACCGAGCAATCATCACGCGAGCATCCAACATATGTGATGAGATATCAGCAATTAACAACATGCATGCTGGCCATCAATCCACTAGCGCACCAACGGGCAAAAATATTTGATGAAGGGGAGCACGGTTAATTACCATAGGTATACGGTAGCACAGCGACCGCATCTTATAAATACTGCGACTTCCGGTGCAGGTGTCACCCTCCTCTGCACGTGCCTCTGATGATGGATTCAAGAGAGAATCCGAAACCTCAGGCGAATAAAGCCATTGTTCCACCGATCGCTTCTTCTTCTGATCAGATAGTCCCATATTATTTGACCGCATCGCTTGTTTGAATGTGACAAAAAGCGACACACCTGTACAACCCGCCTAGCTAGCGTTATGCTGTGTTTTGTTCTGTTGTCATTTTTCTTAACGTTCAAAATCTCCATATTATTCTCTGCTCCGTCTTTATTTGCTGCCTTAATGCTAACATTTGCGAAAACATTACTATTTACGACAAGGACATGTTTCAGTGTCAACCTTCAACCAATCTACGAGAATCCGAAGCTTTTGGAGAATAAAGCCATTCTTCCAGCGATCGCTTCTTCTTATTATCAGCGAATGCTGTGTTGTATGACACACAAAACAGCCCTGTAGGAGTGCAACATACCACAGACAGACAGTTGATTCACGGTTGTTACCGATCATCAGTACTTCAAGTGTCTTATGTTGCGAGGTATATAAGTATTTCAAAATGAGCGTCAACGACCGGGAACAGCTGCCTGTGCCTGGCTTGTTTCATTTTTATCGATCTGTCTTTGTATTATATGAATGATAGTGTTTTCATTTATGATTTTGTCTGACGGTGTCAACTTAATCGCTGATGACATGTATTAATAGTAGATTCGATTTTGCCATTAAGGGTTTGTTTGCTCTTACGTTTTTTGACTGCAAAAATTATCAAAACTCTCGGCATGTCTCCAAGACATGTTCCCAGATATCTAGAACACGTTGTGTTTAAGGCCGATACCGTGAACACTAGTGATTCAGCTATGCTTCTTAATTCGAAACTGTCTAGCGGTCAAAATAGTATGTATAGTCCCAAAATGCCTGTACATTTTTATTTGGGATAGCATTAATTCCCGAAACGATTCAAGATTGTGGCATAACCACAAAAATACTTCCATAATGTGGATAACAGGGCCATCTCTTCTGTATTTTTTTCCTAAACTGAATCCATTTTGACAGTTATATATTTTATAAATAACTATTAAAATACTTCTGAAGATAAGGAAGTATCATAATTTTATGGTCCTTTATTGCCTTCCTGTTTTGCATCGTCCGATTGCCCCGAGTTACCGTCTACGTGTTTGTTGTACACTAGTAGACTGTAAAATATGTGCGTGTAAACAATAATTCTTGACCATGACTAAAATGCCTCTTTACCAAGTTGGCCAGATTTAACAAGTTAAATGCACACTAGAAATGAAGAATATGGTTGGCAGTCTGCACGATTCGCAAGTATGGGTAGGTGAACAATACGGGAGTTATCTCTGGGTAGTTTCCGTACGGAAAGGACAATAACTTCTTCGAGTATGTTCTTCAGTTATTTTGAAATTCTGTGAAACCTGCAAGAGATTGTTTAGCTCAATAAAAATCTGTTTGATGATGCTGCCTAAAACCATTTAATATTTTGGCAAAAGGTAAGTGGATGAACCGACAAAAGAAACTTAGGCCGAAGTACCAGTAGGTGTGGTTTATTTGACCTGCAATATTTCCCGAACATTTGAATCACTTAGGATTTATTTGATTAGGAGTGTTCATGACATTGAGATCGACATCTTTATCCTAAGACTATTATCTATTTCATCTTCTGCCAGGCTGACCATAAGAGGCGCAGAGATAACTGCACGTGAACGAGCGTTCAATGCCACGTTGTTATATCCTTTAAGCAGTCCAAACCGTCAGTTTTTAATGAAAGCGAAAGGCATACAACCTGCTGGACACTGTCATAAATGCTTCCTTAGTCGGTGCAAAGAAGTGCACTAATTCAGACATTGCAATCATATCTGTCTACGTATAAAGAACTCCATGAACTTGTCAAAGGATCTACAGGAGAATTGCCAGCCGAGAATAGCATGCCGCAAATGTAAATAACAAAATTAAAATAATTTTAAAATAAGCTTTAAAGTTGAAGATACGGACATGTTAAATAACTGAATCTGTTGGAAAGAATTAAGGAAGCCCCAGTTGTCACAAGAAAAAAAATTCGGCAATGTGAAGGATACGCATCAGGTAGGGGAAAACGGTTAAAATAAGGCAGTTGATGACAAATGGTTAATGATGACTACTTTGGATAAAACGGTATGCGGTATGCCAGCTTGGCTCAAACGCTTTTCTTATCCATTAAATTGAAATCGGTCCTTTCCCTCTTCTTTTTTCATCCCAACTCGAACACGTGATGTTATCGTGATAGTTAACCATAAATGCAATCATTTTCTTAAGCTTTTTAACAAACAAAGCCCTTATATGACAAACGAGATAAAGCAATGGCTGAATTGCTGCCTAACTTGCACATAATATGCTTTTCTGTATTGATATGATAAGTTAAGCACTAAATATACAATGCACGATACGATTGGTGAATTTAAAATGATCGCGAATCGAGGGTTTTTGTGTTTTTTAACGCTCATTGCTTCTATTTCTTCACCTTGAGCTGGTTAGCCCAGGTGCGTTGAATAAACTCACTAAGCCATGTAAATTTAAGCCCCTCAGATTGCAGCGTTCCTCTAGTTTGCGTTGTGGTATATGCAAAATGAAGTTCATTTACCGCGGTGATATTGTGTAAATTTAAATCTGAATAGTCTTTGGCCCCATGTTCGACAAAGGGCGACGAGAAAATCCAGAGAAATTGTAACACCAAATAAAAATTCAAAAAGCACTCAATCAGTTGCACAATCTAACCTGCATAAAGGTCGCACAGTCACGTCTAACCGGTAGCTTTGTATACGCGATATGCCCGACATGCCGCGATTCGCTTACGTGGCAGCAAATTACAACCGTGAAACGCGTGCAGTACTTATTTCAGTTATAAGAATACATATTAATTTTACAGCTTTGGACTGCCATTCGCACCATGTAATGACAGGCTCATGAGGGTGACATACGCGTCGTACCCACGTTGACTTGCAATCAAGACAAAGCCATTATGGCTTAAAGGCTGGAAAAGGCCAGTGATTAACTAAGTTAAATGGCCAGTCAACACGTTAAACGCACGGCTTTGTTTACGCTTTGTTCAAGACTAAATTTTCAGAGAAACGGCTATGGTGGCCAGAATTTGACGACGTAGATGTCATTGCTTTGATCTGACTATGAACTATTGTTCAACCTTTTAATAAGAAATGTGGTTAAGCATACTGGATCCCTAATTTTACTATGTTGAGCACACTGCTTTAGTTCAAATGCACACTAGTCAAGTATTAAAGACTTGCATAATTGGTGTGAAAATTCGACGAAAGTGGCTGGCGCTCCGTGAATCTGTGCGTATGCATGTCATCATGAACCAAAAGGGACATCTGATGTGAGAAGCGCGACTCTTTCCGGCTCATCATTAGGGGCCTCCTGCCTGATTCGTGCTTCTGTTTTGAACCAGCGTATTTTGCCTGGAACCGGTCGAGGCTACAGTAAGAAATGGCGTTATTGACAAAGAAAATGGGACTGGAAAGGCTATTTCTCATCATTTAGTCTTTGTTATCCACCCTTACTTAAGCCTGATGTATGGAGAAAACTAACGTTTGGTCGCGTGTTTTTGCATCGGTGTCCATCGCCTAACCAACAGCAACCGTCTACCATCGTGCGTAACCGATCACAACCGACAGAAAAATGACCAAATGGTACGGCGCTGGACTTCTAACCATGAGATCGCTACATCAGGCTTTAGGTGTTGCACCCCTCGAGATTGGTGTGACGACAGTTAGCAGAAAGGAAATAACCGGTTAAGTCTGTTATGTCTATATTAATAATGCTATTCTGCTAACATAAGTCGGCGCAATATTGCATCACTAGATATAAGTACTTGGAACAACGTGAAGCCTACTCATCTGCCGGACGCCTCATACCTATAACACAACATCGGCGGAGACAGAGTCAATATATATATATATATATATATATATATGTTTCCGTGTATATCATCCCCCGAGGAAGACGAAGAAGAGAAATCGATTTCATAAACCAGGTTGTATTCAGACTGACGTTTCGGAAACACACTCGTTTCCATCATCAGAGTCGTGCGCTGACGTTTCCTGCTGGCCTTGATCTGTTCAGCCTTGCCGTCTGCCTCGTATTATAACCGTGCACAGCGCACGTTTGTTGACTAGCCTGCTTTCCGTTGGCTAATTGTCGCCTCCCTGATCTCAGCCATTGGTGGACTGGCGTGGCTTGTGTCCCCCTCACGCCTAACGTGGTTGCCGCGGCGTCGGCGAGCTCGTTCGCCTCCCCCTCGTCAGACGGCGGTCTGATCGGTCTTTGTTTCTCAGGCGTGGTGTTTCCGGCCTCGCGAATACGTCCGTGAGACGGTGTGCCCCGCCGGTCACGTGACATTCGGATAGCGCCTTCTCCTCTCTCCGCGAGCGTCGGCGGTCGACCCCGTGTGGCTCTGCTCATCCGTGCCATCGGCCCTGCCTGGACTGACTCGAGTCTTGCGCGGAGTGCCTGGTAGGCTGGATGTAGGTCTATGGCCCGGTTGAGTGTGCAAGTCGAGGACCAACTTTCTGGCATTAGTCTGGCCATTTTATCATTGGCTCGGCCGATCACACTTGCTTTCTCGAAGGCAAAACAGTGATTCCGCTCTAGTGTGCGGCCATACACCAACGACAGCTTATCCTTGCGGTTGATTGCTAGCTGGTGCTCGTGCAATCTTGTGCCGAGGCGTTTTCCCGTTTCACCAACATACCTGGCATCACAATCTTGGCATGGTATGCTGTAGACCACCGCTGATTGTTCTGTCACTGGGAGCGGGTCTTTGGGTCTCATAATTTGCTGTCTGATTGTTGATGCTGGTTTATGGGCCACACCAATTCCAAAAGGTTTCAGGGGATGATATACAAGGTAATATATCTGGACCTCGCATCTTCACGCATATTGATATATATATGTTTATGTATTTACAGAATAGGGCGCATACATTTCAAAAGTGAGAGTACTGCATTTCGAGGACGAATTTTCTTCATCATCCTGCCTCCAGACCTTATTCATATAGCGATATTATCTTTAATTATTACCATTATGTCGTTAGTTCATCGTCAGTTGTCACGACCGACAGCAATAGGACAATGGGCAATTGCCCGATTTTGGGGCATTGAACTTTATAACCCTGGAGGCTTTACAAGGACTCAATGGTTACGGACTGCCTTTATTCAGCCAATTATAATGGTGAAAATTATAAAGAACCAACAAGCGATAGTTCAGCCGTCGTTGGCGTAGATGTCCACAGTGTGTCCCACAACAGGGCGACAGAAGTGACGGTGACTCGTGCGTGAATGAACTAATGGTGAGAGTGCAGAATTGCGCTTGATCTACAGCACTCTGTTATCCTCCATCACCTGGACGCCGTGACAAAAAAAATTTAAGATAATCGGTAGGCTGAGGTGGGCGCAGGCGGATGTCATTGTTGAGCCCGTTCCTTGGTACTTCACTCAACACTCCCTAGTCCAAACAGCAAAATGCCAGAATTTTAATTAACGAAAATGTTGGCTGGCACGGCCTGGGCCGCAACTTACTGTGCCGTCACACCTGGCTCGGATTTGCCGGTGTAAGAGTAACATCAAGGCCACAGTAAGAAGGAGCCATTGTAGCCTGACTCAAAGACCACCAGCCGGCTACTTCACATAAGCGCACAATACAGTCAGTTGGAAACCTTCCAAGCCACGGCTTTCAGCGTAGAGTGATCATTTCAAGCTCGTAAAATATGTATTAGTCAAAAAAGTCGCTGGGTCGTGGACGATAATTCATCCTTCAATTCGCAGAGCTAAATCCCTCTCCGAGATAGCTAGTTTTGTTGTTCGGAGAATAGACACGGTGAATGACATAGTTAGTGATCTTTTTTGCGCGCGCTACATGCACGACCAGGCAAAGTGTATTGAGCGGCTTTTATCTTAACTAAACAAAACATTCGCACGCACAAACAGAAAGTTTTATCCACAACAGGTTAGCAACTGTTTCACTACGTGATATCGACTCCTGCTGGGGACTAGGTATGTATCCGTGTAGAAATAGGCCAAACCTATTCAATGGCTTCCAAAAACACTCAAGCCTCATATATATGGTAAATTTTATAAACAATAAATAATTTTATTGGCCTAACTGAACTAGTCAGTGGTAAAAGGAAAGATGAAGCAGATTTTGGCGGAGCTAACACGAAATCCTCCGGCTTCATCCTGCTTCGATTAGGTCTATATAGGTTACCATAGTTTGAAGCACCGGGCCTATCGGTACTACAGCAGCGATGATCTACTTAAGAAAGAACTCGCTTTCCTGTATCGGTTATTCCGACTGAACGGATACCCGATCAGCTTTGTAAAAAATTGTGTTAGGCATCAAAGACAACCACAGAGCTTTGGTTCTAATGAGGGACCAGAACGTCGGAAATTCTACTTGCTATCCTACATGCAGGGTATTTCCGAAGCGATCGCCCGACAACTTAACCGGTTTGGCATCTTTATTGCCCAAAAGCTGGCGTCCTCTGTGCGTGCAACACTATCACGAGTGAAAGACCCTATACCTAAAGAGCAGCAAACCAATGTCATCTACCGCATTCCGTGCGCCAACTGCTCTTGCGACTATGCTGGTCATACAGGCCGACGACTTGGGACGCGTATAAACGAGCATAAACTAGCCATCCGCCGACGTGAACCTTTGTCACTCGTGTTTGCACACGACCTTGAATGCGACCATCGCTTCAACTGGCAAGGAACTGAAGTTGTTGTCATGGCGAACACCAAACATGCTCGTGAATTCCTCGAAGCCTGGCAGTCTAACACGACAAGCATCAATTGCCATGTCGATCTAGATGCTCATTACGAAGGTCTACGTGCCCGGCTCACTGACTTGCGCCCACGACCCAACAACAGCCGCTAATCCACACTGGGCCATGTAGAATCGCGCTATTTCGTCACCCCATTACACCCCCGGACACAGCGAAGCGCAACTGCAACCCGTAACACCTCTACGTTGGGCTCACTGACCTCCGCCCGCATGTCGGATGGACGACCATTAAGTCCACTGCCCATAGTTCCATTGATTCTAGTCCCCTCTACCCTCCAACACAGGGAGCCGCAACAGTCCCCCCTTCCCTCCCCCGCCACGGATCCCAGCCTAATTATCTGTCCACCCCCATTCACGCATTAGCTGCTTGCCTGTAAATGGCTGCCCTGTCACGCCAGCAAATTTATTCTGACCAGTTCCATTTCTCCACAGTTTATTTCGTCTGACGATGGGTTGGTGTCACCAGCTCGAAAATTTACGAGTACAACTCAATTTTTTCGACGAGACTTCTCTCTTCATCATATTATCTCGGAATGCACACTACCTCAGCCATCCGAAATATTCATTTATGTCTATATGTTCAGGTATCAACATCTTTCATACAAGCAAGCAGTGTGTTTTTCAGCCCCATTACTCAGTCAGCAGCTGTGCAATTTCATGAACATGAAAAAGCACCGACTCAGACAGTGGCTGCAGCCTAATAATGAGAATAAACATTAAGATGGATGACTTGGCTCACTTAATTCGCTAAAAACAATCTAACGCATTAAAATTCTTATCTTGAGACACGTGTATCTGGCAGAATAATCAGGACGTCGCGGGCAGCCCAGTATCTGCTTTTGAGTTGTGATGAACTGGTAGAATAAGATTCAGTTTGCGACGATCCCCCCTTAATTTTAAAGATGTGGTGGCACGCCTAGGGCTGCTTCGGCTATGCCAGCCATCTGCGCCCTCTCTGACCTCCCTTCAAATTAACTCTTACGCCATCGCACCCATTGTGCAAATAAGACGGTGCGCTAAATGCTGCGCTAGCCTACAATCACGGAAAATAATTTGCGTTCACATTACCGTTTCTGTTCTTAGTCTGTTTTGCAGTATACAGTGACCATCGCCAAAATCTGGGGTCAAAATGTCTGTCATGTGAAAGAAGGACTTCCGTGCTTCTAAGCAATTCATTTTCGCTCGGGTAGCAGCCTATGGTCCTCTAATTTTATTGCAGATGGTTAAAATAATTGATTTGAAAGTCGTCACGGTTAGAGATGTGTTACTTGTTAGCAAGCGCATCAGACGCATAAAGAAAGGCATCAGTAATGCAGTCAATTATTAATTGATATGTCCTACAAGTAATAACGTAACCGTTAGGAAATATGATGTTAATACCAAATGCACGAAGCTAATGTTAATGTAAAAGGAAACATCAGATCGTATGTCATCCTCATGTATTTTCCTTCAGGAGACTGATTCGTGTAGAGGAATTCGCTGATGTGTGGGTTGACAGCTGTTTTCACGTAAAAGTTTGTTTTCGATGCCTGGCTTGCACGTCCTTTTGATTGGGCAAACATGTATAGACTAGAATTATTCGATGTCACAGGAATTTAAATGTCTGTCGAAGAATAGATTGAGTTCCAAACACAACTGATATATTAAATCAGCTCCCAAATACCCCAAAATGACTGGGTACTTGAGACACACTTCAGCATCCGGTACCGAGACGGCAATCTTTTCACTTCTAGTGCTGAGATCCGACCCGTGTTCGTTAAGCTCTCGCTTTTCTTTAATTAGTGTTGGGTGTCTATGAAACACAATTTTTAAATAAAACTGATGGTTTCCATTTTACAATTTAAGTACTTTATTAAAGGTTGTTTGCATTTCACAAAAATCCCCATGTCAAATTACTTTATAAAATTTTGAATGCTTAATTTACACAAACACCTGTTGCTGTCTTCCAAATACAATGCACGAACTTTAAAGAAATTCCGTAGATTAAATGAAAACCGATTTAAGCGATTGCACACACCCTTCCGCGCTGAAGTATAACGAGGAAATTAGGCCGTTTTTTCGAGTTTAAGCCAGGACTAGATATCGAAAACCAGCATATTGGTTTGCACTGGAAGGTTTTTCAAAGAAGAATTGCGACAGCGAACAAAGCTTGATTAAAAAAATATATTCATTGCCTTTATCAAAAATCAGTAGCTCTAACCTGGGAAAGACAGTTTAAGTTTGTGGAACCAGAAAGCAATTCCTAAGGACGTTTACACAACGAACTCCTGTTATTTTTTTAATATATTTTTTCATTTGCTGGTCATTTCTCGAAAGGCTTTTGGTCAATGATGGCAACGATGACCTTTCTCTCTTATTTATCTTAATTGTGCACGAGGACGTTATTAATATCTCAACCTTTTTATTTGCACCTGATATGCCGTGACGCAACTACCTTCCAATAACTGATGATCATTTTGAGTATTTTGTAAAAATATGAATTGCTGTAAAGCTTTCGTTTGAGACATCAATTTTCGCAAATATTTGAATTGCAGCACAGCATTTCCTGTCATGCTGCATTGCTTAATAAACACGCGTATAAAATTAATTTCTTATTTTCGGACGCCTAATAAAAGTGTTCATTTGGACTGGCTACGAAAATTTTGAAATGCTTTTATCAATCGGTCAGATTACTTGATAAATTTTACATTGCAACTCCATGCAGCATAATGACAAAATAATGCCAATAATTATGGATGCCAACATTAAATGAACCTCTATCAGGCGGCTTACAAAATCTAAGGTCTGCAAAAACGCCACTTATGCGTAAAAATTGATTTGACCCATCAGATGATGACGTGCTGGGGAGGAAACTCATATGTCGGTATGCTGCTGATCGGAAAGCTAGGAATCTTGAGGGCATTATTTAAGGACAGTGATGCTTCTCAAGTGTCACGCCTTGTGGCTAACTTTCATTAGTCAGTTCTCCAGACTGTTACACGAAAAATCGCAACGGTAACGGTTTACTTGGAAATTTGACATCAACCGCAAACCCTAAACTGCATCTTATTCGTTGCATTTTAGTAAGAAAAATGGTGAGAGATTTATGCATATTTTCGTTTGGCAGGACTTTCAATGTCATATTACTTAACGATCAAGAGCTGCCAAATGCAGCAAGTCTTGTAAGAAAAAAAGTCTCTGTCTGTTTTTCTGGTAGACGCAATAATAGACGTGTGAGCAAATCTTAAAGGGTAGCATCGACGTATGCATTGACAGCAGGACATACCACGCTATTGGTCCTTTCAGTAAAGATGTCGATGTTTCTGATTTTGCAATTAACTCCAAGACATCATTTAAATATCTACGACTGGGTCGGCTTGCAATGTGGTTTTTTCACCATAACTAATATTGATATCGCTAACTGGGTACGACATAAAATGTGTCCCCTCTTAACGATACGCTCATTTGCGCTCAAGACTTCTACGCAACTGAAGTAGTAAGTATGGTTTGCCTTTCGTGATATCTAGGATCCAGGTGTCCATCTCAGATCTTATCAGTGCCTGTACGCATGAAACGACGCCGCCGCGACTGCTGCAATATTGTTATCATTTTCTACGGTTTCCACTGCAGTTGTCAGGTCAAGTTAGGCTGTCAGACCCATAAAAAAACCTGCTTATTCACATGCTTGCTGTGCTTGTCGTCAGCATGCACACACTCATGCATTTGCATGTGAGCAGGGCCACCGTGTTCATGCGTAGTTCAATTTACCCAATACACGTCTAGCTTCTAAGCGTTTATCTTATCATCACGCGCCATAAAACACCGCAATTCACGAAGGAGCCCACTAAAGTAGGCAGAGGTTAGGCTTTACTCAGCACATAGCTAAGGCTACGATAGGAGATTCTGAGTTATAGATTTATAATTCTCAGACTTCCAGTCAGAGACTGATCTCACGAAATGTCAGCTGAAATTATTAAATGTTAATTTTCGTTTGTTACACTGATTATCCTGTGCATAGTCTAAAATTATTTCAGGCTCGGCAGGGTGTTTCCTTCTGAACGTGCTCCTTTTGTCTCTCTGGTAGAAACCGCACTCGGTTAAATGACAACCTGTTTAGCATGCATTTTTTAAAATGATTTTCAATGTTTATATGAATGCAGATATATTTCAAAAATATTGTTTCTTAACTCATTTGATAGATACTCAGGTAACATATATGTTCTACATTTAAAAAAGGAATATTATCTGATCTCTAAAAGTTTCTTTTGAAAATATTTTTCAAGACCGTGCGGAGGAAATCCCGCGTGAGTCGTTAGCTAGTATTTTCAATATTAGCAAGGTCACTCTGTGGCGCATTATTAATGATTAAACTGTTCCAAGAAATAAAATAGGGGAACCAAAACGGTCCATAAGTAAGCAAGACGACGATTTTATTCGTCGTACATTTAAAAAGTTTCATTACATGCCCATTGAGACCATTCAGCGGGAACATCTGCCAATGTTTTCTACGAACATCATTAGAAAAAGGATGAAGGAATTTGAACTGCAGCGGCGCAATGCCATGATTAAGCCATATGTAAGTAGAAAACTAATTATACAACGGCTTTTATTTGCTAAGAATTATATTGATTACAGATCTTCATTTTGGAAGAGCATTTTCTTCTGCGATGAGGTTCTATTTTTAGACAAACCTATGAAATCGCTCCAAAGCGGCATATGTGGAAAGAACTTTCCAAGAGAACACACTACGCCGACGGCAACATTCAAGAACTGTCGGCGGATGATGGTTTGGATGGCGATTAAATTCGGTGAGCGGCCTGTCTGGCGGTCGGCATCCGACACCATCAACAGCAAGATGTTTATTGCAATTGTCAAGGATGCTTTCGGCTACAACAGCATAAGTCGGCGCCGAATGGATACTGTAATTTTGCAGGACAATGCACCTGTCCATCGCTCTTAAGAGGTACCAATTTCATGCCGCTTGTAAATATAATCTAACATTTTAGACAACAACAACGCTCTCCGCAATTGGCCTCCAATCCATTTTCATCCGGGCCAACAGTCCCGATTAGAATCCTATCGAAAATCCTTTTGGAATAGTCAAAAGAAATTGGCACAAAGCTAAGAAGACTCTTTCAATGCAGGAAAAAATGGATTTCATACTCAATAATTACACTTTACAATTCACCATAGATAACCTTATCATGTCTATGTCGGACAGATTTTCTGTTTTTATTAATTCGAATGGACAATCTACAAAGTACTAATATTTTGTATCTGTTTCTGTCCTAAATTATTTTTGACCTTTTATGCGCCCTTCTCCTTTATTCGCCCTCATACGTAGCCTTTATTAACTTGGTTGTAATATAGGCGTTTCTCGAACATGTGCCTTTTTGTCGAAAATTATTTATTTTTGTCTCAGTAAATAATATTTTCTTAACCAAACTTTGCTTTATTTCTTAGGCACATCGTTTTATTTCCGCTATCAGACTTTGGGGGCTGTAGTGTTTACCGATTTTGCGTTTAAGTCGTTAACCTGTTTTAATTCGTGACATTGCATGAGTTAGCACAGGTACTGTAAAAGTCCGTATCCGTGGTAATTTTTTCCTTACAACTGGCATGTGTAGGTTTTAGAGGAAAAACCCCAGGCGCTAATGTGTCGGCTGATCTGACTTCAAATTATTCCAGAATTCAAAAAAGTCTAAACACATACTTTTCTCATTCGCTGAGTACAAAAAATAAAAGGGCGCGATTGTCTATCAGACGACTGAAGGAAGAATTATGTTGTTCATGATGTTTAATATAATATATTTGAATTTATCCGACCATCAAGAATAGGCTTGGAAAATGTGTTTACCTTTAGTCGTCATTTTAAATATAACATTTAACGTAGGTAAAAAATAAATGCACTCAAATGCCGCTATCCTCCCAAGTCAGAAATATTATAGGATTTTGCCGCAAGGTAATCAGTATTACCAGCCACCCTTGTTATCTCCCTTTATCGAAAATGAATTTCAGAGTCGAAGCCAATATATTATGAGATCAGTCACTTATTTTATTAATTATCGCTGTGAGTCAGACTTTGCAAGATCTGTCCCTAGCAGCAGTGTTTAATGTGTTCCCTGCATGATCGCCGTCTCGGGTTTGTGTTTGTTAACCAACAACAAATTTTTCGATGGTTAATGTTATCGAGGAATGGGATCTGACCATCCATGTCTGCATGCGCATGATAAGTAGCATAAGGTCTGTCGGCTAAGTCTGCCTGGCTTACGTTCGTATATGCATGAACATCGGGACCTCATGGACGTGCCTGCGTGTATACAAACGATACAAATGGCAGCTGTCTGCGCAGATGAAATTTTCAATGCATTTAGCTGTGGTCTGAGAACGTCTGACAGCTCGTTCCGTCTGACCTGACCTGAGCCCGGAACCGACAACAATCAGTGTGATCCTGTCACAGTGGCGACAACGCTATTTCACACGTGCACACGCTGCCAACTGTGATGTGCATTTGAAATCCAGCCACAGACAAATGGATCAATCACTAACTATTTCACCTGAATTGGAGTATCCATGTCCAAAGAAGGTATTGTTTAGTAAAGAGGGAATCTATGCAGTAAATCATATCCAAGTCAGTACTGGTAATAGTAGCATATCACATTGCGAGTATGTAGATATGCAACTCCGCACTTGCCGTATTTAGGCGTGAAATCAGAGTACGCTCTTTGTGGTCACTTATAACCTCATTTATATATTAAGTGGAATAGGTTTGACCATGTTGTAAACAGCAATGTTAAGGTTCGTTTTTAAGAATTCTGGAACCGTCTGCCAGTGCATTCAACAAACTAGGACCACAAAAGCGAACTCTATATTTGCTGGCAGTGCTTGCCACAATCAGAAGTGCCAGATCACTAGCCAAGACAAAGGTATAGGCTTTGGTCAACAGACGGTTGTATTATATTAGCTTCGGTTTACCTTTGTGGAATAAAAAAGCATTCAAAAATGATACGCTAAGCAGCTGCTCTCCCCTTGCTATGACCGTCTGCTTGTAAGATTTTCTGTGTGGTTTTACGGTCAAACAAACTTCTTAGACTCCCATGACACAGCCAAAAAATAAACTCTTCTGTTTTAGCTAATTTGTCAGCAAATGAAAGGCAGTTTTATGCGCTAACGCCACCGAGGTTTCAGTAGGTGAAACAATCACGTACGCTTTGTAATAAAGCAAGACCCAGTGTGGCCGTGTCGAATGCTCAACTTATTTTGAGAGCTTTAAAAATTACAACCAGGTTCTTTTTCTTAAATGCTGTTCTGTTATCGGGCTACTGCAAACTTCGAAATTTAGAAAAACCACTGATAGCTGACAGATTGTAAACCATATCTTCAATCACTCTGTGTCTCACAAACGGGATCGCGTGCTTGCAAAAAATTCAGCAGCATTAGAACACGCTGCAGATCGTCAAATGGCACAATGTTCGGTGATTATATCTGCATGAGCTCCTTTGGATTATTAAACAGCCGATCCATTCTATCAAGCGAAGTAAGCGCCGGACGGACGCACGACAACACAAAGGTTTATAGTTCTTCCTTATGTCGAGTCACTATATTGATGAGGCCCAGTTGCTAGTTTTTGTGTATAATGCTTGCTAGTTATATTTGAATCAATAACTTGCATGTATTTCTAGAACATTGGCCTACCTTGCCTTCAGTAAAGTTGGTTTGGGCAGTTTATTGAGGTTATGATAACTAATGGTATCCATTTGATCTAGGTCACGAAGCATTATCTGTTTACAGACCTGCATGACTCTGAAATTAAAATGTCTAACACATTTCTAGTTTTTGTGAAGAATGTCATTGTCTTTAAAATTGACCACCTTATCTTAATTGATGTTAAAAACATGCAACGCTAATATCTATCACACCGATTCACTGTTTCATCTTCGACACCATTGATCTCATTACGACCGCATTTCTGGGCTGCTGAGGGTGCAGAGAGGATACGTCATACTCATACCTATTGCCTCCCTCCTTAGTACTTTTGCGTAAATACTGTGACAAGGACATTTTTTGTCCCACTTTCTTGTCTAAATGCTTCAGTATTACCGTTGTTGAAAATTATAGAACGTACGAAATACCTTTAGTTAGAACCCACTGAATCCATTGCACCTTTTAAGCGCGTCTCATTGAATAAATGCGTTGCACATTGGCCTTTTCGTTCAATTTAAAAATCAATTAAAAACTTAGTTTCTTGACGACTGACACAATGCTGAGAAGTACTAAAGCATCTAAGATTACCAATACGCAACCATAAAATAAACTATTCTGTTTCTAACCAATGTGTCAACAAATGAATGACAGTTTTATTAGCCTCCTTTGCCAAACCTTGAATTGATCAAACAATCGCGTACGCTATAAATTAAAGCAAGATCCAGAGTAGCCGTGTTGTTTGCACTTTCGCCTTTGACAAACTTTGCGTATAAAACGACTCCATAATCACCGCTCTCTTATAAATCAAATGTTCAAATTAATTTAAAAGCTTTAAAAAGTACAACTCGGTTCTTTTTCCCAAAGGCTATACCTTTATCGAGCCAGTGAAAACTACGAAATTAATAAAAACCTCCGGTACCTGACAGATTTTACACCCTATCTTCAATCACTCCGTGGCTCACAAAAGCGCTTCTGTGCCTGCAACATATTCCGCAGCATTGAACACGTTGCACATCGTCAGAATCCACATGGATCGATGTATACATTTGCATGACCTCTTTTGAATTTATAGGCACCTGAGTTATTCCATCAAGCGAAGCAGGGATCAAACGAACTCATGAAAACAGATCGAAGCAAAAACCAATATGAGAATGGTCAGCTGCTACAATAGTCATTCATCCGATGCGACATCACAATCTTTACAGTTCTCTAAAATGTCATAAATCATCGACTACAGACACGCATGCATTGCCGTTCGATGTAATACGGGAATACGCTGGCATTTATAAAGCTCATTGAGTTTCTTTTCAAATGCCTTGGAGTAACAACGACACAACCTTTATCATGTCGGCAATTCATGGACTATATACGAATATTATAAATACGACCATTAATGCACTGCGCTGTTTAGGGCACTTAAAGTGCCACATTTGGAGCATAGCATTAAAATATAAACTCTATTTAGGATAATTTTTATCTTCCAGCTGCTTATGAGGTTCTGTGTCAGTGTATGCATAGGGACAATGGAACGACAATAGCTAGAAATTTGCGCATAAATGGTTGACACTGCCAAATAGTAAAATATCGAATAGTTTAGCGGAAAGTAATTCCCTTTGATAGATAATGAGCAATCAACCACGCGAAAAAGACACGCTGCAAAATCGGCCGGGGCAGCAAGTGCCAAAGAAAATAATCGACCACAAAGGTTAATAAAATTGCATAAAAAACGTTTTGCTCTTTTTGCCATATATGCATTAAAAAAAATTTAAAAAGAACGCGTCATTTACTGATTAATTCTCCGCAGGCAAGCACATTTACATAGCTATTCAAATAATCAATATGGATTAATGGGGAAGTAGATTATAATGTCCTAGCCCGGATTTAAAGAAAAAGGGAGAGGAAAGCCAAAATTTCAGTCAAAGCCAGGGAGACGGTGGGCCCTAAGGAAGGCAACTGTATGAGGCTGGCTGGCTTGGCGGCTTTGGGCCATGGCAATCGCAGGACCTGCACGACGGTCTTCTGAGGGCTCACCGACACTGCTGAAGTAACCACTTTTCTTCAAACAGGACTACCATACTTCAAATGCAATTTGCATTCTAGCAGTCTGTAACCTAACTAACGAAGACAAACAGTCTATTCTGGATCTGCTTCTGTAAGAAGTGTTGACGAATAATGGTTTTAGACACTATATTTTGCAAAAAGCATGTGTGCCTTATATGGCAAAAGATTCCTAAGCTTTGCAGTGCACTCACTGTCTGTAGATGTCCAGTGGCTAAAGAATAACATTCTTCGAGCTTACAGTTTATTTATGGCTTGAAAATTTGTCTTTTTTTAATTCAACGTACATTTCTGGACATAAAAGTCGTCCTGAAGTAGCTTAAAATCAAAAGCTCTGTTTATAGTCCGATTCTTTGTGCCCCATCTACAAATGATTTATCTGGCCTCCATCAGCTACTGTCGATCTTCAGATTTCAGCATACTATTCTGAACAAAATTCGTAAATGTCTTTAAATTTACTGCAGTATTGGCATCTAGTATTACGCCAAGTTCTAAACTACTCCCTCTTGACCAGGAATTGCACAACGCGCCATGGCCATAATGAAAACTTATTTGATATCCATTGATGTCTTTATCTTTAAAATTGTCCTTAAAAAGTTATGGGTGATTAAAAGAACAAAAAAGAAACCTTTAATAATTTGCAAGATCAGAGTTAATTGTGTAAGCGCCAGTCATTCCGAATTTATTACTTAACTTGAAGAAAATCATCTGAGCCGACATTTTGCAATATAGATCAACAGACAAAACGGTGTAGAGATTGAAGGAGAGCCCGAAGAGTTGACATGACGTTGATTTCATTGTCTGTAAAAGCTTTTTGTTGCTTTCATTTTCGTCACAGTTAGGGTTGTATTTAATTGATCTTAGGGACAAAATTTGTTTATTTGCGAACAAAATTTGCTCCAGAAATTTGCTTTTTGCATGAACCAATGTAAAATTGGCATGAATCCATTTGGCCTTGTGGTGCTCAGACAATTTTGCATACCCTCGTTCTGACCAAACATCGTCCGGTGGCAACGGAGTCCGAGATGTCATTACTGATGCGTAAATGTCGACAGTGCAATAATACAAGGCAAAAAAACTGTTCTTCTTAGAACAGTTGACATTATCTTTGAGAATAAATGTCATCGACAAACGACCGAACAATTCGGGTGCACATTCGGGAACTAGGACGGATCGGTTAAATTGAAGACCACTCTTGAGAAGCCGTTTGAATGTTGGAGTAATCTGCAGTTCAGGATGGGATCCACAGATTGCACCGACTAAGGTAAAAGAAAAGTACATCGGGTAAACACCTGGAAATTGATGTCATGCCTGGTCTACAGTCTTCTTCTATGAGAATTTGCTTGTCAACCTAGATATTGGAAATAATGTTAGCTTTTATTTACAAACTGTTTAGGAAAAACGCATTGTCGAGTAAACGATATTTCTTATCACTCACAAAATAGGTAAGAAATTATTAAACAGTGAGACGTACTAATTAGACAGATAATGGTGTTCTACACTTAATTGACGTAAACATTTTATTCATCTGACAGTTTAATATTAGATGTTTATAGTAGGTAACGCAAGGGCAGAATACAATGACCATCCAGAACGCATAATACAAAATGTCTCACAAATAGTTATTTCTGTAAGTAATATAACATGATGCATTCAGAATCACAGAAGTGCCAATTTTACAGTTTGACAAAAATAGGATCTCCACAAAGTCGGCATATTTAATATTTACTTTGATTAGCAACCTATAAATTAAAAAAAATTTTGCACCAATAGGAAAAAAGCGATCAAGATTTGACAAATTATTCGTCTACCAAACTCATAGCTGTCTAAGTATGCGAAGATAAGTGAGACACTACAGATACATTGGCAATTACAAATTAGATGCAATAACCATGCGTATTTAAGTGTGCTGTCCAATAATACCTGAAGATATAAAACTATGTAACATTAACCTATATACGACAGAGCAAAATAATTTAAAAGTATCATTTAAATATACAAATTCTAGAGGAAATTTTTTGCTTATACGCAATAGGGTACGCCACATAGATAACAAATTTTCAACTTTAATCATTATATATCTCACATAGTTAACTCACGCGCAACGTTCAAACGCTGAGTCCATAACTTGCAGCGCGTACAAATGGTTAGTGTGCATAGTAAGTACAAAATCACGCGCAAACACATGCTTCTCCCAGTTAGGTAGTAGACTTAATTCTTAACTGCGCAAGTTGTAACTCATGGTAAATGTTAAGATTTTTTCTTATTCTTGATGTAAAGATAACCGGTAGACCTAAGGGGCAGAGTCGGGATCCAGAGACTTTAAAGACGTCTGACAAATTATAGCTGTAAAGCAACAAAGGAACTAAGTACGCGTTACCGATCCTTATCAACAGCGAATATCAGCGTCATTTAGTAATGAATGATTTCATGATAAGATAAGAAATAAACCACAGTATCGCCATGCATACTTAATGTAAACTGCGTTTGCAAAACGGTCAAGGGGATCTATTGCCTGTGAGGATGCAATAGGCTTTGCATTACTCCATATTGTTGGTTGGTTTTTATTTGGCAGTGTGCTAGTTAATTTAGCTTACAACATCGCAGCCATTTCTGTTTTCTACGAGCTTTCAAACTCTTGTAGACAGTTGACGACAGGCATAAAACTGGCTGCAGAAGCCAATTAAACATAAATGACGCTAATGTGTTGGTGGTTGTGGGGGTTGGCGTGTGTGTCGGCGCCTTGAATGCTTTTATTTTTATTTAATGGAAACTATTCATTCATTTCGCATTTTCTCTAGATCCTGAGCAAGTAAAATTATCTTCATTCCGAAAAGTCAAACTTGTGGCCTACTGCGCAGGCGCGGTTACCAAGCTGTCATAATTCTTCTCTGGCCAGTCAGGCCTTACTTGTGGACTAGTTCGTGCAATTTCAAAGACAGCTTAGGCTTACAACATTTTTTTTATTTAAATCCGTCAGGCATATGTAAAGCATATTGAAGTGTGATTTTTTGCATTTTTTTTAGCTGCCAAAACCGTAGTTCAAATTTCACAACAATTTCTGCCTCGTCTACGTACACCAGCAGAAGGGTAAATTTTTTTAAACGCTCGAATAATCGACCATAATTTATTGTAAATTTGGAAATCAATTAATTGGAAAGGTCGTTCAAAGTATGTGTCAGTTTTCAGCGCTGCAAAAATTGCTTTCTTACCACCACATAGGCCAAACTGACTGCCGTGCCGTAAGGAACACTGAAATCACCTGGATCAAAAAGCTCTTGTTTTACCAGGCATATGCGTGTTGGTCGTATATGCACTCCGAAATTGTTCTTACTACCTACGGGATGCACCACTTTTTTACCTTCGCGAAACGGCTAACCCTGTCATGCATACGTGTCTTTTGACAGATGTGTCTCGTTTAGCACTACTATGAGGAAAGTAAATTTCCGTCGCAAAACCCAGACGATAGTAAGAATTTTACTTACACATAAAGTGTCAGAAACCACAGTATACCGAAAGGCGCAGCTTGTTCAACGGTTAAGCAATGAAGACGAAAAGTACAGAAAAATAATTTACTGTAAGATAACGTGATTATTTTTGTATAAGCTCACTAAATCCCATTTTAATTTCCTCTTTAATTAGAAAAAAACAGAATTCATTACCGCATCAAAAGTTATTTAAGCATCAAAAAGCATCGCAAGAATTCATTATACATTTAAATGGCGTGTTACCTTAACTGTTTGCGAACGTATGGCAGACGATTTGGTACAATAAAGGAACATTAAGGAAAATGGATTATTTGGTCAGGCAAAAAGTTTACAATTTATATCGTGGTTTAAATGCATGACGTATTGGCAAATTGTATCAAATTCCTTCATCAAACTCTATCGTTTTTGTACCATGATTACCGGCCACAACACGAAAATCGTTCTACACTGATAATTTTAAAGAATAGGTCAGTACAAAATACGCATATATATTGGCAAATGATTTAATTATAAGACAAAGCAAAATTTCTCGCCGTGTATGATAAACGCCAAATTTATTTAGGCTTAACGCAATTTATTACTATGATGAACTTTTCTTCCTAGATAAGTCAACCTTAAATAGGAATGTCAGGCGCAACGGGCGTGAGTGATGCGTTTTTTGGTCTTACAGCCGACTGCTAAACGTCCATGAATGAGTCATGCCCTGTTGGCAACATTAATGGATATTTTATTAGACAATCTTAGTGTAACGTTTCTGATTTAGCTGTATTTTCGTCCCACTTGTTTACAAAATATAAACATTTTTAAGTTCTTCAGCTGATAGAACATCTTACAAAATGTAACTTTAATTTTTGCAATATGCTTTTGGTTTAAGCAGCTTGCCGAAATATTAATGCAGTGTTATTTATCTAGTATCATATCTTGCATACTGCCTATTGAGTATGTTTGTCCGCAACAGTCTGCAAAACTACTTTCTGTAGAAAAGTGCTATTTAGACAGAAAGCAATCTTTCTTTGTAATCATTTATCACTTCAATCAAATTTTCCAGCAAGCTTCTATTTTCTACTCCTTATTTGCTTTTCACTTGGGCGTTGCTCCTTTTTTCAGGTTTGTTATTTACCTGTTCTATATGATACCTGTCTCCTTGCCTGACATTTCCGGTAATAAATTTCAACATGCCATCTTACTTACGGGAACTTTGCTTCAAAGAAAGACAACTTTTGGTTGTATCTACAATCGCGCAAAATCTGCATCAAGTGATGTTTTATGATCTGTAAAATCTTAAAAGTAATTTCGGATGCTGCGTTTAATGTGTAAATACTCACTGAGTTTCTGAAGTTTTTTGTTTATTTTATTTTTTCTGCGTAGATCTCAGCACTTCCAAATGATTTTCCATTTTTTTTCACTAGTCCCTAAAAGTCATGTGTTCTTTGCAGACTATCAAGCTTTTGATGATATCTTTAATGATGATATTGCCCTTATTTTGTTACTTTTAATTAGGGCAAGTTTAAAAAAGACCATTTAAGAATTCATTAGTGCATACCGCATGCGTTTTTAAAAAGGAAACCATGGTTCGGCCTAATATATTCTATGATTACGTATATACAGATTTAACGAATAATTACGATCGTTCTTTTGATTGATATATCTTTATCGCATGCAGCGATGTTGCCATTATTCGTGATGTTATGTCTAGTGTTTCAAAGGTTATCCTAGAGATTATTCCAAGCAGATATCTCAAGTCTCATTCTCCAGACTCACTCGTTCCTATTCCTCTTTACGAGAGTCTGATAATTTTGAGACAACAACTGTGTGGCATATTCAACAGCTCCTCATCTGTTCATCGTAAAATCACAAGGATTTTGAAACAGTGTCAAAGCAGCGCCTAGCGCACGCCATGCAAAGAGAATCACTTGCTTTCAGTGAATTGAAACCTGGAAAATCCGTCGTCGGCATATTTTAACATCAGTCCTCTTCTAAGCTCGGAAAAGATGTTTTACCGCTGCTAAAACATAAAAAAGTCTTCTACATTAATAACACTTAGAAAGTAGACATTTTTCGTTCTTTATTTGCAAAGCAAATTGCAACTGGTTCCGAACCAGTCCATGTCCCTTGGACAAGTTCACATAGGACTCTGGATGTAATCAAGGTCTCTAAAAATCTAATTAAGAAACACCGTCGTTTGATAAACTCATATTACTTTGAAACGGCCCGGATTAGAAGTTTACTTATTTGACAAATATCCGACCTTCTCAATTCGCTTAGTGTTTGCCTCTGTTTATATTTTAAAAGATTTCATGCTTAGACACATATGAGGCCAATTATCATTCCCGTAGTAAACGTAGTCTTGAAAAAGAAGACATGATTACTGGGGCAAGAGCTTTCTTAGCCTGACGTTTCGGATTCCTGCACGAACCCTTTACGAGCGACAATAGCAGATACGGATGATGAATGCACCATAGGATGCAATATTTATAGGATGAGGTCGTCATGCTACAGCATTTTAATGAACATTAACGAATTCACCCTTCATTCAAATTCTTTGCGCGTGTGTGTTAGTTGCTTGATGGCAACCGTTCGCGTCGTTAATTGTTGCAATTTCATCCCGTGAGTTGGATGTCGGTGTGATGATTACCCGACCAGCTGACGCATTGACCATTGTGTTAGGAAGAGTGTTCGCCTGTGCGCTCCCCGCGTGGCCAATTAATCCGCCTAGGTGAAAACTAAGCACCGAGTATGTAAGGTAAAATTCATTGCACTCGTTAAGGAACTGGGGGCCAGAAAACCACGACTCAAGAAGCTGTTGGCTCACCTGAATTTCAACTCTTGCGAGAATATCGGCCTCGTCAAATTTAAATGTGTGGCTGAATGGCGTCGGATGAGCAGCAGCTTGGGAGTTGGCGTCATTTCTCCGCACCGCTGCTGCGTGTTCGGCCATCCACGTTCGGAGCTGTCTTCCGGTTTCTTTGACGTAGTTGCTTTGTCCGCAACTGCACCGGAGCCGGAAAGCGACGTCAGACGTTTCTAGCCATGTCAGCGGGTCTTACGGTTTCCTTACCAGACGCCCGATGGTTGCTTTCGGTCTGTGGGCGACTCCAACCCCAAGTGGTGCTAGACGGCGGCCGACAGCTTCCGAAACGTTCTAAACATACGGAAGCAGCCGCCTAGACTTGGCGGCCTGGCGGTTATGCCTTTCTACTCTTTTGCATATGCACCGGTTACCGAAGCGGCGCGGGTAAACATTGACTTTGAATACACGTCGTAAATATTGTAGTTCGGCAATCCTGTCTTCCTTCTGACTGCAGAGCCTTCCGACACGCTGATTGAGTGCCCTTACATGACCGTTTTTGTTGCTGATTGTGTGGTTGCTTTTAAAATTCAGTGCTTGCATCGTATCTGTCGATTTCTTGAACACTTTGGTCTTTAGTCCATCAATTTATTTTCGCCATCAAGGCCAGCTTTAGGAAGTAAATATGCGGGAAGATGGCGTTGAGATGTCCTTGGAATGTCAGCGCCAGATTCTGTTCGATGACGAACAAGGTATCGCCTACATCCCAGGCCCAGAAATTCGCTGTGTAATGTTTGGAGCGGCAGGACCGCCTCGGCGATGAATCCCGAAATCGGCGAAGCCATTGGTGTGCCCTTTACTTGCTCGTGAATTGCCCCGTCGAACGTGAAGTACGTCCTGAGACAGAACTCCAGGAGCTGAAAAATTTGGGCGTGTCCAAGACAAATTTCCGTTACATCTAATTTTCCTTGTAGTAGCTGCTTGATTGTCTCGATCGGCAGGTCCGGGGGAATAGAAGTAAAAACGAATGTAACGTCAAAAGCTCCCATGACCTCATTTGGATGGAGGCTAACCCCTTTTGAATTTTGCTGACGAAGAGACCGTAGTGTCTGTCCTAGCGGTCAGGAACAAGAGACACTGAAACAGCCACTAAGCTTATCTGAACGTTGGGGTCCTTTGACCGACACGATGTTCGGAAGAGGAGCGCCGCCTTTGTGCACCTTAGGAAGGCCATAGAATCCGGTCAAAGCCGTATCTTGCGGTCTGGCCTGCGTCTGTCAGTCGGCGTTATTGCACCTGAGTTCTCCAAGGCCAACAACGAGGCATTAATTTCGCGTGTCAGCGCTTTTACAGGGTTCGTTGTACATGGGACATAGACCTGCCGGGCGTACAGTAAGCCCTTGGATTTCCGAATGCAGTATTTTCGGTCCAGCAAAACTGTGGAGCGCCCCTTGTTCGCTAGCACTTTTCGACTCATTCTCTGTTCGCGGGCTTGTTCAGCCACCCTCTGCGGGAGCATGTCTGTACCGATCCCCCCATGAACACAGGCATCTGATCTTTTCTTGATTAATCCTTTGTCTGTAGTTTCGAAGTCTCGCTTGACAATTTTGGAGGAGGACTCGGATCATCCTTCTGCCGTGCTAAAATACTATTTGTCCCCTAGTCCATTAACTAGTGCAATAAACGTTCCCTTCCATGCTCTGTTCTGAGATTTCGGCTAGGCGGAGTAGTTGAGCACGGTTGGAGCGCACTAGTGAATACTCTTCCCAACACCAGGGTCGATGCGTTAGCTGGTTTAGCAATCATCACACCAACTTCCAACGCACGTGATGAAATGGCAGCAATTAACCACGTGCAGGGATCCTGGATGAAGTGTGTAGGCGTGAATAGGAATGCGGTAGCATGACTAATGCATCCTGTAAATATTGCGGTCCACGATGCATGCATCACCCTTATCTGCAGTTTTCTCTGGTGATGGAATCAAGCAGGAATCCGAAACGTCAGGCTAATAAAGCTTTTGCCCCAGCGATCGTGTCTTTTTCTCATTATTGCTTTCTTCATGTCGTAATGTCGGTCCGGATGTTGAGAACACGTGGAACAGGCAAAGAACACCGTATCTAGCAAATATTTTCTAAAGGATACTTTTAATGAATTGCTTGAAGTCGGCTTAGACAATCGACTACTTAGCCCAAATCAGCATAAAGTCCTGCTTTAAGATTCTGCGAAACTTGCAACCTGGCGTTTCTTCTTCTAATCACCCATCTTCCTAATGATCAGCAATCGGGGCTAGTTTACTACTTTGATCTTAACAAAGACTTAGCGAATTTGCCCCATGAATACATTTTCAAAGCTCTTGGAATCCGGTCGCCTCTTATCGACTTCATGTCGTCCTGCATACCCAAAGAATATCAGAAACAAATGGTCAGAAAAAGCTTCTTGACACCAAAATCGATCAAGGGACGTGTACATCAAGGCACGGTTCTGGGTCCGCTTTGCTCTGTTTTTTGCATCAATGGCACTTTGAATTAAATCAAAAAGTGGGAAACTTTTGTTAATGCGGATTACCTCGTGGGTTTTTATTTATATTTTACGATCACCGCAAATTTTTGTTAAAAAAAAGTTTGCCGATTAACTAAGGCTTAGCAGATAGAGTTCAACATAAAAGATGGTTTTTTCATCATACACGTGTTTTTTGATATCATTTGATCCTGCCAATCTCCCTGCCATCAAAATATTTTGGGATCACCCATTTTTGGAATGCTTCATCATAAAGATCCTAGGTTTAATTTATTAATAAGTTTGCTTTATAGTCTCGAGCATATAGACTCTCTGCCAAAGCTGCAGAAATATGTCGGTTTACATTACATAAATTTTTAACTGAGGAAATGAAATGTTTGTGCTTGCAGTCCTTGAAAACTGATTCCCTTTGTTTCGGTTAAAGAACAACATTTTGCTTTTTAAAATATCTACCATGGGAATACTTTTTAGCCAAAAAATTTGTCAGCGCATACGTTTTCGGTATTTAACTGAAAATTGCGCATACACCTTACTCCAAAAGAATAAATACCTTATAATCGCTTACGTTCCAGCAACTAAGCCTCTTGATTTCGAAACGTTTTCTCCAAAAATATGGTGGTCGACCAAAAGGAAACCTTCACTTTTTTCCTCCCAACTGCTTGTTTCGAAATTAGAGACAAAAGCTGCGGCTACCACCCTCCTTCTTATTAATGATATTTGCGGGTTTAAATGTTGTCTCATCTCCACTTCAAGTGGTCTGTCAACGTTCGTGGCGCTAACCCACTGTATCTGATTTCTCAATTTTAATATTTAGAGAGGTTACAGAGAGATATAGTTCACTGGTTTGCAGTTGACCACTTGAAGGTTATTTTGTAAATAGTATTTGGCTTCGTTTGAGTGGCATCTTTTCTACATTTTGACCACTGTCTCCAAGTGTAACAAAGACGACTTATATATATACCTCGGTCACGTATGCATTTTTCTCATAAGTTTTTTTCCTCTAGAATGAGCAATTCTATTAAAATTACTGAGAAGGCTTTGAAAAGCATATCTGCACAATCAAAGTTAATAATGAAAAATGCTCATTTTCTGCTTAGATGGTCTTTCAAAATTATCTGATTCAAAAAGGAAAGGCTCTGTCAGGGTACCTCCTGGACATTCATTAAGAATTTTCGCGCAGCTAAATGATTACCACTTGAGCATTGGGGAAATCGATCGATGAGGTAAACTTATGTTAAACCTTCTTGCCCTGTTTAGAAGCCTCTTATTGCGATTTTCGTGACTTAGAGTTCATAGACATAGAAAATCTTCGCCACTACTTGATAATTTCACCATGCGTCGAGTAAATGCGGTAATTCTGCCCAACCATACTGATCAGGGCCATTCGGAATGCTTTTTCATTCGTATATTCGTTATTCGTCAGTTTTGCAAAATTTTTTTCTGAATCCCATCGCTCACTAAATAGAGCATATTTATATGTAAATTGCTTAATTAAAAGCATATCTAATTCAGCTTTTTTCAGAACTTTACGAACCGCATAACTAATTTACGTGCCTTCACTCTGACAGCTCCGCAGAAGGTCGCACAGAGACAACCTGCACCCTTTTGAGTGACCGTTCTTCAAACGTGAGACCGTCTGAAACCCGTTTTTTGGAATATGGGCTGTTTACACTTCATGGACATCAGTTTAAACTAATGGCCTCCAAGTTGCCATCGGGTCAGTACTGCTTAACATAAAAATAATATCAGCTACGCCAGACAACTGAAGGCAATCGGTCAAAGAATAATTCGGTCCTTTAATATTGGCATACTCATTTTATAGCCCATTTAGTATTGGATTCACTTAGATAATTAAAAACTCTTTGACTTTATTAAGTAAAAGTTAAGGCGGGGACATAATATAGGTTAAAATACATTTTATGCGAAGCACGATTCGGAGCATAAAATCTTGTTTCATTTGTATCACCTTATGTCGACTGGGTAGCGTCAAATTTGCTCACGAGCGCTAGCTGACAATTTAATGAGACGAAGGAACGTATGGGAGCACTGCATAGGCAGAAGGCGTTAAAACCCCGTACTAGCACATTGAATGACCATGTTTACCGGAACTGAACTCACATCAGTGAAATGTGAAATGTCCTTCTCCCAATGCACTTATATTTTACCGATTAAAGCAGAAGGGAGATGTGTGAGTTACTAGTTTTACCGGAAAGAACCTCCGATTATTTAAGCGTACGTACTCTAAAAATATTTTGAAACGCTGTTGGCTGCCACATAAGCTAATTTAATGTCAAAGAGCCAGCACAGTCTCCACATCAGGCAAAAACTGCTGAGTCAAAGTCAACGCCTATTCACATGTAATAAGTACCTCTTAAGGATGGTGATATTCAGATGACCCTCGAAATTCGTTAAAATACGTAGGCCAAAAATTATCCCTACTTGGTCAGCCTAATCCCTGTTATCTGGTACGAAGTAGATGTCGTTTGGCGACCTAGTGGAGCAACTTTTTATTAAAACCGAGAAGGACGACCACTTAACTTTTAAACTAACAATATTGTAAGGTTTTTTGAGGTTCTCTATCTCAAAACATACTTGGGATTCTAAAATAATATTTTTGCATAGGGCTACCATAACTATGTAGTGCCATGCTCTCGCAATTTCAAATAATCCTAAAAAACTTGCCTATGCTTGCGTTGGGACATCTTTGGCATATTTCTTGACACGAGTTCACATTATGCCGTTGTGCAATTCCCAACTGTTGAATAATATTGCCCACTGTCAGTGTATTAATATCTGAGGACGCGAGCGAAGCATATACATTAAGCCGACTACTCCTTTATGTTAACTTTAATGCCCTGAGCCGAAAAACAAGGTTTACCACAATTTCTCTAATACTAATCACTGTCTTGAGCAGTCGCCAAACCTAAGGCTGCCTATCCCTTCCGTGTGGATTTCCGGAAGCCTTAGAAATTCGTCATTTTCGGGAACATTTTGAGATATGGTCTATCATACAGGCTTCAAATTTGGTCTTCGCTAATAAATTCTAAAATCAAGTTAATTTAGAAGAATAGTAATGGAAACCGGAATATTTTTAATCACCATTCTGAAGATAATGGCTAAATATCGACAAAAAAGTTTGCCTTTGAAAAAAAGAAATGTGATTTAATGTTTCAGAATAAGCAGATAAGTATTTGACGGAGGGTTTTGCCGTTTACAACATAAGGCAGGATAGTAAGTTTCACTGAAGTCATGCTGGTACTGCGTTCAATGGTGGGCCTATCTTGTGCATGAAATAGCTTCGAAGGGAATCCAATTTCTAAATGGGGAATACCTATCGTTTCTGGGGGGTTGCGGTGCAGTGATTTTCGTTTTCCGAGAAAACTGAGACGTGGTGCATTGCTAATGTAAGGTTCGGATACTGAATGTTACTTATTCCGACGACATTCGGTCCCAAGACTTGTGTACTCAATTTTAAAGACTTGAATGCAATTCGGTACTGTGCTCGTTTTATTTGGAATTGGTTATATCCTCCCTTTAAGTGGCAACAATGTTATGAGCTTTTGCAAGATGTATTCAAAAAAATATTTAAAACGGATAAGCAAAATAAAAATGAACCGTCATCAACAAAGGGCATATTTGCCTTATGCCACATTACATTACATGAAAACTCATCAAACAGACCTTTTTTCGACGTCCGTAGTGATTTACAATCATAGATCGTTATGTGCTCATGAGGGAAAATTGTGTACGAGATTTTCCCAAATTCATAGATGTTTTCTGTGAACGGAAGTAATGCAACTTTTCTCATGAGATGAGCGGCAAAAAATTCAGCTCGCATATGGCCTTTATAGCGGCGGCATTCGTCATAGCCTTGAACACAGTGTATGTGTTAGTTAGAGACAATTTTACCGGTTAAAGCAGATAAACTAGTGCAAGGTTAAATATCTTCAAGTTATCTGAAGTATTAAAGTCACGTAGCATAAGAATTAACATTTTCTCGATAGATGTGCTATCATTTTCAATCAATGGCAGAGTAAAGCAATGTCATATTTGTTTTGAACATGTTTTTTGTCATAAACCGGCATTGAGATGAAAGAATTTTAGAATAATAAGAAATGGCAAATACTGTGCTGTATCACACAAGCATGCTTTGTTACATGGGAGGCCTGAAAAAATAAAAGCGATAAACATCCAAAAATACTTCATCATCCCGGCAAACTAATATTATTTTGTTATAAAAAGACAGCTAATTGTTGTAAGTATATCACAATTCTATTATAACCTGGAAAGATTGCTCTATTCGCCGAATGTTGGTATGAATGAATGAAAGATTTTCGTTGGAAAACTATTAGACAAATCTTTCCGTTGTTTAAAATTTTAAAAAATTATTTTTTGCAAATAAGCGAAACGCTCAACTGTGAAGGGAAACAAAGCAATACACTTTTCCGGTGTTTCAAATAAAACGCGTTATTTTTAATCGTAGTTTTTATGGTATGGTTTCATTTAAAATTTCTTTAGAGTTGCAGAATTTGACGACCTCCGAAATCCTGTTATTTATATTTTTGTATGTATGCCGCTAGTAAAAACGTCATTATAGATTCAATGCTCAATTTACTTACGGGACATTAAATTACAAGCCAAATTTCCGTCAATAAAAACCAATAGCAGCAACATAATAGCGAAAGTCAGTTCTGACTTAGAGAAAAATCAAATAATGTTTGCATACCCTATCGTCAGTATAAACGCATTTGTCCTCGTATCTGCTGACCATTCAAAATTAGACCTAGGTAAGGACATTATTTTTGAATTATGACAGTACTTAATAAAAAGAGCACTTAGCAGATCCCACAATTTACCTTTGTACGGTTCACACTGAGTCGCAGGAAAACGCTAAAAATTTCCATAAAAAGTATGCTTGAGCGATCGTAATAAATTTTGAGAATTTAAATTATTGCTTAAAGGAGCACTTTACCGGACAGGAGGACTGCCGGTAATAGTTTATTTCAGATAGTGTTTCTATGTTATCCTTTCAATATTGTGAGTGAAACTGAGCACACATATGCGATGGACTTTTAAAACGCGATAGTTTAAGCAACTCGTGACGTTCAATGAAACGAGCAATGGAGGATGGATAGTACAGAGCAGAGCTAATTCCCTGTTTTCATACCTTTCCAAAGAAGACAGTTGAGTTCATTCGAATGAGCAAAGACAAGCGGTCAGAAAATTATAAAAGAGAAGATTTTGCATAGAGAAGCAATTCACTGGATCTGTAAAACGAAATTCAAACTGCACAGGCCGCCGCAGCAAACAATTTTGAATTAGTATGATTACTGATCGAACACTTGAATCCCTTAACAGTTGAAGTCACACCAAATCTCGATCGAAATTTTCATCGTCAAAAATCGTCAAGTCTTGAAAATTAACTTGAGAAGCGTGTTCTGGCGAATTTACAAGTCTCTACATTTACAGATAGTAAGCCTACTCGTAAAACGTCAAAAATAACGAAGGAATGTCAATCACTCGCGAACGGACACCATTAAATCAGACCGATTGCTTATTGAAAAAAATAAATAAATACAGAAATATAAAAGCCATTCTAGCGTTAAAAAGAAATGCTGATTAATTTTTGAGAAACGCGATATCGGAAAACGGCTTAGATGTCTAAAATGTATTCTAATCCCAAAAGCATACTAAGTATGAATAAAGAAATGAAATTGTTAAATTAAACTGTGGTTTTATATATGACGGCTAGTCAACTGCCTGCATTCATAAATATTTTTCTAATTATTCCTGTCTTCAGTATTTCAGGTAAATGAAATAGGGTCGAAAATGATAAGATGGATTTTGCTTAATTTCACCGAAAAGGTCTGTCGGATCAAAAGTTTTGATAAGGTCAAATGCCATGCGGCCGGTTGGTGCCTTACTATATTAAAAAGAATTGGCAGGCGTGATCATAAATAAGCAATTTAGTTCTTTAAAAAAAATAGGCTTCATCAATTTACTTTACTTTTTGTTGGGTTTGAGATCGGTCCCGAAATGTTGCTGAATACTTTACGATTTTCAGGGTTTTCACCCCATCGTCCATACAGACGGATTCTGAAATACCTTTTTGTTTAGAAATCTTAAATAGTATAATTATTGACGGTATTTACCTAATTAGCGAGTGATCAGAAGCTCTTTTTTACGAAGGTGGTTGTTTGGGTCACACGTGAGGACTCTTCCAAAAACCACATTTCATTTTTGAGAATACAGCTGTCCAAAGCGAAAATCATGTACAAAATTGCCTTTAATCAATTAAACAACTTTCTTTAATAAATTACCTCTTTAGGAAGTGCTTAAATACTGCCCACGGCTGACGAATCTCCGCGTCCTTTCCATTTTTACACGGCGAAGCCAAAAGGGTATGTGATATTTTAGGCCGTTATTTAGCTTCTCTATCAAATACGTTTATGTTTTTCTAGCATTTATCTAATAACATACCTTGTTCTATGTATAGAGACTATTACCATAACTGCTCTCTTTTAGGCTCCATTCTTAAATTATAAATGCTTGGCAGATTGCCGTATATGAATTAAGGTATTTTGCTAAAACTTTTAATATTTACTTGTTCTATTTCTAAAAAATGGTGTACATAAGCTAAACTACACGAAAATTAAGTTTTAAATGTTGACATCTGCAAAGGACTATTCCATGTTGTTTATCTATGTGACATCAAGTAGAATTTTCCAAACGTCAAAAATATCAGCTCACTTAAACAAACTGCTTCCTATCTCCGTTTTAACTGCCCTTGAAGCCACTAAATCGGCCAGATCTGCAAAATCGACTTTTTAAAATTAAATACAACTCAGTTCAAAAAAGAATTTTTCTAAGCAACGTGATCCCCATAGTTAACATCTGACATTGCTTGAATTATCCTGTTGAGCTTAATCTGTTGAGAAAAACTCTCTTGGGAAACTTTCCAGGACACGTTTTAACATAGGAAATTGCACGAATTTATTCCATCGCCCATTTCTACTAAAACTTTCTGATAGTTTTTTTAAATATAATAACGTTAACACAGGATTAAAAAATCGTTTTAACTATTTAACATTATTGCAAGAGGGTCAGATAGGGAGACGATCTGACTAAGCAGGATGGTCGCTTTGTGTACCATCGGCAGAATGTCCTTCTCACAACGGTAATTTGTGCATGATAACGCGCGTTTGGTTCAATTAATGGCGTCACATTCACAAAATAAACACGTCAGTGCCAACAAATTTTCATAAGCTTGAGACCATTTATTAGATAAAGTAAAATTTGTCCAAATAATCTTCGAAGAAAAAATTTGATGGAAACGATTTATGTTGTCTAGGAATTATCTTTTTGCCTATCCGAAATTCGAAAACGACTTTATTTCTTGGGTTTTAATGATTGGTTTGTCATAAGGTATTTGTCTGCAAAATGTTCCACCTGTAATATACGCCCATGGTGCAATCTGGCAACAACGTATGAATTTTCTCTGTTTAAGAGCCATCGCTTGGTGAGCTGCATATATAATTATTAAAGTACAGCTAGCCTTCAGTTAAAAAAGGCATGTCTTGTAAAGAAGCCATCTTACAGTCGACGATCTTAACGCTGGTACATGCAGTCATTGTCAACACGAATATTCTATGTAAGTAACGCTTTTCCAGCCTCGAAAAATATTTTAAACTTTTGTTAGCCCTTTCATTAATACCTTTTGAAATCACACCACAGATAAAAAACGTCTGTTTAAAGTATTGAACGGTAAACGCGAACATTTACAACTGCTTAGACAACTGAGAAATAGGTCCGTGTCTCTGCGTTAGCACTGACAAACAGTCTGTGGTTTTCGGAGTCAACCGTTGCTTAACTCCTTGAAAATGCAATTTTAGTCTGTCACAGACAACAAGGAGACTCTCACAATAAACATACGACAGTCCATTTGTTCTAAGTGAATGCTGGCTTATCGGTTTTACCTCCAATGCTTTGTCGTACTAAATCCTTTACGTTTTGTTATACTATTAAAATCGTAGTCAAATGCCTCTGCACTTCCGATTGGCTATGAAATTACGAAGAAGATACAGCGATGCAGGAGATGCATCGCGAAGAAGTCATTTACAGAACTGCGTGACGCAACCCCGTAGGTGTATACAAACACAGTGATGAAAACGCAACCTACTTATTAATCATAAGTAGGGCGCACGTATCATAAGTCTGTTAGACGTATGTGGTCGTGAATTTGAAGTGGAGGTGAGAATTGCGCGCGTGTAAATGAACAGCATCAGCTGACGGGGCCTTGCTCACTGAAAACACTCTGTCACTGAAAGAAAATGCGTGTCTTTCAATCCTGGCATTCCATGGGTGAATATTCTAAAGATGGTAAGCGTGCTAGGAGGAGTAAAATAATCGTTGAGGATAAAGCAACGATGCAAATTATGCATAATGGGGAAAAAATTAAAGAACCTTCTTATCACAGCCTTTGTGAAAGTGAATCGATGCAAAATTCGTTCGTCATTTTACCTAAGACGATATCCCATACCGCGGATCATTGTTATCGCCTTCTTGTGTACTTTCCCTGCTCCCTGCTCCAATGCTCCCGTGACCGCTTTTAGATGTAGAATGCGTATGCTACGGTTAAATAATTAACAATTCGTGTATATATATGGTAAACACAACGTGTATAAGTGCATGTGTGGTATATGTGGTTCAATCAATACATTCGGACCGCAGTTAGTTCACAAAAGACACGTAAAACGCGTCAGAATATGGTCTTTTGAGATTTGATAAAAAGGGCTGATATTTGCGTGTTGAGCTTGGGCCCGAAATGCACTAAATGAAACCATATGTGCATGACAGTGTACAGTCAAGATCATTGGTGCTGACTGGTTACACTTTAACCTATGACGTTTCGCCGCATCGTGTACGCCATCACAACTGTGCTGTTAGCTGTGCCTGTTTCAGTCCCGCCTGCAACTAACCCTCCAGTTTACATGCGTGAAACGCTAATTGGTCGGTGAGTAATTCAACACTCGTTTCGACGATACCCACTGTGTTCCCCACAGCGCAGTAAGAGCAGGAATGGCGACCAGAGCGTGAAATTAGTTTATGCCAGTTGCGGACGAGCTCAGAATCCACCGAACAATGGCCCGGTGTCAAGAATTGACAAGAAGGTCGAAGGTGAATCGGCTGCACATAGGTGGTACGGCGTAAACCCGCACATAGGTTTATCACTACGCCTTCTGGTCCACAACGTGCACTGAATATGATTTATTGCTACGACAAGCAATGGGTGCTGACGCGAAGAGAACAAGCAAGTTTGATTGTCATCGCCTTTCGGATTTCGCATTGCTGCAAACGCACGTCAGCACATCTACGGTATGGCCTGATTTAAGCGCATATGCTGAAACAGTTCTAAAAAGACAAGCGTTCAAAAAATTCGCATTTAATTAATTATGAAAAACTGAACACCGCGTTGGGGTATTAACCCGCGACAACAAGAAGGCAGCTATAGAACACCCACGCTTTCGACAACAGAGCTTAGAAACCCCATCGAAAGACAAGATTTTAATCACATTTTGGTAAATTTTCCCGCCCGAACATCTGCAATGTATAGAATTCCCGACATTTGATACAGTAAATTGACTGTCCAAGCAGGATTTTTTATGTAATTTGTCAAGTATCCACTAAATGACTATGAGGCTCACATTCTTCAAATTGTGAAAGATCCTACGCCTTGACGGGATTCGAACCCATGATAGCAAGAGTAAGGCTTTTTACAGCAGAATCCTTTTAGTCCAACGCTTAGTTTTGCGCAATGGCTGTTTTCATTGTATGTGTCAAAGTCGATCTGCGTTGCCCTGGATCAGACAGAGGATTTCACCCACACAATTTCGTTCAGAAATGTTTCAAAGGTTCTCGTGAATTCAGCGCCTACATGCGGTATGCCCGAAAAAGCAGGACTGAACTTCTCATGAGGACATCAGCCAATCCACAAGTACACCAATGCTTCTATGTGGATCACGTTTTGGAGGCAAAGTACTTCAGAATGACATGCAATCTGACGTTCTCTAGCGTCGAATTTGAAATTTATCACACGGTATGCATTCTGAACTTCTTATACGAATCGTAGACCATGTAATATCTGAACGGTTGCTACGATTTGATTGAATGGTGTTGTTACAAACTTATTAAAACATGAAGGCATAGTTTAAAACAGTGAGCAAATTATCATAACAGTTATTGTTATTCCTAAAGTGTTTGTGGTTCATTTAAACTGCACGCGGTTATGCTGACTGAGACAGCGATTTTTAACCTATTTGCTTTCGTCAGCTGGTCTTAGACAAACGTAAGTCTTAAATACCCGGAATTAGGATCTTTTTTACCAAACCTTCCTTTGTGTAGTCGAGTCGTTATCCTTTCAATTGTGATAACACAAATTCGTTCAGCATATGCATATATATGAAGAAAGGAGAAGTTCTTTAGGAAGCAACAAAATTTATTGTGTAAATTTTCGAGTGTTTCCCCAGTTAGTCTTCAGACAACGGGCGTGCAAAACAAATTAAATTCTAGACTGAGTCTTGCAAAAGGAGTCTTAATGGGCAGGCGCTAACAATGTGAGTTCTTTCCCATGCAGATTTATGCCAAGTGTCCACTAGGTGCATGACCACTCGACATAGATGGCCGCGTCTCTGCACCGCTGACTCATGATCATGTAAACTGGATGAGAGATTTCCCAGTTTGGACACAATAAACGGCATCAAAAATAGAACAAGGGATTTTGCAGACAAAAACTTTTCTTCCGATGTAGCCAACATGGTTTTAGGGTGTACAAGCTGTGTGCTTAAGGTGGTTGCCAGTTGGTGTACTATGTGTATCTGGCACTTTTTTAATTGTCTTTTGACTAGTTCAGATACTTTTATGACCTACGGGTGAGTTCGCCATGTGCTTGGTTTTGGTGCCTGTGCGGCCTTAGCAATGGATATAATTGTACCTTGACTTGCTGGTACCTCACGCATTGACGTATAAAGTCATGCGGGTACCCATTTTGACAGAGCAGTTTGTAGATGTATTTCATTTATGCTCGTTAACTTGTCTCATCAGAGCAGTGAGTTTTGGCTCGATTCAGTCGGCTGTAGACTGTACTCCGTTTGTGAGAGACAGGGTGGTTACTTTCAAAGTAAAGGATGACTTTTGAATACGCCTTTTTGCGATACACTGAGATCTAAAGTGATCAATCGGTTTTTCCACGTACAAGGACATCTAAAAACGGGACTTATATATCGGCGTCTGTTTCGAAAGTAAATTTTATTTCTGGAAATATCGAGTCAATATTGGTAAGGGCAGATTCGACTGACCTTTCTTGACGATGACAAAAGTGTCATCTGCTTATAGCAGCCAAAGATTTGTTTACTCTGTGAGAAGGGCTATGCTCTCCAATGTCTGCAGTAATGCCTCTGCCAGGAAACCGGATATGGCTTAACAGATAGAGCACCTTTAAATGTTGGTAGCACTGACTGGAGTACGAAAGAATTGTCTCTCGACAAAGATCAAGGAGATAAAGTAAAGCCTCTATGGGAACATCAGATGTATATGTTTGAGGGAGTTTTTTGGTGCACTTCTTCGCAAAATCTAGCAGAATGGAAGTAAAGAACAAGACCACATGTACTGTCACCAGAATCTCGTAAACTGCCATGTTGACACCGTTTAATTTGTCTAGAAATCAGTTGAATCCTAAATAGAGTTCTCGAAGGTCTTCGTTAGTGGATGCAGTTGGCGAAATAGCCACTTTGAGATCTTATGGTTGGGCGCAACAGTTAGGGAGACTATCGATTGCAGCAGAATTTCAGTTTTATTAATTTTGGGAAGACGACATATCATGGTAACTGTAGGTTCATTCTGATTTAAACACTTGGCAAGAACTTCTGTGATGAATTTCTTACCCGATAGGCGTTTCAGTGTTTTTTTTTCAATATGCAAGTTTTGCGATTTCGTGGGGTCGGCATCTAGTGAGTCATACGTTAAATCGTCTTTTAAGAATGACATTATTTTGTCTACGTAGTGTGTTTTGCGCAAAGTAGTGGAGGAATTTCCTTCGTCGGCAGGTAGAATGATTAAATTTTAGTCCTTTTAGGGCCTTAAGGGCGTTCGTGTCATCGTCAGATAGCTTTGCGGACATTTCTCTGTTCTTAAATGCCCGTACAGTGCTGCAGCGTATGCATGCATATGTTTAAAAGTGGAATGTTATTATCAAATGGTAAGAATATCATAAGACCCACTTATGCATTATGACTTGATATGCGTCATGGAAAACCTGCCGAAATAACGCCATATACAAATGACACACAAATCGGCAACTTCTTTACGCATAGAGTTCGCACGCCTTAGGAACAGAGTTCAATGTTTCTATAGAAAAAGGCATTGTTTGCAAAATCCCATATGTCCCTGTAAATAGAATGTTCCATGGCCAAATTGCAAAACAGGCCTTGCCCTTGATTCACGAAATTAAGTTAGTCGTCGGAAGACCGCATCATGTATCACATATGCCAATGCTCACTCTATAGACAATGCGCTCCGATGTAGCGTGCATAAATCTGCATATAAATTTCGTGTCCCGTAGAACTTGAAGAATACGAAATATAATGAGTGGCCTATTGGTGAAACAGTGTGCTCAGACTCGTGGCTGAAATTAAACTTGATAAGTGTTATTGCATTCATAACGAAATTCGCCTATTTTTTATTGATGTTTATATATGTATACATGTCAACGCGCATACAGAGGCGCATTCGATATAAATAATTCAGTTTTTTATCCCCCATGAGAAAAGACAAAGAAAAAGATCAAGCGATTTCATGGAAGGTACTGTTTTCATGCTGTCTTTTCCATGACCTGTCGAGTTTCATCACCAGAATCGTGAGAGGTCAGTTTCTGCTGATCTGGACTAGTTATGTCTTGCCTCCTGTTTCACGCGTAGCCCTGACAGCTGGCCCACAGACACACGATAATGCGGCAACTACAACAACCGCCCAAGGGCAGAGATTGCGCGAGTCCACAAGTGACTGGAAAAATAAGGGCCTAATTAAATCCTAACTTAGTAGGCGAAGCACGTATATGTCAGCAAGAACCAAAATCAACAAACTGAAAATAAGAACTACAAGATATGCGACATGTCAATCGAAAGACTGAAGTTTTCCATATAGTCACCCCACTATTACCCCGTGCTATTTGACTGACTGTAAAAGGGATGTATATTTATATTAAAGGAAGAAGCTCGTCGGAAAATCGAGACAGACACGTCATGCGTGAAGTCTTTAACAGCTAACCGATCATTCTGGCGGAAGTCACTCTTTCCGTTGTGCCTTATGGGCTCTCTTTAGCGTGCCCCTATCATTGTAAATTCCTGATTGAAAGCGACAAGCAACGGGCGCGTGGCCCGATGGTTAGAGGCGGGAACTCCTAAATAACAGGTCGCGATTTCGAGCCTCGTTTGTTTCACACTTTGGGGCTGGGTATGGCTGGATGACGACGGCTAATAAGCCAAAAATGGCTATTCCAGTCTCTCTAGTCTTTGTTGGTAATTTCATTCTGCCTGTAACAGGCGCCGCTGAACAGCTGCTGGTCGGACTTGAGAGAGAGCCTATGCAGCACAACGGAACGAGCAAGTTCCGTAAGAACGATCGGTAAGTGCCTCTACCATTATATATACACCATTATATTTAAAGGATAAGATTGTCGGAAAATCAAGATAAACTCGTGAATTTTCAAGTCTTTAACATTAACACGTCGTTTCACAAATACTTAATTTTTAGGTCGACTATAGCATAAGGGAGCTAAGCGGACGTTGCGTTTACATCGACAAGACAGACGCGTTTATATGGATAATAGTAAACTTGTTCGGATGGGTGCTAACTTGAAGAGTTAGGATACAACATGTGTAGTATGGTTAATTTTGAAATATGCTCAGTGCTCTAGATTGCCTGTCGACAACAAATGGCTATTTCATGGCTATCGTTCTCATACTGGTGTAGTTTGATTCACTTACCCCTATCAAACTTTGAAAAAGTCTATTTTGTTTCCTTTTGAATAATGTACTCCATGGTATTAGGTTTCTTCTGCGAGGAAAGAGCTTGCATGTTGACTGACATATACTACATGCCAAACACAGAATCATAGAACGACCACCACTGAGCTAAATTCCTTGCAAAAACGTCGTTCAACGACAAAATACAGTGCGTGGCCTATCTCATGAAATGTTGGCTGAACTTCTGAAATGCCTTTTCGATTAGGAAGGATTACTTGGTCGCGGTTGTAATATTGATTATCTTAAGTCATACTCTTATAACATTTTGGAATAAGCAGGATGTCTGCTTTTAAATGCACTTCTTTTCAATCTCCTATAGATGGCGTACTCGGTAAAAATGACTATTTGCGTAGCATGCATTTTTCCCATTGATTTTTGATGGTCTTGAAAATTCAAATATATTTTATGAAAACTACAAATAAAAATGCGCTTTATTTTAGTCAATCGGTAGGGAATCACGTCTTCTTTATATTTTATAATTTAAGAAGAATTATAATTAGGTTTAAAAAAAGCTTCTTATTATGAGACTTTTTAAGACCGCGAAATGTCCATTCATATAACATCGTACCTGGACGTTTACCACTGCACCTTATGAAATGTACAACATGGTCCGCAGACATTGCAAAAATTGATGGACTCTGTATGATATTACTTTCATGGTATAGAAAAAGATGTGAATTTCTTTAAGCGGAACGCATGCACCTTGTAGAGGGAGCTCTGTAAGCGCTAATGCAACGAATAATCAGGCTCCAAATTATTCGGCAATCAGAAAACTTTTTTAAAACCTAATTATAATCTTTCCTTAAGTATAAAATATAAAGAGGACGTATTTTCTATTGATTTCCTAAATTAAAGCACATTTTTGTTCGTGGATTCTATCAAATATATTTGAATTTGCAAGACCGTCGAAAATCAATTGGAAGAATGCATGCTACATAAGTAGTCATTTTTTACCAAGCACGTTTTCTACAGGATATTGAATAAAAAGTCCATTTGAAAGCCGACATCCTACCGAGTCCGAAATATTTTAAGAGTATGCCTTAAGATAATCATTATCACAACCGCGACTAAGTAATCCATCCTAATGAAAAACGCATTTTAGAATTTCGGCCAACATTTCATGAGTTAGGTCACGCACTGTACACATTTTGGACGTTGCAGGACGTCGACTTTAAACTGCACTTCTTTTCAATCTCCTGTAGAAAGCATGCTTGGTAAAAAAAATACTAAATAAGTAGCATGCATTTTTCCATTGATTTTCGACGGTTTTGGAAATTCAAATATATTTTATAGAAATCACAAATAAAAATGTGCTTTCTGTTAGTAAATCAATAGAGAATCGCGTCTTTTTTTTATATTGCATACTTAAGGAAGTAGCATAATAAAGGTTTTAAAAAAGTTTTCCTACTGCCGATTAATTTGGAGCTTGATCATTCGTGGCTTTAGCGCTAAGTGATTACACTCTACAAGGTGCATGCGTTCCACGTAAATAAAATCCAATTTTTTTGTTTTCCTTAAAGAGATATCATACAGGGTCCATAAAATTTTGCAATGGATTCGGAACATGTTGTACATTTCATGAGGAGAAGGGGTAAATGACCAGGTACGACGCTATGTGACTAGACATATCGCGGTCATAAAAGTCGCATAATTGGAAACATTTTTAAACCTAATTATAATCCTTCGTTCAGAATAAAATATAAAGAAGATGTGATTCTCTATTGATTGACTAAAAGAAAGCATATTTTTGTTTGTGGTTTCTGTAGAATATAATTCAATTTCCAAGACCATCAAAAATCAATGAGAACAATGCACGCTAATTGAATAGTCATTTTTACCGAGCATGTTTTCTACAGGAAATTGAAAAGAAGTGCATTTTAAAGCCGACATCCTGCGGAGTCAAAAATGTTATAAGAGTATGTTTTAATATAATCAATTTTACAACCGCGACCAAGTAATCCTTGGTAATCCAAAACGCATTTCAGAATTTAAGCCAACATTTCACGAGATGGGTCACGCACTGTACAGGTTAAAGACATTGCGGACATTAGGCGGCTGCCTGTGTTATAAGATGAATACAAAGGCGGTATGAGTACATAGAATTAGTCTTAAATTTAAAAAATATGTATATATTATGTTAGGGGGCGCTCACCGATCGTTCATACGGAACTCACTCGTTCCGTTGTGCCTTATGGATTCTCTCTCGAGCCCAACCAGCAGTCGCACAGCGGCGCATGATATATAGGCAGAATGATATTACCGACAAAGACAAGGGAGACTGGAATGGCCATTTCTGGCTTATTGGCCGTCGTCAGCCAGCCATACCCAAGCCCGAGGTGTGGAACAACCGAGCCTCGAACTCGCGACCTGTTGGTTTAGAAGTCAGCGCCCCCTAACATTGTATATTCCGATCGAAAACCGACAGGGCAACGGGCTTGTGGCCCAGTGAATAGAGCGTTGACTTCTAAACCAACAGGTCGCGAGTTCGAGGGTCGGGTGTTTCACAATTCGGGCTTGGGTATGACTGTCTGACGACAGCTAATAAGCCAGAAATGGCCATTCCAGACTCCCTTGTCTTTGTCGGTAATATCATTCCGCCTATATATCATGCGTCGCTGCGCGGCTGCTGCTTTGGCTCGAGAGAGATAGCCCTTAAGGCACAACGGAACGATTGAGTTCCGTATGAACGATCGGTGAGCGCCACCTAACATTGTTTATTCCCGATCGAAAACCGACAGGGCAACGGGCTCGTGGCCCGATGAGTAAAGCCGTTGACTTAAAAACCAACAGGTCGCGAGTTCGAGGCTCGGGTGTTCCACAATTCGGGCTTGGGTATGGCTGGCTGACGACGGCTAAAAAGCCAGAAATGGCCATTTCAGTCTCCCTTGTCTTTGTCGGTAATATCGTTCCCTCTGTATATATATATATGACATTAGGCGCTCACCGATCAGGTTTAGGAACCTGCTCGTTCCGTTGTGCTTTGGGGCTCCTACTAGAACCCTCGCAGTCAGTCGCACAGCGACTTTTAGTAGTTATAGATGAGATGGTACCGACAAAGACAAGGGAGTTCGGAATGGCCATTTCTGGATATTAGCCGTCATCAGGCAGTGTTACCCAACCCCATGTGTGGATCACTTGAGATTCGAAACAGGGGTCTTTGGTTATGGAGTTTGACGCTCTACAATTGAGCCACGGGCCCGTTGTCCAGTCGGTTGTGATCGGGAATTTTAATTATGATCCTGAGGGCCTACTACCATTATTAATATTCCCGATCGCAACCGACTGGACAACAGGCCCGTGGTTCAATTGTAGAGCGTCAAACTCCACGACCAGAGATCCCGGATTCGAATCTCAAGTGATCCACACTTGGGGTTGCGTATGACTGGCTGATGACGGCTAATAAGCCAAAAATGGCCATTCCGGTCTCCCTTGTCTTTGTCGTCCTCATCTCATCTATGTCTACTACTAGACGCTGTGCGACTGCCTGCGAGCGTTCTAGTATGAGCCCCAAGGCAAAACGGAACGAGCGTGTTCCGTAACCTGATCGGTGAGCGCCTATTATCATAATTAATATTCCCGATTACAACCGACCTGACAGCAGGCCCTTGGCTGCATTGTAGGGTGTCAAACTCCATGACCAAATATCCCGGGTTCGAATCCCAAGTGACCCACACTTGGGTTTGCGTATGACTGGCTGTATGACGGCTTATAAGCCAGAAATGGCCATTCCGGTCTCCCTTGTCTTTGTCGGTACCATCTCATCTATATCTACTTCAAGTCGCTGTGCGACTGCCTGCGAGGGTTCTAGCATGAGACCCAAGGCACAACGGAACGAGCATGTTCCGTAACTTGATCGGTGACCGCCTACTATCATAATAAATATTCCTGATTACAACCGACTGGACAGCGGGCCTGTGGCTCAACGGTAGAGTGTCAAACTCCATGACCAAGGATCCCGGGTTCAAATCTCATGTGATCCACACTTAGGGGTTGGGTATGACTGGCTGATGACCGTTTATATGCCAGAAATGCCCATTCCGGTCTTCCTTGTCTTTGTCGGTACCAGCGCATATATATATAGGCGTCCCCCTATCAGTTTATCAATATATGTATAGTTTATTTCTCAACGTGAGTGTAGATTCGAGGTCCAGATAGATTATCCAGTTCATCATCCCCATAAGAAGACGAGGAAGAAAATAGGCGATGCCATGGACCACATTCTATTGGTACTTGCGTTTCGGAATCTTCCTCGATTCCATCATTAGAGTAGTGTGTGGGTGTTTTTTCCTGCTAGCTAAGGGTTGTTCTGTCTCGCCGCCTGTCTCGTATTATAGGCATTCCTGATAGACGAACTCTTACCTGCTTGCTGGCGGGGGATTGGCTTAGGTCTCTCTGAGGCCAACCGCTGGGGCGCTGGTGTGACCACTGCCCCCTGCCCGGCCGCTGTTGTCGCTGCTAGGTCCGTGTTGCCTTGAGCCCTCCCGCCATGATTTGGCGGGCCGATCGGCTGCCGTTGCATGTGGAAATCGTGGTCGGCTGTTTGGGCGCGTTGGTGGGTCGATGTCTCGCGTCGGTCGTCTGACAGCTGGCTGGCTTTCCCCCCCCCCACCCTGCTGGGAAGGTGACAACTGTTGAGAGAGCCTCGATTTGTTCGCCAGTGCTGTCCGCCCCGTCCGAACTGACTGGAGCCTCGTACGAAGCGCCTGGTAGGCCGGATGAAGATCAATCGCTCTGTTGATTGTGTCATCTGAGGACCAACTTTCGAGAACCAGTCTGGCCATCTTGTCGCTGACTCGGCCGATGACGCCTGACTCCCCAAAGTCAAAACTGTGCTTCTCCTGTTGTATGTGGCCATATACCAATGACAGCTTATCCTCGCGGTTGACTGAAAGCTGGTGCTCGTGCAATCTTGTGCAGAGACGTTTGCCCGTTTCACCAACATACCTTGCACCGCAATCGTGGCAAGATATGCTGTAGACCACCGCTGATTGTTCCGTTGCAGTAAGCTGGTCTTTGGGCCTCATTATCTGCTGCCTGATGGTGGATTCCGGTTTATGGGCCACCCCAATCCCAAAAGGGCTCAGGATTCTTGCTGTCGCCTCAGAAACATTCCTCATGTAGGGGATTGCAAGCCAGAAATTTGGCTTCTCATCGGTCGATCGTTCGCGGTTAAATCCTCCTCGACACTCCCGTATGAAGGATCGTGAGTAACCATTGGCTGTGAATAGGGAATGTAGGTACTTAATTTCCTCCTTCCTCCCGTCGTTGAGTGCGTTTGAACTCGTTGTAAGAGATCTCTGACACAACTGGGTTTGTGACCGATGAGGTGGTTACTCCGGAATTGGAGGATGCGCCTGATATTCGTTGCCTTTCTGTATACCGTAGTTCTGATTCCTCCATTAGCTATCCTTGTGATGTTTACGTCAAGTAAGGGCAAGTAGTTGTTGTCCCCCTCTTCCATTGTGAATTAGATGTCAGAGAATATTGAGTTCAACAACACTTTGAAGTCCTTAACGTCGTTCCTCTTGATTACGACAAATGTGTCGTCGACGTATCGGGCCCAGAATTTTGGGGAGTACGAACGGAAGTCCAGTCGGCCAGATACTTCGACGACACGCTCGTTGTAATCAAGAGGAGCGAGGTGAAGGCTTTCAAGACATTGTTGAACTCAATCTTCCCCGACATTCAGTTTACTATGGATGAGGAAGTAAACAATCAGTTGCCCGTTCTGGACGTACAAGTTACGAGATTGACAGACAGGAAGATAAGGACAACGGTTTACCGCAAGGCAACAAATACCAGACGCATCCTTCACTTCCGTAGCAACCACTCAGTTGGTCGTAAACGCAGTTGTGCCAGAACTCTCTTTCAACGTGTCCAAACACACTGCAGCGGCACCAGTGGGAGGAAGGCGGAGATGAATTACTTACAGGGCCTTTTTAAAGCAAATGGCTACTCTAAGTCCTTCATACGCAATTGCCTCAAAAAGCCTTATTTTGTCCGGTCGAGAGGAGAAAAGCCTAAGTTCTGGCTCTCAATACCCTACGTGAAGAATGTATGACAGGCAACGGCAAGAATCCTAAAACCTTTTCGGATTGGCGTGGCTCATAAACCAGAATGTACCATCAGACAGCAACACATGAACCCCAAATACCCGCTTCCAACAACAGAACATTCGGCGTTCGTCTACAGCATGCCATGCCTAAATTGCAATGCAAGGTATGTTGGTGAAACGGGCAAACGCCTCGGCACAAGATTGCACGAACACCAACTTGCAATCAACCGCAAGGACAAGCTGTCTTTGGTCTATGGCCACATACGAGAACTGAACCACAACTTTACCTTTGAGAAAGCGAGGGTAATTGGTCGAGTCAATTAGAAGATGGCTAGACTGGTGCTCGAAATTTGGTCCTCGACTGGTACACTCAACCGAGCTATAGATCTACATCCCGCCTACCAAGCACTGCATAAAAGGCTCGGATCAGTCCGGACAGGACCAGTAAGGCAAGCGAGCACGAGGGACAGAGAGTCAACGCTCACGGAAAAGAGCGGAATTGAGGGCCAGAGGTCATGTGACCAAAGCCGAACACTGTCTCACCGATGCGCCCACGAGGCTGAATGCTGCTCACCTGAACAGCAACGACCGATCAGTCCAACGGCTGACGTGGGAGGGACTAAGCGGCACGTTGATTTGACCCTAACAAAGCCAACCCCAAAGGGAACAAAGGTCACGCAGGCCTATCAGCGGTCAGCCCCGGGGAAATCTAAGCCAGTCAGCATCAAACAGGCAGGTCAAAATTCGTGCGTCCAGCACGGCTATAATACAAGGCAAGCGGCAAGACTCAATAACTCATGACCCGCAAGTTCAACAATTACGCTACTCTGATGATGGAAACGAGGAAGTTTCCGAATCGTCAGTTCAAATACAATATGGTCCATGGATTCGCCCTCTCTTCTTTTTCTTCTTCTTCTTCTTCTTCTTCTTCTTCTTCGGCAGATTATGAACGCGATACAATGTCTGGACCTCGAATATTTACGCATATCGATATATATATATATATATATATATATATATATCAGCGAGGAGGGACGACAGAGAATGCGGGTAGATTGATACAGCACTGTTTCGGGCTTATTCTGCCTTCATTCAGCCAATCATAACCCTGACCACCAGCAGCTGAGACCAGAAACACAAACATGCGCACAGACGCACCTGGCGCAGTCGGTCCACCAATGAGGCCTACCAGATGCCATCTGCATTTACGACCTGTTGGCCCGGTGAGTAGAGGCGAGTTCGAGGCTCGGGTGTTCCACATTTCGGGCTTGGGTATGGCTGGCTGACGACGGCTAATAAGCCAGAAATGGCCATTCCAGTCTCCCTTGTCTTTGTCGGTAATATCATTCTGCCTATATATCATGCGCCGCTGTGCGCCTGCTGGTTGGGCTCGAGAGAGAGTCCATAAGGCACAACGGAACGAGTGAGTTCCGTATGAACGATCGGTGAGCGCCCCCTAACATTATATATATATATATATATTTATGACAGTGGGCGCTCGCCGATCAGGTTACGGAGCATGCTCGTTTCGTTGTGCCTTGGGGCTCATACTAGAACCCTCTCAGGCAGCCGCACAGCGACTAGTACTAGACACAGATGAGATGGTACCGACAAAGACAAGGGAGACTGGAATGGCCATTTCTGGCTTATTAGCTGTCATCAGCCAGTCATACGCAACCCCAAGTGTGGATCACTTGAGATTCGAATCCGGGATCTCTGGTCGTGGATTTTGACGCTGTACAATTGAACCACGGGCCTGTTGTCCAGTCGGTTGTGATCGGGAATATCAATTATGCCAGTGGGCGCTCGCCGATCAGGTTACGGAACATGCTCGTTTGGTTGTGCCTTTGGCTCTTGCTGATTGAATCGAAAATGCGCGTTCTTGGATATAACTTAAAAACCTAAGGCGATCGCAGGTAACGTGGGTAGATTTACCTGACGTTTCAACAGCAGACAAGCTTTCATAATCAAAGTTGGTTTGCGTACTGCACGCCACAGTATTTAAGGTTTGTGCGTTCGCGCTGGCGTGTCACTTACTTCCAGCGCGCGCATCAGGAGATTAGGCGATTGTTGTCATGACGTCATCGGTTCTTCCTCATCCATTGCCTGGTGTGGGAAGGGAAGCGTTGTCAGCGTTGTTTGCACTGACCTAAAAGTTGCAAAAACGCCAAGCGAGAAGATACAAACAATGGTTTACCGTTAGGCGACCGACATGTTGGGAGCAGGTAAATGTTTGTGCCAGACTTCTTAGAGGCTGGTTATAATTACCGTATATTCAAAGTCAACCAGCTTTACCGTACCTGTGACATAATTAAGCAGTAGTTATCACTCACATTATATGCTAATTTTGGGACTGTTGACGGTGTAAATGGTCATAATGGGCACTCAGTTATCGGACTGAGCACAACACCACTGATGCCGCAGTTTCCCATTGAATACATCTAAACGTATGCCAGGTTGTTTTTTATATGACAAACAGAAAATGTTCTCTTTGTTTCATTGCAGACAAAACCGCGTATGCATAGCGTGTATTTGATGAAAGACCTCATTTACGCTGATCTGGAGGACGTTGTTGCAGAAGCAGAAATACATTACATTTACGGCGCCGGAAGAGCTCGAGGAATGTTGCGAGCTACAGGGCTGCAGTTTACCAGCCTAGCTGACATTGAGAGATTACAAAATGTCATGGAATTTCTGCGAAAAATGAATAAATGGAGACGATCTGCCCTGTCGATTCTCGAAAACCTTGCGCTTCAGGCATTTTTAAATGCTCCGGTGGTGACATGTGTCCTATAGATACATTTCATCTCTTAAACTGGCCTTAAAAGTTATGTTTTACTTTACTTAGCCCGAAAGGCTCTGTTTTCTTTTGTAGAGTTTTTGTCGGGAATTGGCAGCGTGCGACAAAGTTCGAAAGTCATTATCACTAGACACTGTTGTTCTCCTATCTTGATGACCCGTGTATGTTTCTAACCAATCTTTGTAAAACCCCCTACATAGAGTGGTTATAAAGGTTTGTGTGTGATCTAAACAAGCACTGATTACCCAGAACATGCTGCGAGCACTGACACAGCATGTCTGTGACGCCACTGCCTGCAAACAACATCATCAACACCATCGACATCAAGTCGACTTATTTACAGGCCATGCCTTCTCAACAGAATAATTAGAGGCCAGTTCCTTATTTATAAACACTTTATTAGCAAATGGTACTACGCTGCATAAACCCACAAGTTTCCAGAGGGCACAGTTGGGCGTATATAACTGGCGGTGCGGAAGGACGACACATGCTTGTCAAGTCATTGATATCCGCGAAATGATATCCGTTGGTACATATATTTCCAGGATAATGTGGTCTTTGCTGTATATTTGGCGTTTTAAAACTCGAAATATGGTAATTATTGCTTACATTAAGTAAATTAGCAATCGTTTTATCTCATTTTGCGATTTATATGCATGACGCTTAAATCTAGGCGCCAAATGTTGCATAAGTCATCGGAGGGAACACATAATCGGTTTCTGTCCGTATACGGAAGGTAGAGTTTCTATAGGTCACTAACGCCGACGTTTTATGCATTAATCTGCGCATAGATTGGGAGGCCATATACACAAATTTCAAAGAAACGTGGAAAAATGTTGCTTAAAATTCATAATATGACTCAGGTCCACAAACAGATTTTATGAATCACTTTATTGTATCCTATTCGTACCGTACAAAAGTATACGATTTCTCTTATGCGGCCAGCTGGCAGTCTGACGTCTTTATGGCATGTTACGTAAAAGGACTCCTCTCGATCACCCCTGGCCTGTAATTTTTAATTTTAGCTGTCTTTATGGTGGTTAGCTTCAAAGTTAACATCTCAGTAGTAATCAGCGTTTGTACGTGTGAAACCACGCAGTCACGACTGCGACGGGATGACCAAAACATGTTGTTGTTTTTGCATTAATAAGTCAGTTCAGGTCAGGGAGGTCGACCTGTCAGACGTATTCACTTCACTGCAAAACTCACCATCAGTCATGTTTTGCAAAGCGTCTTCTGTCTGCATTGTCTACATGCAGGTATGCACTTACGTAAGCACGTTCAAATGACTATGGGGATTGGGCGTAAGCGGACTTTATCCATGCACACCTAGCGGCTGAGCATCTAGCTTTCTCTCATACGCTCCTAGACGCGCTTATTCTCGTAAACACGCACCGTGCAGTACGGGCGGCTGAAGCATTGTAAAGTTGTGAATTAATAATATTCACTCTACAATGCCCTTAATGCAGGGTATTTGTCTACATGCAGTGGTGAATTCAATCCGTCTTTGTTCGCCGTCGCATGTCCCCGTTCGAATACGAACACCAAATTCGTATCAAGTATATCGTCATTTTTGAATTTACTATTTTATTCCAGAACTGAAACCTAAACTAGTTGAATTCTGTACACATAGTGTTAGGCATTTGTAAGTGATAAAGAGAAAGACCGCTTCGCACTGCATAACTTCCTCAACAAGTATGATTCGTAAATTTCAAAAAAAAAACTATTTACCAGGGATATGTAAGATGTCATTATAGGGCATAATTACTACTAACAGACGGTGAAAAGGGATGCAGTCAACGATTCGAACGCAGTGTTAGCCATTGCTTTTGAGAGGTCTCTTTAAAAGAAGCTTTGGGAAACATCCACGACAGAAGCATAATCAGATGATGACTGCTCATATGCGCGTAGATAATGGAACGTCGCCTTATATAAAACAGTTAATTTTTGTCTTCTTACTTGGTATGAAATGGCAACAGACATTAAACTTCACGTATGGTACGTATTAATTGTCCGTACATCTGCCTCCACTGCAACGATGATCGTAGTCTACACGGCATTTGACCCAATTCGACTCGTATTTCGCTGTTGTGCTGTTGAACTCGGTTGAATTTCCCTGGCATGCAGCTTGGGCCAAATGTCATATACACAGTTTGGAGACCTTCATTTGTTAAGAAACCAAGAAGGATAGCAATCTAAAGAAAGGCCCACATTAGCAAATTGCCAATTCTTTTGTCGGAAAGCCTTTGGAAAAGATCATTTGAGCCGTGACATGATTAATTCCGAAGTCCGCTACAGCCACATAAGAAAGAACACACGGAACAAAGATCCCATTCCACTGATGTGAACGGCCGAGGAACAAGAAATCTATGATGACGAGGATAAGGCTTAACACCTCTCTGAGTTCCTCCTGTCCGTCGTGACCAGTGAATCTGATTTTTTATCCACCATTTGTAAAGACGAAGAAACGCCGACCCTTTAAGCCGTATTCTGCACCGAAACAATTGTTTAAAATGAGTTACACAACCTAAAAGAATCGACCTCCCCAGGCCATGATGCCATACCCGCCACGCTGCTGAAGGAGCTAGCTCCCGAAACGTCCAAGCCATTAGATTTGATCTTCCAAACGTCATTTCTTACTGGATGCCTGTCCTCTGCTTGGAAGTCCGCTACGGTCACTCCGCTTTTTAAGGGCGGAAGTCGTGCGTCTGCAAATAACTACAGGCTAGTGAGTTTTACCGCCATCTGTTGCAAAATCATGGATATGATTATAGCAAAATGCCTTAAGGCAGTTCATCGATAAGCACCACCTCCTACCTGATGCACAAAACAGCTTTCGAAGTGGTAGGTCCTGGCTCACGAATCTGCTCTTTACGCTTGTACGCTGGACCAAAGCAAGCGATGAAGGTAATGTGCTGCACGCCATCTATATCGGCATGAAAAAGTCTTTGACAGCATTTTATACCAACGTCTCTTGTGCAAACTGCGTAACGCTAGAATTCATGGACGCCTTCTTGTATGGATCCACGGCTTTTTAACTGGACGGCCCCAAATAGTGCTGACGGGGCGTCAACAGTCCTCAGTGGTAAGCGTGGTGATTTGCGTACCAAAGGGCCCAGTCTTAGGTCTCACTTTATTCCTCGTCTACGTAAATGACTGTGTCAAGGGCCTAGACTGTTATGCCATCCTGTTTGCCGACGACATCAAATTGTGGAAAGTTATTCACAATGCGGCAGACGCAGACCACCTGCAAGCAAACTTAAACCGGCTCGAAGACTAGTCGAAGCACTGGCTTATGCCCTTCACTATAAGCAAGCGCAACTTTCTTCAACTCCGTAGCTTCAGAGCCTCCAGTCCCAGGACTTAATTTCTACTTGGCACACAACTGCAACAGGTTGACAGTCAGAAGGACTTGGATAACATCTTCACTCAAACAAATATTGCACTGCGCGAAGGTGGCTAAATCGGCTATGGATACATGGCGACTCATTAAGCGAGCATAAACGGGATTTGACCCAGACTGCTTTTCCAAATTATTTGGCACCTACGTGCGGCCTCAGCTAGAGTACGCCATACAGTCGTGGAGACCTTGGACTGCCCAAGTCCATACCGTTTTGGAGAAGTTTAAGAGACGGGCGACCAAAATGACACAAGCTCTGGGAGCGCTGCTTAACGGAAACAGACTGTCTACTCTCAAGCTGTCTCCACTTTTCTAAGGCAATTACATGGTGATATTAGACAAACACTTTGCATTATGAACGGTCTAGACTGTTGTTTAGATCCCACTGATTATTTCACACAAGCTTACACGCCCACTTTGCGCGGTCATCCTCTAAATCCTCGCGCCGGAGAAGCTAAAATCAATGGAAGAAAGTTCATTTGCAGTAACAGAGTGGCTGCAGCGTGGAATTCCTTGCCTACCGATGTTACAACCTCCTCCTGCGTGAATTCATTTAAGTGCAGACTTGGCGCGTATCAAGCTTCCCAATTACCAGCCTCACAACCATTCACATAACCCGCCATACTTTAACTACTTTTAATCAGTAGTAACAGTTATTGATTACTCTTCTTTGACTATCTCACGACGATTATGTTCAAAGCAACTTTTCACCTTCTCACTCATCAATGTTTTTCTCCGACGAATTGTAGCCAATAGGAAGTTCAAAGGCGCTCGCCCATATTTTCCTAAAAAAACTGAAAGTGAAATTGAAACTGGAGCAGAAAAAGAACGGCCATTTTACGTATTGATTCGTTACAAGCAAACTTGTGCCAAAGTTTGTTTACATTACAGGAACAAGCGTCTAAATGCTCACGAGCAGAGGGCCGTAAACAGCCTCTTGTATGAAGGAAAAAGCACATTTCTGACAACGAAAATAATTTAAAAGAAGTTGTTTCTTTGTTCAAGATGGCATTCAAATCGGGCATCCCAAATAAAAAAAATGGCACACAGTTTTGTTCATTACGTTTGTGCAAGAACTGACTGAACGACACTTGTCGTACGAACTGGTGCAGAGAGATCTCGACTACCTAGTAAACCTAAAGAATATGTAAGGTTATAAAGACCACAGTGAAATCGTCTACAAGACAGCATGCGATATGGATCATGCAGTTTGAAGCCCCAAAACTCTGTCAGTGCCGTCACATATGGGCATGTTTTGTTGTCAAGAAGGCGAGGTTTGTGTCCCAGGTCGTCGTGCATTTAATGTTAAATAGACAAGCCTGGAACAAGCCTGCATTACAAATATTACCAATGCAAACTTTCAAAAGGCAATTTAGGTAAGCATAATTCTGCCTTTGATTAATTCGCCTCCGATCTTTATATTTAAATGTATAATAAAATAATGAATTAAAAATATAGGTAAGTAAGTAATAAAGCCGTTGGTATAAATGGGGAGTTGGTGAGGGGAGGAGGAAATACCACAATTCCGGGCGAAGGTAATTCCACGCGGTTGGCTGGAGTGGTGTATTTGACCCATGACAACTGTGGGAACAATATGAAGTCCGTCGGTGCGCATAGGACTGGTCTACGATACATGATTTCAGCCGCTTACGTCATAGCAAACAAACGCTGCCCAGGTTATTTTGGATAGTCTAATGTGACCTTCTTAATTACTCTAAAGGCCTCTCTAGCGTCTACACGGTTGGCTGTGTCTACGTGAGGATCGCGCTCACCGATCGTTCTTACAGAACGCACTCGTTCCGTTGTGCCTTATGGACTTTCTCTCGAGCCCAACAATGAGCCGCACAGCGGCGCATTATATAGGCTAAATGACATTAACGACAAAGACAAGAGAGAGTACCCCTACAATTGTATATTCCCGATCGAAAACCGACAGGGCAACGGTCTTGTTGCCCAGTGGTTATAGGCGAGGACTTCTAAAAAATAGGTCGCGAGTTCGAGCCTCGGGTGTTCCAGATTTCGGGGTTAGGTTTTGGCTGTGTGACGACGGCCAATAAGCCAGAACTGGCCATTCCAGTCTCCCTTGTTTTTGTCTGTTATGCCCTTCTGTCAGTATCTTTTTATATCTTAAGTTAATAGTCATATAAATGCACAGACCTGAAGAGGTTTTATCGAAAGCAGACATATGCTCCCCCATTCGTATATAAAATCTCGGGACTATTAAGAGGCAATGTATTCAAACATTTCATGCTCAAAATCGCACCCTTTATTACGCAATCTTGTACTGTGTCACAAAGTACAGTTAACAATTGGTGAAAGTGCTGTGCACAAGTTGTGTGCGCCGCTGAAAGCGGGATCTACCTGGTTACTCTCAGACAGCTCAACGCTAATGTCCACAAACGCAGCCATCATACGGTATATCTTAAATTGGCATCAAATCAGTTAACCGTTTTCGCAATTGTTTATGGCAAATTCAGAGAATGAACTGAGACTTAAATATTCCATTGATGCATTCAGAGCGAGTGCGAATCCCGGCTTGATTAGTCTTAGTGTCTTAATATGAACGCAGCATCGAATTACCCGAAGATTATGATGGCAACCATATGTTGGAGATTGTTCGTGGGGCTCGTGCGATAATTACTCTAGAAAATTATCCTTTCACCCTTTAAATCGAACCTCGCAAACTGCAAAGCGTAGCATTTTTATAATAACATACATGCTAAACTGACAAATGGCAACCGGAGCCTTTACCGAAAGCATTCATAGCAATAGATGTACGGTAGTTAAGCTTTCCCATAAAATGTCAAACGCAATTCCAAACTGCGCTTTATATCGAAGGTTTGTAAAACTACACATCTTGCAACGTAAGTGTATCTTAATTCAGTAACCTCACAAAGCCGCTTTTCGAATAGACCCCTTTTCTGCTGCATGGAAAAAAATATACTTTGTAAAAATGATTACTTGATGATAATGCGTTTTCTTTATCGATTTTGGATGCTTAAGTAGTCAATTACATTTCATGGATAACATGCATAAAATCCTTTAATCGTCAGCACACTTGCTAGACAATTAAGTCTTTCAATGCCATACTCAAAGAAAGGGGATTATAGAAGTTTCTATTTGTAAGATTTTCACTGATTTTTAGACTGCGTTTGACAATTATAAAAGCATCGTGATAAGATGACATAAATGATGGTTTTTTCCAAAGCTGTGTAATATTTGTGCTTGCTTTATTCTAGTTTGCGTATTTTCATAGTAAAACTGCAACTAAATTCACGTCCTATACTTTCGAAACTCGAATCGACTATTCAGTGGTAGTCAGTTCTGTTTCCTAAACAAATAACACTTTTGAACCACTAAAATAAAGCATCATCTGTCTGTGAAAGTCGGACTTTCTAAAATAGCCTGTGGGTCAGCAAACCGAACTCCCCATCAAGCTTTGCCCTGAAAAACCTTTTGATGATACACTTTTTTTCATCTCAAAAAGGAGCATTTACGTATGACCAGCAGGAGTGTAGGCATGAGATTTTCAAATTAAGCTACCAAATATTTCGCAACGTTTAATTTGAAAAATATTTTGCCTGCCTAAATTGCTTCTGCGCAGTACAATTATACTCACTTGAAGAAGATAAAAGAGATACAAAATTGAGTAACATCTCAGGCATGCGAAATGTCTCAATTCACTCTCTGCCATTAAGAACAATGGCGTTAGTGAAATGCTATATAGTTAATATAAACTGAAGTTCGACACGCAAAGAATAATAATTTAAGGCGAGTGTGTCTTTTGGAGACAAATGGAGTTGTTTTAATCAATTTTTAATGTCTCGTCTCCTTGTCGTCTTTAGTCCTGGGTAAGTAGATAAAGCCAATCGGAATTACAAGCGTGCCCAGAAACCGCAATGCGCCTTTAAAGATACCAAGTATAAGCGTATGCCGCATACGTTATTATGTATCTATGTTCCTCCTCTTTTTCTATTATTATGATTGATTTTCGACTCATCTGAATGCGTGACTTCACGGATTTTTTGGCCTTTTTGCTAAATTGGGCGGTAACGATGGGGATCTTGTTCCACACAAAAATATGATTTTTTCATGCACACAGTGAATGCAAAGCATGCTACCGATATGCATATACGCTTGCATTAAAATTTGCGAAATTGGCGTCTAGGCTTTAAACAAACACTGGAATCAAAAAGGCGGGATTACCATTTCTGAATTCACATAAATAAATTCGCTAAATGATCACCGTCTGTCATTGTAAAGGAAGAAAATTAACTCATCTTTACGGCAAACCATCCCAATAAATATTTAATCAATTTGATAAAATGCCTTTTTTTAAAATAATGTATGTCTTTTTGCAGACAGTTTTTAGAGAAAGTGAATTAACTGCGTGTCCTGTCATGTACAGCACATGTGGTTTTGTTTATTGGTATGGGCAGTGATGCAAAAGAAAATGTCGCACTAAAAGCCATGTTTTCATGAATTTGTCGTCCAGTAATGGCGCCTTTAGGCAGTAATCTTTAAGGCTTCATCACGGAGTCTAATTATTCACACTTTATAAATGGGGCCGGCATTGTATTATGTGAGCTGTGTACAAGTATTTTTAATTAGGTGTTCTGTTAACAGTTGTTGGTCGCCCAGCGCTAGTCGATTAAGTGCAGATTATTTTTTCTCATTTCTCGCTGCATCGGTACTTAGGCGATATTTTGCCGGCCTTTTAGCTCAGTTCAATTTGGGACACTAACTTACTTCGCTTGTTTATGACTTAACTTCCTGCAGAATGTCGTCCAATTTTTGTTTTGCTATCGTTTCTGTCTGCAAACTTTGCTATTTGCTGGCTAATTTGCAGTAGGCTTTATCTTGATTTATAATTTTATTTTTATTTCAGATAATCCGAGAGCGTTATGCATATCAATAGGATTCATAAGATGCATTTTTGTTTGTTTTGAAACCAACTTGTTTGCAAACTGGATAACATGGTATCTTGTGAGGTACCGATTAGCAATTTAACGCAGCTAACCTTAAAACCCCTTTAATCGTCGGTTCTCTAGGATTCGCGAAGTGTATCGCAGTTAAAATATCGATTCTGACGGACGTCATTTTATCATCATCATCATGATATTTTTCTTCTTCTTCTTCTTTTTTCTCCTCTTCTACTTCAAAAAGGCGGTATTTTGGTGTATTAGCTAAGCGCATAAATGGGAGACATTTTTAAATATACCCTTTAAGTTTTAAGTTAACTACGACTAACATGGCAATATTTGAACTGCTAGTTTATAAATCAGTAAATGCGATCATTTAAGATTTTGATATGAAAGAAGTTTTCCGCACTCTGGCTGCAAATAATACTGGATTTTCTAACTTCGTTGAGTACTAGCACAAAAACGACAAAAAACAGGTAACGCGATCATCGAGTCTTACCGCAGTGCCCGAACTTGTCCTTAACTAATCAGAATGTTTGAATAGCATTGTGGGAAATTTATGCCTGAATGAACGAGTCAGCAAAAATTATTCAACTTCTTAATGGTGCAAACCGGATATGGCACAATCACATTGCTGTAAAGCTCAAAAGAATAGGGCGTTAAAATGCGGTAGTTAGGGGCCGACCTTAATTTTGAGTTAAAGGTTACTATCGTCGTCTAAAAATCGATTCTGCCAAAATTCGTCAATCCCTTTGTTTGATATTTCAACACGCACAAAGAAGGGCCCTTGAGATTTAGTCGCAACAGCATAGGATCACAGTGCCTTTGGCTGATTCTTTTTAACATCTCATTTTATATAATCATGTGTGATAGAATTAATAATATTATTTATGATGATATTCCTCGGGAAAAAGAAGGCCTCCTACAAACGCCTAGGTCAGTATAGGTCAGTATATTTTAAGGGTAATAGGCAATGCCTTTGAAAACCCTATTGTTATTGGTACATTCAATACGTAAACTTAAATAAGCAAAGTACTAAAATGTGGTCAGTAATATATACACTTAGCAGAATATTTTCCATTGAAAATGCAAGACCGAAAGTCAAACACATTCAGTTGTAGATAAAATCGGTAAAATGCAATGACAGTCATCCGCATTAGCAGTAGGTGTATGCAAGGCGTTGGTTTTGCACCACAAAGCTGTTCTGTCCAAGCAAGCGGTATTGTCCATGCAAATGTACATCTAGTCTTTGCTTGAACGTCTCCATGGTATCCGCCATTATTACAGTGCGTGACCTATCTCATGAAATGTTGGCTGAAATTCTGTAATGCGTTTTCGATTACGAACGATAACTTGGTCGCGGTTGTAACATTGATCATCTTTAGGGCATACTCTGATAACATTTTGGACTCGGCAGGATATCGGCTTTTAAATGCCCGTCTTTTCAATCTCCTTTAGAAAGGCTGCTCGATAAAAATTGACTACTGAAATACCATGCATTTTGTCCATTGAAATTCGACGGTTTTGGAAATTCAAATATATTTTGTATAAACCATAGAGAAATATGGTTTCTTTTGTCAATCAATACAGAACCACGTCTTTTTTATATTTTATAATTAAAAAGGAGTATAATTTGATTTAAAAAAGTTTACTAATTGCCGAAAGATTTGGAGCCTGATCATTCGTAGCATTAGCACTTAGTGATTTCACTCTATAAGGTGCATGCGTTCCGCGTACAGAAAATCTCTTATTTCTCTATGTCATTAAAAAGATATTATACATGGTACATAAAATTTTGCAATGGATGCAGACCATGCTGTAGATTTCATGAGGAGCAGGGGTAAACGGCCATTGACTACGCTATGTGAATGGAAATATCGCGGTTTTAAACAGTCGCATAATTGGAAACTTTTTTTAAAACCTAATTATACTCCTTCATTAAGTATAAAATATAAAGAAGACGTGATTTTCTATTGATTGACTAAAAGAAAGCATATTTTCGTTTTTGGTTTTTATAAAATTTATTTGAATTTCCAAGACCATCGAAAATCAATGGAAACGATGCATGCTACTTAAGTAGTCATTTTTTTCCAAGCACGCTCTCTAAACGAGAATAAAAAGACGTGCATTTTAAAGCCGACATCCTGCCGAGTCCAAAATGGTATAAGAGTATGACTTAAGATGATCAGTATCACAACCGCGACCATGTAATCCTCCCTAATCGAAAACGCATTTCAGAATTTCAGCCAAAATTTCATGAGATAAGTCACGCACTTTACGTCCTCGAGAAGCCCGTTCCAGGTACCGACGACTCGCTGTGAAATACAGAACCTTCGAACGTCCAGGCGGCATCGGGATCCTCTAAGTTTTAGAGAGTTCCCACGCAGGTTTGTTGTTATGGCCAGGGTAAAGAAATCGTCCGGGGTTTAGGGCACATTCCCGGTTACTCAATATCCGATAGGCCTGTATGAGATCTCCACGAACCTGCCTGTACTCAGGAGGAAAGAGTTTAAGTTCACTAAGTAAGGTAAAGTCCTGAGGCCTTTAACAACTTTTTTGCTTGCCTCTTAACTCTTTCTAGCAACTTATAGTCTTTTTAGCCACGGACGCCACGCTTGGATTCAATATTCCAGGTGCGAACGTATAAACGCTCTGTATACTTTTCCAAATAGCTATTTGTCAATGTCCATGAAAGTTCGTTTAATGGCGGAGAGAACACTGGTTGCCGTTTTGGCCGCCCTAACGCACTGAGAGGAAGGCCTTAGTGTCGACAAAATATTGATCCCAAGATTTTTTTGTTGGGTCACATTTGCAAGGCACCTTCCACCAAACAGATAATGGTGATCCTCTCCGTCGGCTCTTCCGGTCGTTTTTAGTCGCAGAGTGACGCACTTCTCAAGGTTAACCTTCAACTGCCTAGGAGGTTCAGTCCTTCTTGCAGGGCCTGTTCATCCTTTTCCGCATTGATCGCTTGCAATAACTTGTTATCCTTGGCAACCATGAATCCATTGCATTCCTGTCCATTCATACAGTCGTTGACATAAATTAAAAATAGTTCTGGTCCAAGTTCAGAGCCCTGGTGAACTCCACTCACAACTGGCATTGGCGTTGACTTCGCACTACCAATTTACACAGATTGTGATCAAACAGTCAGATAGTCTTTTACCCCATTTAATAGGTTTCCCCTTTTCCCTGACTCTCGGACCTTGTAAAGTAGCAAGTGGTGTGAACACTCTCAAAGGCTTTCTTGAAATCAATGTAAACGATATCGCCCTTTGTTCCGGCGTCTAACAAGCGAAACCATTGTTCCGTTGAATAAACCATATTAGTTACACGGGCGTGATTTCGTCGAACTCCATGTTGAGAACTAGCGATGAAATTATTTTCTTCAAGGAACTTCATTATGGATTTTTTGACTATTCTCTCCATGACTTTGCAACAAATACAAGTTAGGCTCACCGGCCGACAGTTTTTTGCACTTGTTCTAGATCCACCCTTGTGAATTGGGTATATGTTCACCACTTTCCAATCAGAGGGGAGAATGTCTCGGTCAAAGGATGACCTGAAGATGTGCAAAAGCGGTTTGGAGAGTTCGCAAGCCAACTTCTTCAGAACTTTTGCCGAAATTTGGTCGGGATCTGGAGACTTACCATCCTTAAGCGCTAGAAGTTCTTTCCTGAAGTCGATGTGAAGTCGATGTTTACTTTTATATCGTTGGTTATCCCAGCAGGCAATCCGGCCTCGTCATAGTCCGTTTTATCGGTGAAAAAGATACGAAAAACCGGTTTAGATGTTCTGCTTTAACGTCATTTTCGATGATATCCTCATTATATTCTCCTTTCAACACTAAGATTGTCTCCTTGTTCTTTAACCTACTGTTGATGTAACTGAAGAGCTCGTTTGGCTTATCGATGGCCAGTTCCATAATTCGCGTTTCATACTCCTTACGCGACCTGCGGATATCCGATTTTACCTACTTTCGCTTTCGACTAAACTGCTCGTAATGAGATGGTTGTTTTGTTGTTGCATACCTTCTCCATAGCTTGTTCTTCCGGTTTACTTCTTTCTTTATATCCCGCTTTATCCAGGCAGGACGAATATTCTTTTTGATTCTCTTTGTCGGACAGTTCCGGTTCACGATGTCTGTTACAACACCTTTGAGAATGTTCCAATCAATGGCCTAAACTCTCCGTATGTTTAGCCGTTTAGCCTTCAAAATAATTCCTTACCCAAACCTTAAGCGTTACCTATCGACGAACGACAAAGCTATCAGTTATCTCAAAAATATTTGTCAATTCGAGATAAGAGTTGACATTCAGTTGTTCTCAACGTATCTGTATCCTGTTAGGTATTGATGTTGGCTACGATTTTAGCGCTGAAAGAGAAAATCTTTGGCTGACTGCCAGCGTACGTTCCTATGACAATATTGGCTGAACTGCTACTTCGCCTTATGCCTCGGAATTTTAGGCCTGTCATATCATCCATCCCGGCGGTTGTATAGGCCATGACATTTCATGCAACGAAAAAGACATGTGCTTGTGCAAATTAATCTATGCAGTCGCGACGTCAATGCCCGCATCTGTTCGCTTATGTTTGTGCAGTTAAACGTTGAGGAGGCTTTGTAAAGGAAGCTTTTAAGGACTTACTGATAAGACGTTGGTTATAATCATCCTCATCAGGCGTAATGTAAGTCAGCATGCTCTGTAAATAGGAAAAGGTTTTCTTAGCCGTTCTCGTTTGGGTTTGTATTGACAACAAAATTTCGGGCCGATATGAGTTTGCCTTTTTGTGCCTGCTTCTACATTTAAAATGCTGTCGTTTGCTCCATTGTCAGTTGCACTCGCAAGTCGTCTGACATCCTTGAAAGGACAGCCAATTTTTAGAGTTCGGGGCAGTTAGTGCTCTAGGATTCTGACGAGATTCCGGCAGACGCAAAATTCGTATTGACAAATGGCACAGAGGAGGCCGTTATATCTTGCTATAAAAATCCGTTACAAATATCGGCCGGATTCAGAGACAAGCGCAGATGGGTTTTTGTCCCTGAGAATTGCAATCTAAGGAAATGTCAAATTCAAAAAAAAGAGTGGGGCGCATCTGTGAGTCGACTAGGTAACCGATATCGACTCAAATGTAAATAATGGGGCCATGGTTTACGGAATGGTATCTTTGAGTCCTCCTCATGCGGTGTCCTCGGGTGCCAAGCAACCACATGTGGACCTGTTAAGAGCGTCGACATTAATAGATGCGAACCAACAGAGTCAACTCGCCGATGTCTATACATTTGAAGTATATGCGAGAATCTAATATATCGACTGTTTTTGTAAAGAAAATGCGCGCCGTGATTTCAGCATCTGCCTTTTTCGAACTTGGCATGTGCTCTTCCTGATGTAATGTACAGACTCATAGCATACCACTACATTCAAGGAGAACGCCTTCACATTTTTTGTGGCCTTTGGGGATTTTTGAGCCGACCGCAATGAGCAACTGACTGAAAGCTTCGAATGGAAGAAGTAGAAGCATTTCGGGTTCTCACTACAGTCTATCATCAGAGTCGTCGCACATAAGGGCAATGGAGGCACAACGATTTGGGTATTTATAGATCGCATTTACTCGGCAATCATATCCCTACAATTATTTCTGGCACTCGCGTTTATCGGCATCGTTCATCCCTAATGTGATGAATGATTGTCGGCCTCCACTTGAGTCGTTCATAACCACGATTTCGTCAATCCTCGTGATTACTAACTGGACGATAACTCGACATTTGGCTCGTTGTCACTGGGATGCCTAGTCAAGCACATGTCCCTCCTTTTCGTTAATTGACTTACTCAGTCAAGATCGTCATTTGCAACTGTCGTCATCAATCCAGATGTCATTGCCTAGTAGATGGTTCAGTGTCCTAGTTTCCACAGAATTGCCAAAATTGACAGGATTTTAGTAAATCCGACAATGTTTCCGTCGCTCTTGAATCGTTTGCCGCTAACTGTTCGCTTGTGGCTGTAATCCTCTCTCGCAGTCGAAGTATTTTGTCCGTATTTGCGACAGACCGTTAAAAATTCTGTCCATTTCAATTCCGCCAAATATTCCGGCATTCAGGGATTTTATAAGAACGATGGAAGATGAACCTCCATTCAGCCCCCATTAATTGCGACCCGACATTTTTATTTGGAATTGGACGAGGTGAGAATGACACTAGTAACACATATGCTTCTGTATTATAAAAGTTGAGTACGCCTTATTTTTTGATATTGCTATAAACTCAAGACCCTTTTTTTGAAATGTTCTTTGCTGATTTTATTTAGTAGTATTACTTAAGAACAGTACTTTGCAGCCTTTGATTGTGTAATGAAGAGTGAGATAGTAGTCATGTAAGATCCCCATTTGAAAACTGTGAATCCATCTGTTCTCCGAATTTCAAAATATGATCCCGGATAAACATTGAGCAACGAATTCACTTAAAGTAGATATGCTTATTCTTTAAATGTTAGTCAAAATTCTGAAATGCATTGTAGACTTGATTATATTATTTAAGTAGGATTGTGTTGCTTATTATTGCGCAACGAAATCTCATGACTTTAAATTTACATCGGGATGCCGGCTTTCGAACGAACTTCTTTCCTGCTGCTTGCAAAAATTACACTATGCAAAACATGTCCCATTAATTGCCAATGCCATCATTAATTAAAAGATAAATCTTAGAAATAATGCATGAGTATAGTCGTTCTTTTATTTATTTGACTGAGATGACGTCTCCTATGTTGGTTTTACTTCAGAAAGGTGTGTAGGTGGGTTTATAAATGTTCTAAAGAGGAGGTTTTTAAAAAGGCAAGAAGCACCTGTCAATAGGTTATTGTGTTTTACATGCACTATGTAATAAATCCACTGCTTGATTTCTTAAACCATTATGTAGTCCCCTTCGAATACCGTAGAGAGATGCTTGAATTTTCCTACATTTTATTACAGTTCATTGCGTTGTACATTGATATTCATTTTGCATAGTCACATGGAGGACAATCAGTGCCGATTTTCACAAAGTTTTAACTAAAATTTTAGAAATGCGTTTTCAATAAGGCGGGCAACCTGAATTGATGTTGTACCATAAAATATATTTTGACGAAAACCTGTGACATTTTTTGTAAACCAGGAAATTGGCTTTAGCTTGCATGTCATTTTGCCCGTGTGGAATTGTCACCGTTGGCAAAGAATGACCACATAGTTGATATGCATGTCCTATAATAACTTTGGATGTGCACGTAAATTGAACACAATTTCGCAGAATACGTCTACAAAAATCTTATTTCGCGTTCTGATTTGACAAGCAGACACTTCTTCTTCAAGTCGTTTATTTAAAGAATGAATTCCCTTCCGGTTCGATAAAAGTTTATAAAAATGGTTGTTTTTAAGACCGTGCAATTTCCTCTCGAACAATCTTTTAAAAAATGCTATGCGTCAAGTAGGCAACAGTGGACATTCTTGTAGAAAGCTACTGAGCCCTCTATGGTAGTTGCATAATGGCATAAGACAATTCGTGTTTTTACTTATATGAAAGGTATTCATCTTTTCAGAATGAGAACTTTTGAAATGACTGCCACGACAGATCGAGTGAACGAGTATTCGGAAACCCAAAATGATATTTGAAGAACAAAAGATGTTCAGTCCTTGTATAAATATTTTGAAGACGATATCGTCTATTATTGAAAGCGGGGAGAAATAAGATTTTTATGCGGTTTTTTTGATAATAATATATTTGATTTTTCTAGAACATCAAAAATCATCCGGAAAAATGCACACTGAATACGTAGTCAGTTTTAAGCGACTGTACTTTTTCAGGCGAACAAAAGCCCGCTCAACAGCCCACATATCAGCTCATCTTAAATTATTTCAATCAACATGCAAGATGACAATTTTGAGGACAAAATTCTCTTCCGCGTACTCCGGATACATCGTTGGTTGACACCGGTACTGACATCAGGACCCACACGCAGGGCCAACCCCAATTTGTATTTAAAACGGATTCCATTTTAAATAAATCACTTGCCAGTTTTCTGGTCGTTACGCTTAATACATTTTTGTGACGCCCATTTACTGTTTTGACGATCGCAAAGCATCAACCACTGGGTCGCTGGGCGTACGAATTCACGCCCAATCTATCAGTCTTGAATTCTCATAGACACGCCTCTTGACCCTACTTCCCGAATCGACAAGCGTTTTAAGTACACTAAGATGATCAGGACGTTGATAAACACAAGATCGAAAATTTTTACAGATTAATTAATTCTCGCTTATTTCGCATGCTTTCCATCAACCCGCCGAAACTAAATCTCAATTAGGTACTCGACATACGGACATAGCAGGGACAACGACGCCCGTCCAGGCAACCAGGGTCACATGAGCGCCCCAGCGGTTGGCGACGGTGAGATTGCATGCATATAACACCAGACAGGCGGCAAGGCTGAATAACTGTTGGCTTGCGTGAACAAACATCGACCAATCTGATGAGTGAAACGATAAATAATCTTCAGCACAAATATAATGGTGTGTTTGGTATAAGCTCTTTTTCTTCGTCTTCCTTTTAGGATGATTACCGGGGTATACATATGAATTTATGGACTTCCACCACCAGTTAACCACATCGAAAATCTAAGTACGCACTCGAAATACGACGTGAAGACTTTAGGATTTATTATCAGTAGCAGAGCCATCATGTCAGCGTCTAACCATATAGCTGAGATGTGGACCTAATTAACAGCTGAATCTGATTGCGACAAGTAATGACTACTTAATGCAATTTAACATACCACTACGGACAATATTGATGCGATTTTTCTGTTAGACAAAGCTATGTGTACAGCCAACTTGTTGAAGATATTTCTGCCGAAATCCAACATAGCCATTAGATTCGGAAGGATTTTGTTAGGTGAGACTATTTTATTTATCAAAATGTAGCATCATGTTCAATTATATCATTCATACCAGAAGGCAAGATTTCTATTGAATTCCCTTTCGCTATATTTGCTGTAAAAATGCCTATTTATACAGCACGTATTTACCTACTGATTTTTGATGTGTTTATGTATTAAAATTTGAAAATGTGCGCAAGAATTTTCTCGTTCGCCTTTATTCGGTGGTAAATCCTGCCTCCTCCCATTTTACTCCATGGACAGACAGTATTTAGACTTTCAGAGTCGCTGTCAATTTCCGACAAGTTGTTTGTTTCGCCTGTGCATACACATTTATTTTGGGTTTCCAAACACCATGCTGCATACATTTCGACACAGAATCTCGCAAATGTATCTATGGCGTTAGAATATTCCATTTTTTTGCGGCATACGAAGTATGTCACGTGATTCACAAGATGTTTTGGTACATTATAATCTAATTGTCAAATTTGCAACCAATAGTAGACATATCCAGACCACAATAAAATGCATCTGTTGTTTACGAATATGGAATTACTAATCAGCAAGTTCGAACTGCAAGGCTTGACGACGCCGGCATTGGGAATCGGAACACTTTCGCCCATGTGTTAGAAATGTCACATATGCAAATTTGTAGTGCTCTAGCGCACATGTGTTGTTCAGAGCAAACTCGTAGTTTATTTACTTTGTTAAAGAACTTTCAAGACTTTTGTTTAACCATTTGGAGGACAACAGTGAAACGTGTATACAACCACCGGAAGTATCATAGGACAAAGCCTGAAAATGATCAGTTTTGCCTACATAACAATCTAAATTAGGTTATTTTGTACTTATCTCGCTGTGGCCCTCAAGTGACCGAGATTTATGGGATTTCACTGCATTTTGTGGTGCGTGAGAGAAGTATTCACCAGCTCAAAATGAGAAAAATGGCATGTATTCGTGGAACTCAAGTAAATATCCTACTATGTCTTCATCTTGAGAGCCGGTTGAATTCAGAATATGAGCAGACGGTGGAATTGATTTTGCGCAGATCCAGGATTGTCATACGAGAGGGTAAAAGCAAGGTAGCTTTTAATAGGTTTGACATAATACTATTATTTGCTTGTTTAAAATAAATAAATTAAAGTGAAATCCCATCAATGTCGGCAAATTTAGGGCCTAAGCGAATAAAGTACAAAATAGCCTAATGTAAATTGTTATGTAGGCGAGACTTGACCATTTTCGGGGTTTGTCCTACGGTACTTCCGTGGATGTATGCACGTTGTACTCTTGGCCTTCCAATCAGTAATCAAAGTCTAGAAAGTTCATTCACGAAGTAAATAAACTGTTTGTTTGCTCTGGACGACACATGTCCGCTGGAGCATTACAGATGTGCAGCTGTTTACTTCTTACATTCCGAAATCTCGTGGTTTTCATTAACTGAAGCTGCGGCGCTGTAACCACATGGATGAAAGTGTTAAGATTCCCAATGCCGAACTCTTCAAGCGTTGGACTTTAAACTTACTGAATAATAATTTCATATTCGTAAACAACAGCTGCATGTTGTTGTGATCTATATATTTCTAGTATTGGTTGCAAAGTTAACAATTTGATTATAATGTTCTATAAAATCTTGTGAACATATGTGGCATACCTTTTATGGCACATAAAAATGGCGTGGTCTAAGGCCATGGATACATTTGTGAGATTCTGCGTCGAAATATTCGCAGAATAGCTTTCGGAAATTGACAGCGATTCTGAAGGTCCAAATACTGTCTGTACATGCATCAAAATGGGAGGCGGCAAGATTTACTACCAAATAAATGCCAGCTTGTCTGGACATCTGGACCAGGGCTCTAGAAGTGGGTTTTGAGGTCGACGTCGTGTACATTGATTTCCGCAAAGCTTTCGACACTGTTCCGCACCAACGCCTTCTTCACGAGTTGAGCGGCATCGGCATCCGGGGAGAACTTCTGAGCTGGATTACGGCGTTTGTGGTTGGTTGCAATCCACGTGTCTGTATTGGAGATGATATGTCAAAATGGGTGAACGTGACCAGTGGTGTGCCTCAAGGCTCAGTTCTGGGGCTATTGCTCTTCATCGTTTATGTTAACGATAGCCTTCAGGAACTCGACTGCTGCAAAATAATGTTAGCGGACGACGTTAAGCTCTGAAAAGACATTAAGGGACCAAATGATCAGAGATCCCTTCAAGGTAATTTCCACCGATTGCAAGCGTGGTCGAATAAATAACTTTTAGAGTTCAATGTGGAGAAGTGTGCCGTCCTCCATCTGCGTCCAACCAACTCTCATTCAAATGGGAGCCTGAGGACGTATTACCTTAAAGATATAAGGCTCCCTGCAAAATCTTCACAGAAGGATCTCGGGGTTTGTATACAGAACAACCTGAAACCAACAATGCAGTGACAAAAGGCTCCAAAAAAACGCCATGGGAGTGCAGCATGCAATCAAAAGGGCTTTCTTAAACTTTTGGGAAAGTTTATGGCACTTTTGCTCGGCCCTACTTAGAGTATGGCATACAGCCATGGTGGCCGTGGCTAGTAAAGGACTAAGCATGCCTCGAAGGATTACAACGGCTTGCAACAATGCCGGTGAACGGTCTAAAATGGCAATCTTACACAGACAGACTGAATTGCCTTAATTTATTCCTTCTCTGTTACATGCAGCAAAGAGGTGATCTTATCCTCGTCTATTAGATAATACATGGTCTTAAGCATGGGCTTAAATATGAGGACATGTTTCACTGGCACCTTTCACCCAATCATGGTGTTCACTCGATGAAGTTACGGACAACAATGTCCAGGCTGAATATTTTTTCTGAATGGTTCACGCATACGGTAGTGGAGAATCAGAACGATCTCCTTCATCCAATCGTGGAGGCTACGTCTCTGCAACTCTTCAAGAAATGCTTGGATGATTATTTGTGTCCTCTGCTTTCCCACGACAGCCTGAATCTGAACTAATACCCCACAACCCCGGAAATATTTTTTCGGATACAATGCTACTCAAATGAATCAAGTGCTGTTTTAATAGCGAATATTTTTATTTTTATGTACAGTTATTTCTAACGAGCAGCAGCTTATGTTTTCCGTCAAATTTGAGCAAGAATGCTACCTACCAACGCAGGATTTCTGAAAAAGCGAATTTTAAATCCACCGGATAACTGATATGGTCGCTTAATTCATGGGCGTTCTTATAGCTGATTTGTAAGATTAATTTGATTCAATTGGGAGAAAAGAAATAAGGTAATTTGATTGAAGTACGTTTATATTACCATGACTTGGTAGGGTCCTGAAAACTTGGGATGTTATGGCGCTTGCGTATATTGGTCCGACATTCATTGTTGTAATTCCGAGCGGAATCAAAGCTGCCAAGAATTTCGCTGTTTGCAAATTTGCCTAAAACAATTATTGATCAAAATTTTACTATGAGTTCTTGTTTTTTTTCAACACATTACTAGCTGACTTGACTTCATAACATCAATTTCACCTTGATCGATACGCAAAAAGCCAAGGAAATTCTGACGATTTCAGCAGCTAACATAGTTTCTTATGTTTTGTGTATACTTTGTAAAGTTTCTAAAATATATTTTATGTGCCTTTTTCACACGACAAATTCTTAATTATTTCCGAGCTCAAAGGAATAAAGCCGTAATATTGCACAGTTTATACTAATGGGAGCATGGTCTTCAAATTTAAGATGCGCACAATGTCCTGTTAAGGCATAAAAAGTATACGGGATGATGGTGCTGGTGGTGGTG
>CACRXP010000277.1:545921-568747 GCA_902702965.1 Spirometra erinaceieuropaei | reverse complement strand
CTGAGTTTTTGTATACTCACATCTAAGAAGGGGAGGGTATCTCCTGTTGCTTCCTCGCGGGTCAACCGCATGCTGCTTCGCCATTCCGCTTCCGCTTTGCGACACGGTGAACAACAACCGAAACCCCCCTAACACCTCCAACACCTCTGTTTATTTTGTCTGACGACGGGTCGGTGTCACGGACATGAAAATTTACGAGCACAACACAATATTCCGAAGAGCCTTCACTTTCTCATATATATGTGTATAGGCAGAATGCTATTACGAACAATGACAAGGAAGACTGGAATGGCCATTTCTGGCTTATTAGCCGTCGTCAGCCAGCCATTCCCAAGCCCGAAGTGTGGAACACCCGAACCTCGATCTCGCGACCTGTTGGTTTAGAAGTCAACTCCTCTAACCAACGCGCCACGAGCCCGTTTCCTTGTCGGTTTTCGATCGGGAATATACAATGGTTGGGAGGCGTTCACCGATCCCTCATACGGAACTCACTCGTTCCGTTGTGTATTAAGGGCTTTCTCTCGAGCCCAACTAGCAGCCGCGCAGCGGCGCATGATATGTAGGCAGAATGATATTACTGACAAAGACAAGGGAGACTGGGCTCGGGTGTTCCACACATCAGGCTTGGTTATGGCTGGCTGACGATGGCTAATAAGCCAGATGTGGCCATTCAAGTCTCCCTTGTCTTTGTCGGTAATATCATTCTCTTTATATATGCATATATATATATATATATATATATATATATATATATATAGACAGAATGCTGTATCCGCACTCGTAGGGCCTGGTAAGCCGCCGGGAGAATCGTGAAGCGGTTGATGGAAGTTGGTACGGAGTGCCAGGCTTCGAGCGTTTCCCTGGCCGTCGGGTCGGTACCTCGGCCCAGGATTTCGGTGTTCTGGAAGGTGAAAGTATGTCCAGAGGCAGCACAATTTTCCGCCACAGTGAGGGTTGATCCATCCTTCTCACTGCCTTTGCGTTCTCACTCATGCGAGTTTGTAATCCTTTTCCGGTCTCTCCAAAGTAGTTCGTCTCGCAGGAACTGCATTGGACACGGTAGACGACATTCGTTGTTTTGCCTCGTGACAGAGGGGACTTGGGTCTCATGACGAGACGTCTTATTGTCACTTCAGGCGTGTGCGCGACGCCGATCCCCAGCGGTTGTAAGAGACGAGCGACTGCTTTGGATACATTCTCGATATACGGTAGCGCCCGCTATATTTTTGGTTCTTCTCTCGTTGGCCTTATAAGCTTTTTGGTTGCCTGCAACGTTCGATAAAACTACGAGGATAAACGATGGAGATAAACATTCGCCGAAGATAATTAAGTTCGGCTATTTTGTCGGCTGCCTCGCTGCAACGAGTTGCCGCCCTCTTTTACAGAGTCCGCACACAGCTACGTTTATGGCACAACGGGTGGTTACTTTAGTAACTGTGGACCTGACGTGTGTTGGTGGCCTTTTGGAAAACTTTCGTTCTTAGGCTCCCGTTGGTTTTGCGGTGGACCAGGAAGTGTAGGAACGCTATTTGGTTGTTGACTTCTGCCTCCTTTGTGAACTGGATGTCCGGAAAAACAGAGTTCAGGATCGTGTGAAATTCGGAGACCATCTCTCGTTTGAGGATGACGAAGGTATCGTCCACACAAAGCGCCCAAAATATTGGTCTGTGGGTTGCAAACACCAGCGTCTCTAATTTTAGAAGAAGCGCCTCAGCAATGAAACCAGACAGCGGCGAACCCATTGGAGTTCCTTTGATTTGTTCATAGATCGTTCCTTCAAAGACGAAGTAGGTCTTGAGGCAGAAATTGAGCATCTGGATAAGGTGCCCTCGGTTAAGTCTATTGGCCTCGTCGTCATATTGACTCTCAAGTAGATCGCCGACAGTTTCAATTGCCAGACTCTGAGGAATTGAAGTGAAGAGTGAGGTAACATAAAATGATACCATGACTTCGTCTGCATTAAGGTGTAGACCCTAGAGTCTTTCCAAGAACTGTACGGTTGAGCGAACCGTTGTATCGGAGCCTGATGTGAGACAGTTCAGACGTCGGAACAGTCATTTGGTCAGGTTGAATGTAGGCGTTCCGCGCAAAGATACGATAGGTAGAAGTGGAGCACCAGGTTTGTGCACTTTCAATAGCCCATAGAATCTGGCCATAGCTGAATCTGTTGGTTTAATGGCCAGTCGTTCTGCTTTTGAGATGGCTCCGTTGCCCTGTAACCTAGCAAGCGCCGTGTTGATTTGTGCCACCAGCTTCTTCATCGGATCTCCGTCGCACCTGAGGTACGCAAGACGATCATCGAGAAGGGCGTTGGCTTTCAGAAGGTAATCTGACTTGTCGAGCACTACTGTGGAACGTCCCTTGTCGGCTGGCAATACTAAAATGCTTCTGGACGATATATATACACTTAGGAATAAGCACACACCGATCATTTGGCTTCCCGGGCCAAACCAGCCTAGTATGTGCGATAGGGGCCACGGACATTCAACCACCTACTTGAAGCAAATCGGTTCAAAATGTGATAGCAGAAGGGAGACGACAGATTCTGTGGTAGTTTGATACAATGTTTCGGACTTGGTTGCCTTCATTCAGCCAATCATAACCCTGACCAACAGCTGGGACCGGAAACAAACATGCGTACAGACACACCTGGCGCAACTGGTTCACCACGGTGTCCACCAGATCGGTTACGGATTAAGTGCTTATCACAAACTGACATTATATTCGGTGTCCTTGTAGTCACGCAGCACGGGGTCGCCGATGACTCCTGCTTCTTCTGTCAGATTTCTCAAAACCTCCAACCTCTCGAAATGCATCTTCTCTATGGCCCTACTTTCCCTGTCTGGTTGTAGGATTGTCTGCATGCCGTACGCGCACTACCGAACTGCTGGCGCGCAGTGCTGTACGTAGCTGGTTTGTCAGAAGATTTCGCCAGACTGGTGAGCGAATTCGGGATCAGCGTCGCACATAGACCTGAAGCTACAATCCGCCGGCAACTCATGCAGCCCAATGATCCGATTCCCATTAATCAGAAATCGGGGGTCATTTACCGTATAGACGGCATTTGCGGTCAGGCCAGTTATGTTGGTGAAACCGGAAAACAGGTCCGCACAAGATTGCACGAGCATGAATTGGCAGTGAGACGGAAGGATAAACTTTCCTTGGTAGCCGCCCGCGCCTCCTCGCCAGGGCCGCCTTTGGTTTTGGGAGCGTGAGAATACTAGAACAGTCAGACAACCGAGTTGCGCGCCTGCTGCAGGAAGCGTGGCACTCAACTGAGGACGCGATTAGTCGACATATCGATCTGCCAATCGCTTATCAAGCACTGCGTGAACAAATCAACGGCGCAGCTAGAGGTCAACCCCGGCAGAGGTGAGGATAATACACAACGAGCTGTACATTTTTTTTTTCATTCCTTGACGATGGGCTCGCGTGAGATTTCGAAACGTCGGATAAATAAACCATTGGTCCCATCGATCGCCTTCCCGTTTTCTTCTATACAGTTTGAAAGTGGACAAGGAGGTCGCGGTCGCGAGAATTGCGATGCTGAATATTGCCTGTTAATTCTTGTGGCGAGCGACTGCTGTCAGACGCGTTGCAGATGTCAACACATAGTAAACAAATGGTACAAACATCCAGACATATAATCCAGACTGGCAATGTTGACGGATTCGTGTTGACGATTTGGGTAAAAAGATGGGCTGACTGCTACTGGTTTATTTGGGAGCCGACGCTTCGAAGGGTTTTCTTCTCAGATAAAGTGTCCCACAGGGTAGTTAAACCTCAATCAAGGATATTTCAGATTGGTTGGATAAACAGTAAAATTACTCCGAACACGAATGCCGGACAGGCACCCGCAATGAGCGGGAATGACGTTACCCTGCAAGTCTCGGCCCGCTGGACGGGCCGGAAAATATCTTCAAGATCGACGAGGCCGAAATTATCGCATGAGGTGACAACCATGTATACTTTGAGCTGCTTGTATCCTTATTTGCCGGTTCGCGTTTGGCGAACAAGCAGAATGACCTTCGACCTTCAAATTCTGTGCTGCGATTTTACCTGGGTAAAATAATTAGCCCCGCGTAGACAGCTCGGGCCAAAAACGCTCCGTTGAGGATGAGCCAAATTGCCGTGAAATCATCACGTCAAGCGGCAGCAACAATGATGAACATATGCTTGATGACGTCGCGGATAGTGACAAACAAGCACTCATCGCATCAAGAACGGCCCCAGCGGTGAATGCAAGTTCTGTTAATTTATAAAGGTATCTGAATGTCTGGCAATAGCTAGCTCAATGTGGGGCATTTACAATCACCAGCATTGTTACATTCAAGCTAAGAACGTGGGAGTTGCTATTGAAAACCGGAGATGAGGCGTCTGCCTTGAGTTTGACAGAATGCTCTGGGGCTGGGACAATAAAATTTGTGCTGGAATCATGGCGCACGTCTGGGTCCAAATCACAGTGTAAGCTTTCGAATTCGGCAGGTGCCTCAAAAGCTTTTTTATTGTCGAAATCAAAGGCAACATCAACACATTTCAGGATTCGGACAAGCTGAAAGCAACTAAATAGCAGATTTCACTGTGTATTTACAGCGACGATCGGGAATGCGACACAATCCAGTAATTAATTCTATGAAATACCTGCTGACATATGTTAGCTGGATATATCATTTACTTCGAATTCATTACCTATGTAAATGATTTAGTATGGGAAGTGAAAGCGGACATAAAGCTCTTTGCAGACGATCTTAAACTTTGGAGAGCGATAAAAGATGAAGGTGGCGTCAGGAGACTACAAGAGGACGTAGACAATTTGCACGCATGTAGCGAGAAATGGTGCACGATATTCAGCGTCAAAAATGTGCAGTAATCCACGTATTATAAGCGAGGCGAAGAACAAATTCACCCCCATGACAGTATCTTCTGGACAATCAACCACTTAAAACCGTATCTGTGCAAAAAAGATCTCGGTGTACTCATTAAAGACGACCTAATCATCACTACGCAGTGTTCTAAAGTCGCTGCGCGGACAATGTCCGTTATGAGCGCGATACACAGAACGTTTATTAACTTGAAAACAGATGTCTTTGGCAAAGTATACGGGAGATTTGTGCGGCCGCACCCGGAATATGCAGTACAGGCTTGGCAGCCGTGGCTTCGGAAGGACAGAGATATCCTTGAAGGTGTAAAACGACATGCTACAAAGGCTGTTCACGGACACAATAAAAATTTACGTACGAGCACCGCCTGACGGTTTTGAACCTCTATGCCCTCCACTACAGGCAGGACAGAGGTGACCTCATAGCAACATTTCACTTGCTAAGAGGACTTAATCTAGATGTCAATTGGGAAGCATTTTTTTTAAATTGCTCCCAAGTCTAATCTCAGACGACATGATTATCAGCTTAAAAAGGAACTAAGCCACACAAGCCAACGTTCCTCCTTTCTCTCACAGAGGTCCATTCGCCAATGGAACTCTTTGCGGGGGTATGTTGTTGATTGCCCTACCGTGAGTGTGTTCAAGAGACAAGTGGATACTCACCTGCTGAAAGACAACCCGAACTGCCGAAGCCTGATCTAGCGAATTACTGAAATGACTATAAATTTACTACTAAGATGATTTCAATAGATCCTTTTTGTACCTTAAACTTGATCCATATTGAAATTTTTACAGAAAGAATGCGGTGAACCAAGTTTTTTTCGCAATTATTTTGCGAATACCATACCCCTTTTTCATTTATGTTCCATTTCGAAATTTATGAATTCTCTTTAGTAAAATTTCAAACAAAATCTTTGCGATTATACTATTTTCTCTTACATCTGTACCGTCTTAATGGAGTTTTCAGGGCTACTCTCGTTTACTCCAAATATACGGACTGATACTGACTGATCTCCTTCCCCTTTTCTTACTCCCCTTAAAGCTTAATGTAAATTGTACCGTCATGTTTGGCGTTCTATAAGGCCTAGGCTTATGTTTAGAGAGTAGTTTTAGGGTTGGGTTGTAATCATAGGATTAGTATTTTGGGGTAAGAGGTTGTGTTATCTACGTTAGAAAATTCATTTATCTCGTCAGTCGCGCTCATATCGGGAGGCGAAATTGATGAAGTTCTCTTTTTATTTTTACCTTCAGAGTGATTTCTAATCAGGGGCTCGGATCAATTTACTTGGAATGTCTAACCAATATCATTGCCTTCCATTTTTTCCCGTCGATTTGCATTTCATAATGGCCAGTATTTAAAACTACGAGCTGGCATTTTGCACTTTTGTTGATGCAGTTAAACAATAGATGGTCTGTTAAATGCGCATTCTTAACTGTTCTTTAAAGAAAACAGCCATTAGTCAGCTTTCATAGCCCCGCCCATTACATTCGTATTACCACCGTTACAGTATTGGGAAAATCCATATATTCCGTTATTTTTTACTCCGACAACACCCTCAATCGTCGCCTTAATACTTTTCGGAAAATAATTAACTTCTCAAAAACATAACACGTTAGATCCATCCTAACAATATTTCTGCAAACCTCCTTATCTCTGAAACGATAATAACGCACCTTAAGAATCAAATCTCCAGTGACTACACCATAGCTCCAGCATCACCTTCCGAAAACGTAAGAAAAAATGCCAGATTACCTTTATATTCCGAGTGTTTTTCACGCACAAATAATAAATTCAGGTATTCTGGCGAACGTTATTTGCTGTCATTTTAAAGGAAAGAGGTAATCAAGGCGTGCAAACAAAATCAACTCCTTTCTAACACCCTTTGGCCAAACTTTGTACATGTGGGGACGAGTTTGAAAATCGAGATCTAACTTTGTCATGACCAGGCCTAACCAGGCATCGTCTATTGGAAACTGCAGGGTAAAGTACATAGCAAGTGCAATTTCCTGCATAACATCAGCGCCGAAGACCAAAAAAATGCCGTAGGCAAAAGGCGTGTAGTAAGGCCAAGGCATCTCGCGCTTGGAGACAGACCACTTTTCGAAAGCCTTTGTAGTAAAGGGACGATAGACCTTTGCACTAACACGCTTCAAGCCCCAAGTCACTCGTCGAATCTGCGTGTCATTGAGGGCGCCCAATTCGGTCTTCAGGACGCTTACATTGAAAGCATAGTCATCATCGAGGACGACGAAGACAGGAGGTCGTTGTTGGGAGATGAAATGCGGGCGACAGAAGGTGGAGGCCCATTGGAACGTATGAAATAATTTGAGGCTGAGGTTGTAGTAGGTGTCCTCGTAGTCACCCAGTACGAGGTCACCCTTCACTCGGGCTTCTTCTGTCAGATTTCTCAGAACTTCTGATCTCTCAAACTGCATCTTCAGCATGCTCTCACCTGCCCGATCCGGCAGTGTGATGTTGAAACCGTCTCGTTGGAAGAACCGACCTCCGCTGTTGCGGGGTAGACCCACAGAGAAGACCGCAGCCATGCGAAATTCAGGTTCGCGCTGGGTTTCTTCAGCAAAAGCCCTCCGTATACGATCCCGATCTGCAAAATTGTAGACAGCTGACTTTATGACCACAATAGCATTAAGTGGTCTCTCGACTGCTTTTCCTGGGACACAGACGGTCGAGCTGACGCTGAGGAATCTGATTGTCTGACTAAATATAGGAGGCTGTGGATGAAGAAGGAGGCGATTAAACCATATACAGCTTTACGACATTTGACGAAAAGAATATCTGACTTAGTTTACATCACAGCGATGAAATCGATTGTCTGTGAATTTGTTGAAGAAATCAAAGTGGAAGCTTGTGATAGCACTTACGTAGAAAATATTTTTATTTTATTTCCACTACCTCTTACATGTCTCATCACAACCTATTTGCACAATTTCTTTAATATTTATTACCTGAACTGACGGTGCATAGGTTAGATACCTGTGTCATAAATTTCCATGCGAATGTTTTGGACATTGGGCTGAGGCCAAAAAAATCGATAAGAAAACGACCAATCAGGTGTCGAAGTCTAGGTCGACTAGCTGTGCTTCAGCAACACCCTCGTAGTTCACAAAAAAAATCGATGAATGTCCAGAATAACACTGGTTCTACGTATGCTGCTCTCGGGAAGCGTTGGTCCACGGTGGCAACTGACAAACCCCTAACTCGACAGTTGTGTCCTAAACCAATGACCCAATTTAGGTAAAACAAAATTTCAGCCGCCCATTTTCTGTTCCAGACAAGGTGTTAGGGAATGGCCGCATAGTAATGCGCTGATTTATCCAGGAGTCGATAAATGCAGAAAACACCGAGATGGAATCCATAGTACCGATTCGAACTACTAACAATCAAGACGGGAACAAGGGTCCAGCGAGACATTGGCCAATCCTGTCAGATCTGTCTTGGAATATAGAATCCCTCGAGAACTGAGGTGTACTCTGTGGTGTCTGAAGCAGTTTACCTGCCTACAATGAGGCTAAGAAATCTGTCGATATCAGAATTCTCTAAAATCCAAGGGACATCACAGAGAGGCATTTAAGGGAAACTGTTTCGCGATTCAGAACAACTTCAGAATGACTATATGGTTGCTGTAGTAATTTCAGCTGCGATTTCTTTGATAAAATCATGGGTTATGCTACCAGTTATAGCGCTGGCTTAGGTGCGTGTGCTTTAATCAAATACAGTAATAGCTATCTAACAGTATAAAATGTGCTTATACTTTAAATCGCAAGGATGCTATTTTTCGCATATTAATTCTTTCCATAACGGTAGTCTTTAACTTTGGTCTGACTTTGAAAGGGCCTTAAAGCTAACAACGTATACGGGATGAGTATTTCCGCCTTAAAACTTGCTCATATTGTGTAACACATGCAGCATGATAATCATAAATCTTGCGGCAAGTGTATTAATGTTTCGGGCTTAAAATTACTCGTAAATTGGAAATGTTTTGTAAAAGTTTCAGCCACCACTTCTTAAAGCATCCTTTCTAGGAACAGGCATAATTTGGCGTGACCATAGTATGGGAAAAATCTTTCTATTCATATTTTCATATAATAGGGGTCTAAAAAAGCAATGAAGAAAACTAGGGATAGCTATGTTATCCCGTCATAGAGAGTGCAGTTTTTCCACTCGACCGAAAGAAACTCTCTAAAATGCCAGCGTTCTGTTAAGACTAAAATATGTATCTGCGAATTATGCTGTGGAGCAATTACTACTACAAATTAACTGAGCACTATAGTCTAATTGGTTAGCTTTTAATGGGATGGCCCATCTACCTTACAATGAGTGACCTATCTCGTGAAACGTTGACTGAAATTCTGAAATGTGTTTCCGATTAGGAAGGATTACTTATGCGCGGTTGTAATACTGATTATCTTGCGCCATGGTCCTATACTATTTCAAACTCGGCAGGATGTCAGCTTTTAAATACACTGCCCTTTAATCTCTTGTGGAAACCGTACTTGGCAAAAAGTGACTACTTAAGTAGCATGCATTTTTCTCATTGGTTTTCGATGGTCTTATAAATTAATAAATATCTTGTAGAAACCATAAACAAAAATGTTCTTTCTTTCAGTCAATTTATAGAGAATCAGGTCCTCTTTGGATTTTTTATTCAGGAAAGGAGTAAAATTAGGGTTCAAAAATGTTTTTCAATTCCCAAATAATTTTGACCCAAATCTGCCATTACATTAGCGTTTAGGGATTTTCGTTTACAAGGTGCGTGCTTTCCATGTAAGGGAAATCATATAAACCTCTATGCCTTTAGAAGGTGCCATATAGAGTTTATAAGATTTTGCGATGGATACGGACTATGCTGTACATTTGACGAGGAGCTGTCGTAAACGTCCAGGTACGCCGCTATGAGAATGGACATTGCGTGGTCTTAAAAAATCTCATAATAAGAAACTTTTTTAAAACCTTATTATACTCCTTCCTTGAATAAAAATTATATAGTAGGCGTGAGTCTCTATTAATTGACTGAAAGAAAGCATATTTTGTTTCTGGTTTCTATAGGATATATCCGAATATGCAAGACCATCGAAAATCAATGAGAAAAATGCATGCTACTTAAGTAGTCATTTTTTACCAAGCACAGTTTCTACAGGAAGTGGAAAGGCACTGTAACCAAAAGCCGATATCCTACCGAGTTTGAACTGTTAACAGATTATGTAGCAAGATAATCAGTATTAAAACCGCGTCCAAGTAATCCTTCCTAATGGAAAACGCATTTTTTAGAATTTCAGCCAACAATTAATGTGATATGTCACTCACTGTATTTGCTGAATACATTTTACGTATTGTTCTTTGACTACAAATTATTATCGAATGCGCTTCGAACACAGGTTCGCTGGAGACAAAATTATGAGGCAACAGAAACTGCCGGCCTTTAGTCAGGTGTTCAAGCAGCAACTATGCCTTCCGAAAGGGGCTACAGTGCATATGCACTAATCCGGCCAACACGTGTGGGGGGAGCCACATTGAGGTCTGCAGAGAATACACACTTCAAACGAATGCCAACATTCGGGGTGTGGTTGCAGACCTCGTTTCCGGCGCACTTGTCCAACTGGAATTCCTGCCGCCCGTCACATTATTTCTGCGTTTGGTTGAATTCCTGGTCAAAGTTTGTTTGTTTTGGACCATTGGGTGTTTTGGTAGGCCTACCAAACGTGCAGAATGATGTGAACCATTCCACTGAATAATTTAACAGGCTTTTCCCGAACGCCTGCTGGGCAGCATTCTTTTTCAACAAACACACAAACATTTCGTGGGTTACTATGGTAGCCATTTCAAGGTTTTGTTATGGAAATTGTAAGCAGAAGGGCACACAAAAAAATTCGTTATTTTTCCGTGGGTAAATTTAGGCATTCGGAAATTAAGAGTAATAAGCTCAATCTACTCCATCCAATCGTTGTGCAGATATGTGTGTGTACTGTTTTCAGAGGTAAGAAATTACTTCTAATTGATTCCGCAGACCTTTTGTATACAGGCGCAACTAATAAGATTTCTTAGGCTATCGGAATTAAACTCTTTTAAACGTAGACGTCCTGACCAGTCTGAAATATCTGCGGATTCTACTGCAAGATATTTAAAATTACAAGCCTTTTAGTTTACCTTTTTGAACGGCAGCACATTGTAAAATGTCGGATAACCTTGCGTGAGACAACGGGTCTGCTGGATCGTCTGCGAAGTGTTACAAAGGAACGCTAAAGTGGAGCTGTTTGGAAAGTGATAATGGCCGCAGACTGACTGCAGCACTGTTGTTTTGATGTCAGCAGTGATTTTTGTGATAAAATCATGCAATATGTCACCAGTTATAGCGCTTGCTTACACAGCATTTGCCTTGGTATGATACGGGTAATATTGACCCGCCAGCATGAAAGATGCTTATGCGTTAAATTTCAGGGTCGAGTATTTTTACATCTTAATCCCAAACATAACATTAGTCGTATGCTTAACCCTGACTGCTTACAAAGAACATTTGCATCATGAAGAAAGGAAACCTTGAAGTCAAGTGTAACTGTGTTTCGGAAATTAGTAAAGTTATTTAAAAGCGACAGATACCCATTCTTCAAGCATAATTTCTAGAGAAGGCTTAAGTTGCCTTCTCAATCTGCTCGAGCCCAGCATGTTATACAGATGTGTAAGGTGATATTAAGTAGTAAACATTTCCCCTAACTGATTTAGCAGACATTTTGCGCACGCATGCGTCTAATATTTTATGAGGCCGTCGGAAAATAACCCAGGGTTTTGACCCGACTGAAATATTCGCGGATTCAGCTGCACGATACTCAACATAAGAACGCTTTGTAATTGATCTCATTAATTGGAAACACATTGTAGAATGTCGGCTAACACCGTGAGTTAGCAGGTTTGCTGAAATGGTCAGATGATTTTAACTCGAAAGTACTTGAGCTTACCTCTGGTACGGGTCGACCTTTCCTTATGTCAGCAACCACCTGCTTTATATCCAACGCCTGCGGATAGAGCGAGAAGACAGAACGAGGAATGGGATATATCCAGTCCCCATCTGCAATCTCTGCCATTTCCGCAAAGGTATATCGCTGACGCCCAGAATGGTTTCGCTGAATGAGCCGACCAAGGACCCATCGATCGGAACTTTTGGTGGCGTTGTCCTTGACCTGCACTACGAGAGACAAGTCAAAGGTGTTTGTCCTGTGCGAGAAAGCAAGACGATACCCGTCGGCCTGCCAGATGCCGGAATATGGTCTGGTGAGTATTCCCCAATGGAGGAATGTCCACCATTCTGCGGTTAGCAGAAAGATGACAAAACTCACTGCCAAAAGTAGATAACCTCTGAGTCTGCTTGGTAACGCTGAGTTCTGCGGCATCTCAGTTGACGTGCCAACTACTCACATCCCGTTACGAGATTAGCGATACATTTATCGGGTGACTTTAGCTGCGGCAATGCCGCAGCACACCCGGTGCTTTGATTTATCCCACCAATCAGCAAATGCGCACGCTTTACCTGAGCCATGCACTTTTTGAAGCGTGTGCTTATAGGCACACTATCCACCCATCAACATTCGTGAGTAATTCTTACATCTAATTTTAGACGTGGCACGCAAAATAAGTTGGCGATGGGAGAAGCTAGTGTTTTGTCTTAGAGAGAATCGCTCAAGGCCAATTCGATCACAGTGAGATCTACTGGCACAATATGCGTCAGCTTATAACAGTTTCAAACATCCAAAATATCTTCTAGGGTTGAATTGTTGTTTTCATCTCAGTGGCTGAAATTCTACTAGACTCACTCTCGTTCCCGCAGTTCACGTGAGAACGTCGCCTAAATAACGCAACGGTGAGTCGTCGACATATGCTGAGAAAGACTGTTTTTAGGGCCAAAGGGCATTTCCTCAATCGACTTACTTTTGTTTTTCTGACTGATTATTGTAAGTTAATGATTTCGTGGGAAAATCATATATACATACATGAGAAGGAAAGTCGATCTCGGGAGCCGTGGTTTAACCGTCCCGACGTTTCAAATTCAAACAAGCTTCCATCGTCGGCTTTCGTATTGCTCCTGATATATGCATAGAGCAATTTAGGTTTTTGTTGCGCCTCTTTTAGGAGCTCCAGTCCATAAGAAGCTCTTACTCCTCGGATGCGTCTTTTGCATGGGGTTCGTTGTTGTCCGAATTCCTAATGTTTTTGCTGGGTTCTCTGTTTTTAAGAAGATTTTCCACATCTTGCGTTTTTTTGGATTTCCTTCTTAACCATGGTTGACAGCCATTTGGGTTTGTTTCCGGTTGGATGTTTCTTGAGGGGACTGTATCGTTTAAGCAGGACTCTCATAGTTGATTCGAGGGTTTCCAGCATTTTTTGACGTCTCCTCTTAATGATTCCGTCCATAGTGTGTATCCAATCTCTGACTTCATTGCCTCAAAGTTACCCCGCCAGACATTTCTTAACGACTTTGAGCTTCGTTCGGGGACGGCTCTGAGTGTCGACTCCCACATTAATGTCATGTGATCACAAGAACCTAGGGGCGGGCCTGCATTTATTTCATCAACGCTTTCCTCGTCCTTGGTAAACACAAGGTCTAGGCAACTATCTCTCTAACCTTCACGCATCCGAGTCACATTTCGTACATGTTGAAACAGAAATTCATCAAATGCCATGTCTAATTGTATTTAGTCGAATCCTTTTCTGTGACCCTTAACTGTCATAAGGTCGCAGTTAATCCGCGGAGCATTCAAATCTCCTACAATAATAATGTTTTGGTTTAGACTGTCCTACCGGAGTCGAGTGATTAACGCTTGATCTTCGTCGGCAGGTTGATTTGGAGGCCTATATACAACGTTGATAGTAACGTTTTCGGCTTTGTGGACCAGCAAATGACACTGAAGCATCTCCAGATCATGCTCATTTACACATTCTTCAACAGGGTTATATTCGACCGCATTGCTGATATATAGAGCAACTCTGCCACCTCGCTTTTTGGTTCGGTCTCGTCTTAGCAATTGATAACCATCTAACTGCATTTGAGGGCCTGTGACATCTGGGATGAGCCACGTTTCAGTTAATGCAATAACATCAGGACATAGTTCGGCCACAATTATTCGAAGTTAGTCGAGTTTCGTCAAGAGGCTTTGTACATTTCCGTAGAAGAACTTAATTTTATGTAGGCTGTTGTGTCGAATTAATTGCCCGGCCGCGTGGCCTTCGTTAGTATGACAGGAGTCCTCCACAGGGGGGTCTTTGTCGTCGAACGATCACTCCGTTCATTATTACTAGTCCTTCCTCTCCTTGTTCTTTCAAGGTCGCCAGCTCCGCCTTCAGTGCCCTTTATTCCATTCTCTCTTTTACCGAGTAGTCCGGTTGAAAAAAGTCCTCTATGGCCAAGGATCCTCCCTACTATTCGTTCAAGCAGAAGATCCCTCTGGAGTTTAATTTTTTTAACTATCTTTAAAGGCCTTCGTTTCATCCTCTGAGAGCCCGCGCTATATTTCCTGCTTAGCCGGAAAGGTTCAGAATCTTTATGGCTTCATTTTCTTTTATTACGCTACCCAGACACTTTTGTAAGGTCATGATATCATCATTAATCCTCATTTGGGGTTATCGTTCGTTGATTTATGAAGTCCATGGACGACCACACATAGTGATCTGTCCACAGCACCTCCATTCAACGAATGTTGTTTGATACTTGGTCTGACCGATGACGAGCCTACCCCAAATTGGGCTTCGTCTCTAGTTGCAGGAATATTCGTGAGAGTATGTACTTCTGTCGTAAATCGTAATGTTCTCACGAACTAACGAGTTATATCTCACGAGCCCCTAGCCTTAAATGCAGCAAGTAAATCGGAGCGGTGAATAATGTAGAGGTTTTTGAACGTTAAGAAAACTGACAACAGGATACCACAGCAGAGCACGCTAGCACGGCGGGTTGTACAGGTGTGTCGTTTCTCGTCACATTCAAACAAGCAATGCGGTCAAAGGAAATGGGACTAAATTGTCAAAGGTAAATTAGTCTGGTACCTCACCACAGTACCCCCCTTCTAGACCGGAGGGCGACGGGATACGGCGCTGGAGGATATGCACAAGTCTAGAAAAAATGGGTAACTAAACGATCGGGAAAATGAACGTGACGGCCACTGCGAGTTATGTATGCAGGAGGTACAGTCGAAGAGGGTTGACTGCGTGCTGTGCTGGACGATGGTGTTGCAGTTGGATGTTGTTGACATGTAGGGAGAGGAAGTATGCGGGACGGAGGGGTAGAGGGCAAGGGAGGGGAAGGGCAAGGCAGTGGGCAGGGTGAACGAGTAGGGGATAGGGAAGATGGAGGAACAGGTGTTAGGGGGTCAGCACATGTTTGTCCTTGTGACAGGTCCGGCGGCTCCTCCGCAACAGCAGCCTTGACCCGATCGACACTGCCCACGTCCTCCTTGTCATTGCAAAGAATTCGGAAGGTCTTGGTGTTGCGCGCGAGCACGCGGAACGGTCCTTCATATGGTGATTCCAGCGACTGGCGCACACGGTCACACCGGACGAACACATGAGTACATTTGTCCAAGTCTTTTTCGACATAAGACTCAGTCATTGGAGCTCGAGGTGGAACCGGGGAAAGCGAGCGCATAAATTGTCGCAAACGGTGCACAAGATTGTCAGGAGTCTCGTCGGCTCCACGAGAGGTTGGGGTGATCATCTCGCCTGACAGTCGGAGGGTAGTGCCGAAAACCAATTCGGCTGCGCTACAGCCCAGATCCGACTTCAGAGCTGCGCAGATGCCGAGGAGTGCAAGAGGAAGGTTGTCCGACCAGTTTCCTGGGTCTTCTACGGCACGCAGGGCGGTCTTTAGCTGGCGATGGAAACGTTCAACCATACCGTTGGCAGCTGGGTGGTAGGCTGTCGTCCGAATGCGTGTGCAGCCAAGAAAATTGAGTAGCGTTTGGAAGAGTGCCGACTCAAACTGGGCACCACGATCAGTCGTAACCGCGGATGGGGCACCGAACATGGCGACCCAACGACTGACGAAGGCCTTCACGATGGTTTCAGCCTGAACATTCGGCAAAGGAATAGCTTCAGCCCAGCGAGTATATCGATCGACACAGGTAAGGAGGTAGGTGAAACCATTGGGTGGAGGCAAGGGGCCTACGACATCCAGATGCACATGGCTGAACCGTGCGTCGGGACTGGGGAAAGTGCCTGGTGGGGACTTGTTGTGACGCTGCACCTTGTTGCGCTGGCAGCTCAGACACGACCGGGCCCAAGCTTTGACGTCCTTGTTCATGCCAGGCCAGACAAACCTTTCCGCGAGGAGCTTTTGAGAGGCTCGGATCCCAGGGTGGGAGAGTTCATGTAGAGTTTGAAATACAGCTCGACGCATCGAGGCGGGCACAAAAGGGCGATGAAAGGGAGTTGAGACGTCACAAAGTATGGTACCAGAGCCGGTGGTCAGAGGAACGTCTTTGAGTTGAAGACCACTAACAGACTCGTCGCCAGGACAACCGACTCGCTGCTGCTCAGCCGCCATGGCACAAAGATCGATCCCGTGTGAGAGTTGGAGGGAAGACAGTGAGGGTCTGGACAGCATATCAGCCACCTCATTCTTCGGGCCATCAATGTGGCGGATGTCGGTGGTGAATTGCGAGATGTAATCCAAATGAGAAATCTCTCTCGGGCTATATTTGTCTGAATGGGATCGGATGGCAAATTTAAGTGGTTTGTGGTCTGTGAAAATGGTGAAGTCACGACCCTCAAGGAAGTGTCGGAAATGTTTTACGGCTAGGTAAATGGCAAGAAGTTCACGGCCAAACGTGCTATATCTCGTCTCGGCAGGTGAAAGCTTCTTGGAGAAGAATGCCAACGGTCGTGTCGAGTTGTTGATATGCTGTTGGAGGACTGCTCCTACGGCAACGGTCGAAGCATCTACCATCAGGGACAAGGGGCTTCTGGAGCAGGATGAGTGAGCAAGGTAGCATCAGCAAGGGAGGTCTTTAGTCTCTCAAATGCAGTCAGCGCGTGGCCACGTAACTCAAAAGGACCCTTGGGACCAGAGAGCACGTTGGTGAGTGGCAGCATAAGGTCGGCACAGTTCGGTAGGAACCGGCGATAAAAGTTTACCATGCCAAGGAAACGTTGCAGCTGACGCTTGGAGGTTGGTGGAGGAAAGTCACGAATGGCCTCAACCTTGGAAGAGAGGGGACGCAAACCTTGTGCATCGATATGGTGACCAAGAAAATCAAGGGACGGCACACCCAGGACACACTTTGAAGGGTTAATGACCACGCCAAACTGATCGAGGCGGTCAAACACTAAGGCAAGATGCTCTTTGTGTTCCTCGGCATTTCGACTGGCCACCAAGAGGTCATCGATGTAGGCGTACACAAACGGGAGACCACGTAGGACTCGATCAATGAACCTCTGAAATGTTTGGGCAGCATTGCGAAGACCAAATGGCATGCAAACAAATTCGAACAGGCCGAATGGAGTGGTGACGGCAGTTTTGGGAACATCCTCAGGAGCGACAGGAATCTGATGGAAGGCCCGAACAAGGTCAATCTTCGAGAAAACCGATTTGCCGAAAAGAGCTCCAGAAAAATCTTGAATATGAGGGACGGGATAACGATCCGGGATGGTCGCATTGTTGAGGGCACGATAGTCACCACAGGGCCGCCAGTCGCCTGATGTTGCCTTAGGCACCATGTGCAGTGGGGACGCCCAAGGGCTATCGGACGGTCGAATTATTCCCAGTTGCAGCATGTGTTCAAACTCCGCCTTCGCGGCCTGAAAACGCTCCGGTGCTAGTCGTCTCGGTCGAGCAAACACGGGAGGACCTGAGGTGCGGATATGGTGCACAACATCATGTTGAACTTCACCACTGCGAAACTGGGCGTTAATTATGTTGGGGTGACTAAGCAGCAATTGCCGAAAAGGACTGGCAATATCTGTATCCAGGACAGATAAGTTGGTGGGGGCAGTAAATGGAGTTAGTCCACGGACGAACAGACCGGTTGTGCGGTCGAGGAGACGGGCACGTCGACAGTCAACAAGGAGATCGAACTCGGCAAGGAAGTCCGAGCCAAGGATTGCATGAGGGGCATCAGCAATCACAAAGATCCAAGTAAATGACCGACGAAGGCCAATGTTCAGGGTGAGGGACAGACTGCCAAAAGTGAGAATTGGGGAACAGTTAGCAGCTTGAATATGAAGACCAGGACTAGGGAAAGGGCGATCAGCTGCAGTTGGGGGAACAACACTGATTTGAGCTCCAGTGTCCACCAGAAAACGTCTGCGAGTCGCAGCGTCGCAAACATAGAAGGTGCGACCAGAGCCGGAGGAGCCAGAGAAAACGGTCGCATCTATTCTCTGGCTGACTGGTTTCCCTGTTTTGGCTTAAAAGAGCAAGGTGAGGAACAGCGACGGGCCTTTACGCCGAAATTAGTGTGGTACCAGCAAGTATCAGCAGTCCGAGGTCGCGAACGAGAACGACGACGACTGCGTGAGCGACTGGAACTTAGGCGGGCGAGCTGTATTTTAAGAGAGGCCATCTCATCTGCCATGGCCGACACCTGTTTTAGTAAATGCTCATTCACTGACGATGAGGATGAGATCTGGGCAACGGAAGGTGACTGGAATCGTTGCACCTCTATCATTCGATCCGCCATCTCAGCCAACTGTGACACTGTGAGATCCTGAGAGCCGGACGCCAGGATCGCTTTAACATCTGTGGGCAGGCGCTCCAGGAACATCTCCTTGACAAATTTATCATCAACTTGCATGTCTCCAAGGAGACAACGCATCCGACGTAGAAGCTCTGAGGGCTTCCGGTCACCCAGTGACTCCTCCTTAATTAACTGGTGATACCTCTGTCGGTCAGACACAGAATTAAGTCGGAGGATTTCTGCCTTTTACGCGGAGTAGGGAGCATCTGCAGGAGGATTAGCTAGCAAGGACTGAACTTGAGAGATGACACTAGCGGGGAGGACCTCCACGAGTTTGTGGTATTTTGCTAGCTCCTTGGTAACGTTGGCAGAATAAAAGGCTGATTCTATGCGGATGAAGTAAAGTTCTGGAGCGTGTTGCCAGAATTCAGGCAAAGTAAAATTGATTGCATGAAGGGACTGGGCGGGGGCATCAAGTTTTTGATCGGAGTGAGACATAATAAGACAGAGATGTCAAAATATCAGGATTCGTGAGGAAAGCAAATGTAAATGGAATAGATATTCACAAGCAAATAGTACGTTAAATGTTATCCAGTATGACAGAAAGCTATAAAGTCTGCGTAAACGTCGGGAGTCACCAATGTCGTAAATCGTAATGTTCTCACGAACTAACGAGTTATATCTCACGAGCCCCTAGCCTTAAATGCAGCAAGTAAATCGGAGCAGTGAATAATATAGAGGTTTTTGAACGTTAAGAAAACTGACAACAGGATACCACAGCAGAGCACGCTAGCACGGCGGGTTGTACAGGTGTGTCGTTTCTCGTCACATTCAAACAAGCAATGCGGTCAAAGGAAATGGGACTAAATTGTCAAAGGTAAATTAGTCTGGTACCTCACCACACTTCCACTCCCACTCTAGGTTCATTTTTATTCGGTCTTGTCTTGGTTGACGCTCCCCTCACACTAGGCTCAGGAGATACGCATGCTGTCTCCGGACTGTTTTCCTCTTTCGTCGGTCCATCTTTATCATTTTCATTCTCGGCCCTCGGTTTCCTTTCTGGCGAGTCTGATACCTTCGCCTTCGGATTTTCGCGAGCTTTCTGCATAGTCTTTCCTGTCGCCTTTTTCTCATTCTTTACTGATTCTGGAGGTTTCCCGTCACCACTGATAACTGTAGTGGGATACTGCTTATACTGTTTGTCTCGCGCTCTACTCCTCGTTACCCTGTGCGTAGATGCTGCCAACTTATCCTCTGTCATCAAAGTCTGCTGGATAAAATTCTTCATGTTTGTAACTTCTTCCTCTAGTTGATTGAACGTTGAGGCTAGCGTTTGACAACCGCTGCAAGAGGTTTCCGCATGTGTCGGTCGTAGCCAATTTGTAAGGCTTTAAGAGTGGCCGCCTGAGCGCGTGGCGATAGCGCAGTGGTCTGCGTCGCAGCCTTCACCACTGTAGTCCCGGGATGGACCCCACAGTGAGTACCATTTTGAAATTCTTCAGAGTTTGCTATTTTGTATATCCAACATAAAAAACAATTAGGTGAGATTTTTGCCTTAGTTGTGAGACGGAAAGACTTTGGCCTCGTTCTGGTCGTGAAGAGTCACCGTATAAGGCGAATATCTTCGTCTTAAAGAGGATCGTCGATCACATACGGGAAGCAGCTGTTTAGTTCTAGGACTTTATCGAGCACGCTCGAAATATGATGCATTCAACGAATAAGATTAGAAGAGTAACTCAGGCTATGCGGGAGTTGTTCCAGATGTTTCGATGGAAGGATAATCCAAGTTATTCTACAGTAGTTGATGGTCTTCGACGCAAATGTTCATTGAAATTTCAGTTCTGACCGTAAAAGTCATGTCCAGAAGATTTAACTCCAAGTCCAGCACTGATTAATTTCTGAAATTATTCGCTTGATTATTCCCTGGAGTTCATTAGCCAGAAACTGCCAGAGAACGCTGGGAGTCCCACTGAAAGCCAAACCCCTCGCAGCTGTGTCACGAAGCGCAAAATATCGGCGAAACGCGTGTCTTGGCTTTTAGCAAGTATCTATGTCGAAGAGAAGGGTATAATACATTTAATAGTCGTCTTCGATGTGCTCGGAGCTCGTTGGCGAAAACGAGACAACGCTCCTCAGCCAAGTGATCGGTCAGCGAGCAAGAGAATTGAGATCCAGACGTGATAAGGAGTTGATGAAGAAGTTCCAGAAATTAAGCTCAGTTGGACAAGATGACAACGATGTACCGGTCCACAATCTATCCTCCACAGAGTTTAAGCCAGAGCAGATTCAAGTTCTGAAGCATGCTGCCGGATTCAACATCTCGGACGCCGATCCGGTGAACCTCGTAACCACGATCGAGTCGGTTCTAAAACACTCCCAAGAGCCAGCTGAGACACAGTACCTCATTCGGCAACAAGTCACCTCCCTGGTTATGATGCACAAACCGCGATTGGTCATCTCGTGAGCACAGCAGGATGCCCTCAGGTTGCTGAAGGCGGACAAGAGTATCGTGATCCTACCGGCAGATAAAGGGCGATCGACTGTTATACTTGGCAAGGCCGAGTACCTCCAGAAAGCCAATGCCTTGCTTGAAGACAGGCAAGCGTACGTCAAGTGTGATGGAGACCCCATGAAGAAGCTGGTGACGCAAATAAACACGACGCTCACCATGCTACAAAATAATGGCGCGGTGACGAGGGCAGAACGACTGGCCACCAAACCGACTGATGTTGCCATGGCACGGTTTTACGGGCTGCCCAAAATACACAAAGATGGTGCCCCACTTCGTCCCATCGTATCCTTACGCGGGACACCCACATTTAACCTGGCCAAATGGATGTTCCGACGCCTGAACTGCCTCACCTCGGGCTCCGACACGACGGTCCGCTCCTCCGTCCATTTCCTGGAAAGACTGAAAGGCCTGCAAATTAACACAGCCGAGGTCATGGTGTCGTTCGATGTAACCTCGATTTTCACCTCGATCCCAAAGGACTTGGCAGTCGAAACTGTCAGCGACCTCCTTGGCAGCCAATACACGGAGTCAAACAATACACCTAGGCGGGGGCACCTGGTGCAACTGCTTAAATACTGCCTCCAGACGTTCTTCACATTTGAAGGGACGGTGTACGAGCAAATCAAAGGTACGCCATTGGGCTCACCACTATCCGGTTTCATTGCTGAAACTGTTCTTCAAAAGTTGGAGACGTTGGTGTTCGCAAGGTACAAGCCAAAATTTTGGGCGCGGTATGTGGACGACACTTTCGTCGTTCTCAAACGGGATATTGTCTCGAATTTCCACGCACTACTGAACTCTGTTCTTCCCGATATTCAATTCACCATAGAGACAGAGAACAACAATCAGATCGCGTTTCTAGACGTTCTGGTCCATCGCAAGGTCAACGGGAGCCTAAAAACGACGGTCTACGGGAAGGCCACTAACACTCTCCAAGTCCTGTCCTACCACAGCAATCACCCGCTGTGTCACAAACGAAGCTGTGTTCGATCTCTCTACAAGAGAGTTGATACTCACTGCAGCGAACCGGCCGACAAGGTAGCCGAACTCCACTATTTGCGGCGGATGTTCACCTCCAACGGTTACCCCCGCAGCTTTATAGAACGCAGCAGACTATCCAGGCTAACAATAAAGTCAACGACAAATCAGCTGAAAGTCTGGCGAGCGCTGCCATATATTGCGAACGATTTCGAGGTAGTTGCTCGCATCTTGCAACCATTGGATATCGGCATGGCCCACAAACCAGAGGCGACAATTAGACGTCTGGTCATGATGCCAAAAACGCCTATGCCACGAGGCGAAACTGCCAACGTCATCTATCGGATCCCGTGTAGTTCCTGCGAGGCAAACTACGTTGGAGAAACGGGGAAGAGATTGCAGACCCGTATGGACGAGCACGCAAGAGCGGTACGAAGAATGGACCAGCTCTCGTTGGTGGCAGAACATTGTGCAGCTTTTGGCCACGCCTTCGCCTTCCAAGACGCCGAAGTCTTGGGCCAATGGAGCGATCAAACGGTCAGGGAGACGCTCGAAGCCTGGCACACCACAACTACCTCAATCAACCGCTGCGTAACTTTACCGGCTGCCTACCAAGCCCTACGGGTGAAGTTCAATAGGCAGGGCTACCGACGAGACGTCTGGCCGGAGACGACAGTAACCAAATCCAGACCAAGCGGGATCTCGGACGGGCATAGACAGACGTCGGGAACAAACGAAACCAGGGGACAACCGGCGGCGAACGCGGGCAGACGCGAGCAGTCG
>CACRXP010000277.1:492170-536935 GCA_902702965.1 Spirometra erinaceieuropaei | reverse complement strand
AGTGTTTGCTTTTCGAACATAATCAGCCTTGTCCATGATGACGGTTGCGCCTCCTTTGTCAGCAGGTACAACCACGATACTGTCATCAGTCTTCAGAGATCGCAACCCCTTTTCTTCATCGATGGTCAAGTTACGGTGACGTTTCCTTTGTCGAAGAAGACCACTGGCACAACTGCGTATGTCCGGACGCACGTCTTCAGGGATAGCAGAAACCAGTAGGACGGATTCAAGACTCGCTAGGAAGTTTGTTGGTGCTGCATCGGTATGATTGAACTTAAGTCCTTTTGACAGTAGGCTTATCTCGGCGGGTGTTAGATTTCTTTTCGAAAGGCTAACGACTCTCGCGGACATGCTGCACTTGTCGGTAGGACAGAGAAGGGATTGCAATCTATCATTCAACTCGGCTCGCTTCTTCATTCTGGCATCGGTTGAGGTCGCATTTATACGTTGTAGTATGGCTTCGAAGATATCTTCAGGTAAGGATGAGAAGCACTGGTTCTTAAGGTCGGCGATTATTGTCTCAAATCTAGAAAGTCGGTGGTGCACGTCTGATATAATGGCACTCAAAACACGGAATCCGTATTTGCGTGCGAGTAGCCTTCCTGTCTCATTTGGTAGAGTGGGCTTGAAGCGAAGGGACTTCGGTAAGATGCCATGATCGCGACAGCGGTGAAGGAAAGTCAGTTGCTCGGATGTCGTCGCCTGTCTCTGTGAGAATTTCTCCCAGCGTCTGGTAATAATAAGCGTATGACGCCCAAAATTATGATGAATAATGGAGGTAGTATGCATTCCGAGGCGATATAATAAAATGAGAAGGCTCGTCGGAAAATCGAGGTATACTCGTGAATTTTCAAGTCGGTTACACCAACCCGTCGTCAGACGAAAATGAAAAGTGTGAGGGAGATAATCCTACTGGGGAGTCAGGGGGACATCGACAAGACAGGCGTTTATGTGTGGGGGTGAAGAACGTGTTTGGATAGGTGGCGGACGTTAGGGGTGGTGTTGGGGGTTTCACACATGGTTCACTCTCTGGGGGAGGTGCTGAATCCATGATATTCTACATGGCCGAACATGGATTAGCAGTTGGTGGCTTAGGGTGGGCGCAAGCCGGCGAACCGTGAACGTAAGCCTTCGTATTGAGCGTCCAAGTCGACATGGCGGTTGATGCTATTGCTATTAGAGTGCCAAGCTTCTAGAAACTCTCGCGCTTGTTTGGTGTTGGCACTAGCGATCACTTCGGTCCCCTCCGATTGATATATATATATATATATATATATATATGCTGTTTAAACATGCGATTGATAAACGGGCCAGAGTTCTACCAGCAAAACGAGATATCGAGCTTGCACATGAGCTTCGAAATATCAGCCGCACGTTTCAGAATGAGAACGACGTCCTAGTCCACAATCTATCCTCCAAAGAGCTGACTCCTGAACAACTAAAATTGCTGAGTCACTAACCCTGCTTCAATACCACAGACGGCGATCCGGTCAACCTCGTGGCAACGATGGAATCGATTCTCAAACAAACCGAGGAATCCAACGAAACAAAACATCTCGTTCGGCAACAGGTAACCGCCTTGGTGATGGCCCACAAACCACGCGCAAATATCACCAGAACGGAACAGGATGCCCTCAAGAAACTGAGGGCCGACCCGAGCATTGTAGTTCTGCCAGCAGACAAAGGGCTAAAAACCTGCCGGATGATCAACAGGCCTACCTCCGATGTGATGATGAGCCGATGAGAAAGCTGCTGATGTAGTTGGACAAAACGTTCGCTGAAATGCAAACGAACAAAGTAATAAGCACATCGGTACGACTGGCCGTTAAACCAACAGATGCAGTCGCACCAAGGTTCTACGGACTACCCAAAGTTCACAAGGTCGGTGTCCCCTTCCGACCAATCTTGTCACTATCGGTGCGCCAACATTCAATCTGGCTAAATGTCTGTTCCGAAACCTGAGGCCTCTCATCTCATGCGCAAACACAACGGTCTGTTCAGCTACTCAGTTCCTGGAACGGCTCAGAGGGACGCGACTCACTGCAGACGAGGTCATGGTGTCATTTGACGTCACCTCTCTCTTCATTTCAACCCCGCAGGACCTGGCCATCGAAACAGTCAGCGAATTTCTCGAGAGGCAGTATGACGAGACGGACAAGTCAGTGAAGCGGAGACATCTAGTCCAACTATTAAAGTTCTGCCTGAAGACGTACTTCAAATTCGAGGGGGCCATGTACGAACAAATTTAGGGGACGCCGATGGGATCGCCTCTCTCCGGCTTCATCGCTGAGGCAGTTCTGCAAAAACAAGAGAGCCTGGTTTTCACCACTCACAGGCCAAAGTTTTGGACTCGTTACGTCGACGACACCTTCGTCATCATCAGGCGAGAAATGATCGAGGAATTTCACATCGTCCTGAATTCCGTCTTTCCTGAAATCCAATTCACGATGGAGACGGAAAACAACAACCAACTGCCGTTTCTGGACGTTCTTGTTCATCGAAAGCCCAAGGGGCACATAAAAACGACGGTGTACAGGAAGGCTACCAACACACGCCAAATCCTAAGCTATCACAAAAAACACCCGTTATGTCACAAACGCAGCTGTGTGCGATCTCTCTACAGTAGAGCAGAAACACACTGCAGCGAACCGGATGACAGAAGGACAGAACTCCGCTATCTTCGGCGCCTTTTCATGGCCAACGGATATCCCGTAACTTCATCGAGCGCAGCAGGCAGTCTAAACCAGGCCAAAATCGAGTAACAGAACAGCCAAAAGTCTGGCGTGCACTGCCATGCATGGACGGCGTCTCTGAGGCAGTTTCCCGCATCCCAAGGCCCTTGGGGATCGGGATCGCTCATCGACCAGACTTAACCATTCGGCATTTGGTTATGAGACCGAAGGCCCCCCTGCCACGAGGTGAAACGACAAACGTCATCTACCGGGTCCAGTGTAACTCTTGCCAAGCAAACTACGACGGAGAGACAGGCAAACGGTTACAAACTCGCGTTAATGAACACATGCGGGCAGTGAGGAGAATGGACCCATTTTCTCTGGTGGCGGAACACTGCGCGGACTCTGGACACACTTTTGCCTTCCAGAACGCCAAAATTCTGGGTCGAGGCAATGACCGCGTAGCCAGGGAAATGACCGAGGCCTGGGACACGGAGGCAACCACAATAAACCGTTGTGTCGCCATCCCGACAGCCCGCCAAGCCCTCCAGATGCAGTTCAACGAACTAAAGAGCAAGCGCGAAGTCAGGACGGACGTGAATCCAAACACCGGAGAGCCTACGACGGACCTACACGTAACCACACCGAAAATCGGGCTTGACGAAGGCGCAGTCATCAATACTGTTGCCTCAACTACTACTCCGGCAGACGGGGAGAAAAGCGGTCAGAGAGATGCAATTAAGACTAGCAACCCAGCACGACAATTAAGGTCAACGCGAATGCGGGCGATGGCCACCAACGTTCAAATGCCGCCCTCCAACGAGAGACAGGCAGATTGACAGCAGTCACCCTCCCTCCCGCGCTGCTCCGGCGACTACAGAGACGATCCCTGTGCGTATGCGGGCCATTGGCGCCAAAGCCGATTAACCACCTCCTCCTTCCTATAATTACCACCGTGTTAGCATGACTGATATCTTCCTCATCCTATAAATACTGTGTGATGCCGTACGATACTCAACTCCGAAATTGAAAGCTTGTCTGCTTTTGAAACATCAGGACAATACAATCATGGTTCCCGAGATCGCCTCTCCTTCTCATTTATGTCCGGGGTCTCACATCTTCGCTTCTATTACCATATATATATATATATATATATATGACAGTGGGCGCTCGCCGATCAAGTTACGGAACATGCTCGTTTCGTTTTCCCTTTAGGGCTCATACAAGAACCCTCGCAGGCAGTCGCACAGCGACTAGTATTAGACAGAGATGAGGGGGAGCCGACAAAGACAAGTGAGACCGGAATGGTCATTTCTGGCTTATTAGTCGTCATCAGCCAGACATCTCATCTGTGTCTACTAATAGTCGCTGTGCGACTGCCTGCGAGGGTTTAAGTATGAGCCCCAAGGCACAACGGAACGAGCATGTTCCGTAACCTGATCGGCGAGCGCCCACTGTCATAACCGATATTCCCGATCTCAACCGACAGGACAACGGGCCCGTGGCTCAATGGTAGAGCGTCAAACTTCATGACCAAAGATCCCGGGTTCGAATCGCAAGTGATCCACGCTTGGGGTTGGGTATGACTGGCTGATGACGGCTAATAAGCCAGAAAGGCCATTCCGGTCTCCCTTGTCTTTGTCTTGAGATCCAGTTAGATTATCCCGTTTGGTATCCCCAAAAGAAGACGACGAAGAAAAATAGGCGATTCCATGGGCTACATTGTTTTGGTGCTGACGTTTCGGAAACTTCCTCGTTTTCATCACCAGATTACTGGAAAGGAGTTTGTTCCTGCTAGTCCAGACTTGTTCTGTCCCACCGCCTGTTTCGTGTTATAGGAATGCCTGATACATGAACTCTGGCCTGCTTGCTGGCGGTAGATTTGCTTTCGTCTCTCCGTGGCCGACTGCTGGGACTCTCGTGGGAACTTTGCCCCCCTGAACGGACGCCGTTGTCGCTCATACGTCCGTGTGCCCGTGGGCCCTCATAATCTGACAGGCTGATCAGCTGCCCTTCCATGTGGGAATCACGATCGATTTTTTGGGCGCGTCGGTGGGTCGATGTCTCGCGTCGGTTGTCTGACCCCGGCTGGCTCTCCCCCCTGCCGTGAAGTTGACAACTGTTGAGAGAGCCGCGATTTGTTCGCCAGTGCTGTCGGCCCCCTCCGAACTGACTGGAGCCTCGTACGAAGCGCCTGATAGGCCGGATGAAGGCCAATGGCTCTGTTGCTGGTCTCATCTGAGGACCAACATTCGAGAATCAGTGTAGAATACCTTGTCAGCCAGGTGACGCGTATAGGCCAAAACACATTTCGGTGTCTATACGCTACTATTGATAGACTAAGTTAATAATGAAAAACGTACAAACCTCAACAATGGATAGCCTAGACAAAGAATTCCTTTATTACTGTTCGAGACAAAAGAATTTCCAGCTCAAGGTTAGAATACAAAACTAGATAACTAAAAGAACGCCGATCACGCTCGAAAATGGTTATAGAAATGGGGAAGGGGAATGTCAACAGGGGGCCAAACTTGGAAGCACTTGAGGGGGAGCGTGAAGAATTCCAAGCGTTGACCAGCTGGATACAGTAACGCCCGCCAATTCTCCGCGTCCGGCTCTTAAGAACGATCTAGGTGTTTGGAGGTATACGGCTGCTCTGAACCTCAAGTAGACAAATCTTTCTAACGTACTTCATTAGGAGACCGCCCGCCGTTCTAATATACACCGTCCTCTCGAGGCCGTCGCGACTTCTTTTGCACGTATCTATTACTCCCAAAGGCCAATTCTCACGAGGTGCGCGCTTCCCAGAAACTAAAAATTATCATTTGGTTTCAGTCCCACGGCTTCTCTTGTCCATTTTGTTCTTTTCTGCAGACATGGGAGATATTCTTTTACTCATCGTCTATAGAACACGCCAGCGAGTTAGTGCGCTTGTTTCCATCTAACAGGTTACCGTGCCACCAATTCGTTACCGCACGGCAGCACTGGACAGTTCCTCATCAAAAATAAGATATTCAGTGTAAGCGCTTCCGACTGGTTTCTGTCTGATGTTAGCGGGACAAGCGGTCTATTATTTAATATACGTTCAGCCTGCACGAAGCGGGTGCCGAGCTGTTCGTCAGTTAGGGACTGCTCCTTACAGAGAGCAAAAAGAATCCGTTGTAGAGACCTGATCATTCGTTCTCAGATGTCTTTTCGATGGCTGGCAGTGGGTGGGTTAAAAACCCACTGTATCTATGGAGTTAGAAGTTGTTCCGACACCCTTCTTTGGTCTTTTCGGAGTTCTGCTACCGCGCCAACAAAATTGGTTCTGTTGTCACTGTAGATGTCAGTGGGACGTCCGCGTCTACTCACGAATCTCCTCAGACACTGAACAAAAGAATTCGTGGTCAGGTTGGCGGCAATTTCAAGATGTACGGCTCTCGTCTGTAAGCAGCTAAATAAACAACAACAGCGTTTCTCCGGAGATCGTCCGCGTTTGACCATCAAAGGACCAAATTTTTCCACCCTAACACACTTAAGCGGATAACAGCCGAATTTTTTTCTATTTAGGGGAAGCAGAGACATCATCTGTCCCTAAATTTTTCGAAATTTTCTTCGGCAAAGTAAACGTCTACCGATGACACGTTTGACAGAAGCAGTTCCTTTTAGAATCCAGAATTTTTGACAGATTGCACCTAGAACTTGGGCAGTCCCACAATGGCCTTCCAATTCATGAAAGTAATGTATGATTAATTCCGTCACTGGATGATTGTATCGGAGGATTGACGGGTGTTTTAACGATTCACAAAAATTTGACTAGTTAAGGCGACCACCAACGCACATTACTCCTTCAATCAAAACCGGACATAACTCTCTCAGGCCAATGTTTCTCACGGAATTTCTTTTCTGGTAATCTACTGGTGTAGAATTCAGAATATGCAATTCTTTCGAAAGGTGCTTCCTTTGTTTAGGCTTTATCAAGCTAATGCTAGCTTGGCGCATTTTGGATACTCGGATAAAACACAAAATCAGCGTCTCCTGAGGTGTCTTGCCAGTGGTGACTCAGACGTACTGCTTGAAACGCAGGAGCCAGACCACAGCCCATTGTAGCCTTGTCCAACTTGAAAAATGCATTAATAATTCGTCTAAACCATCACATCGATGTAATACATAAACTTGTGCTGTTGTCCTTTTGAATTCCAAGTCTTCGGGTGGTCCTGCTGAAGGTTGTACGAGTTATTCGTTTCCAGGTCGAACTAAAAATTTCGGACCGTCCAGGCGTCTTCGTATCAGCATAAAGTTGAACGTACCTCGGGAAGCAATGTCTATTCGGTTGACTTCCGAACTCACGTATCTCCACTGAGAGGTCGCAGACAGATCATGTATAACTGTCAGTCGGTTGGCTGCGAATGTGCAGAACCTGACTGATTGATTGTGTATATAATAAAGGACTATCATAGAATCGGTCCAGAACGTAATTGTTTGGAAGTACCTATCGGTGCTTGAGCGGAAGAGATCAGCCACGCGCACAGCCAGAGTAGCAGCTGCCAACTCTAAACGTGGTATAGAGACGGCTTTGAGGGGGCAACACGTGCGTTCGAATAAATGAGTGAACAATGTAGATTTCCTTTCGTTAATAAAGCGAGCATATGCTACTGCATTGTATGCTTCTTCCGAGGTATCACAAAACACGTGCAGTTCGGCTCGCATCGGATAGCTAATATCTTTGGGCTTTAGACCTCGGCCCAGCTGAAAAGTCTTCGGGCTCCGTAAATTAGAGATATAGTTTTCCATAGAGAACTCTCGATGCCAGATAGTTGTTTACCTCAATTTATTCCGTTTTTGCACAAGCATTGTAGTAAACACTTTCCTGGTATCAGCCAAGGCAAGACGAAACCCAGAGGGTCATAAAGAGAGGACAAGCAAGAAAAAATAGCCCTACGAGTGGACAGTTTTGCGGACGTATTGAAACTTATCGTCAGAATATCGGAATGCGTGTCCCGCTGCAACCCCAAAGTTCGTTCAGTAGGTATGGGGTTGACAGCAATATCTCGCATAACAGAAGAACGTTCAGTCGCACTAACGACCGAGAGTATACACCGGTCATTAGAAACCCAGTTCTACGTACGAAGGCGGCCTTGATAGAGACGTTTAGCAATTTCGTTCACAAAACGTTTGGTGGAATCGACATCACATAAGGAGACTAGACAATCATCAACGCACATACTCTGGTGAATCGCTCTGCAAGTTGATGAAGAGTAAGATGGACCGAAATCTTCAACATTTTTTTGTAACGCAAAAGTGTCACAAATGACGAAGAAGTCAATCCGAATGTGTGAGATGTCCACTTAAATTCAACGTTTTCCTTCAAGCTCGTCATTTTCCCACCACAAACATTTCAGAGTAGGTCCATCAATCGGGTCCACTTTCACTTGCGGGAACATTTCCTTTATATCCCCTGGCACTGCAATACGCACAAGTCATAAAAACAAAAACACACTTACTAAATTAGCGTTTAGGTCATGTCCTTGGTATAGATTTTCATTCAGAGACACGCCCTGACAATTGACCGCACAGTCAAATACAACACGAAGTTTTTTCTGGTTTTCGGGGATTAACACTGGAGTGGTGTGGTAAATACCAGTGTCTCGTAACTTGAAACGCTTTGTTGTTGTCAAGTCCCTCGATGTATCCCTTCTCTATGTACGAACGGAATGTTTGCTCATATTTCCGATGTAATTCAGGATCTCGACCCAATTTATTATTGAGATAGATTAGTCGTTTACGCGCCAACTGGAAATTGTCCGGTCAATTCGGCGAACTGTTTCGTCAAGGGAGTGGCAGTTGGTAATGCCCTTTTATGATTTAACGTAAGATCACACAACAGCCAGTGCCCGTTTGACCTCGAATGAGTGACTCGCAGTCGTTGTTGAAGTGTCGAAAACGCCTATAGCTTCTTAATGTTGTGCGTCAGATTCGTTTCTTGATTTACAGTGCAGTGACAGACATCGTTCTCTTTGTGCCTTCCACGTGAAGACACAAGCGGCATCCAGCACAGCAGTGTTTTAACGGCAAACGGCTCCCTTTTGCCACCCAGACGTTGGTCGATTACCCAATGAGCTTTCGCGATATCATTCCCAATGAGTATGCCAACCTCGCAATCAGTGAGCTCGTCGAACATTATACCGCTTGGGTGTGGCCACGAAGAAGCTATCCTTTTAATTGTTGATTTTGTACGAGGTGAAAAGTCTTCGACCACCAAAACCCTTTCATTCTCAACTGACTCGATTCCATCCATGGACAGTACTCTTAGACTTCTGACTTCTGAGTTGCATTTGATTGAACCGATTAAAGTGTTTATTGTCAATGTTCTTGGCGTTGTTAACAGTCCACTTCTTACGATAAGCTTTCGTTCAACCAGAGTGACATCCGAGTCACTGTCCAAAAATGCGTATGTTTCGACGTTTCCTGTCGGAGTTGCCTACTTGACAGAAATAACCCCCAGTCGTGATCGTACATGCGTAATTCTAGTCAGGGCACAAAGCCCTTCATCATGTAATATTTATTGATTATTTTCCGAGGATATTACATGCTAAATCTTATGATGTCGTTTTTTGCACTCGGAATGACCACAAAGTTCTCTGGAGCTGCACAACTTGGCAAAATGAGTATTACCAAGACAAACAAAACATAATTTGTGTTGCCGCAGACAATTCCATTGATCTGCGACACCCATTGAAATTAAACGTGGGCAGTTTACCAATTTCTGTGCATTGGAACTTGTATAACATGGCCGTAGATCTGGTTCGACACTCGCAATGACAAAATTGTTAGGCTTTTTCCGTTTTTGATGTTGGGCTGTGGCTGTAAATGGTTGTTGAGAGCGCTTGCCATCCCCATCTCAAGATATTTGTCCGAAACGACTTTTTGCTCTCTCAGCTCGAGTACTTACGAATTATGTGAGGTCTGCAAAATCCGGATCTCTACCATTCATTTATATTTTGTCAGCAACTTCAGCCCATTGAATCAGCGATTGTAGGTCAGACACGTAGTTAATTTACGTGAGAGCTATTTCACAAGTTCTCCTATTATGTACGAATCGGCAAGTCCCCTGCAGTCTGGTTTACTTGGTGTGCCTGCCTCAAAACACCGTCCAGAAGAGCATTAGCCACTACATGTGGCTGGCCATATAAGCTGCTCAATATTTCCCGTGCGGAAGGTAAATAAACCGAAGGTGATGGAAGCATTACGCACTCTTCTATGGTCGCTCTCGCATCACCTCTGCAACAATGAATCAAGTACAGCAGCCTCTGTCCAGCATCTTAAACTTCGATCTCTACGTACACTTCAAACTGTCGTATAAACTTCCAATAATGAACTTGATTCCCGTCAAACCAGGACAGCTCAACGTTGGGCAGTTGTAAACTGGCAGCTGGCGCTTGATTTGGACATATAAACATTTCCACGTGGGCAATGATTACTCTCTTCAGGAGAAATTTCATCCAATGTGTATTGTTTCAAATATCCTGAGGCATGCGCGACGGAATTCACGGGTTAACGGTCGTCATCGGATATCTAAGCATCGGTCTCGACATCTATCCTTGCAAGCTCTGTACTTCTCTCGGCGTCAAAAGAGCCTGTTGGAGTTCGACCTCACGTTTAAATCACTTCTCTTCTATTTCGTCTATTCTTAAGGCTTCAACTGTTTTACTGGAACTACAACTACCAATAGAAACGTTCTTACAAGAGCCGGACTAGACGTCTTTCTTCAGCTCTCCTAGTCCTTCGAAGACACCGGGTTTGTCTAGTCCGATAGACTGTTCCGTACCGTCCGATTCATTCTTCATGGAACGTGTCTCCAATATATGGTACGCTGTTAGGTATTGTAGAATTCCTTGTCAGACGAGTGACGCGTATAGGCAAAAACAGAGTTCGCTGTATGTACGCTACTATTGATAGAATAAGGTAATAATGAAAAACGTACAAAACTCAACAATGGATACCCAAGACAAAGAATTCCTTTGTTACTTTTCGAGCAAAACGAATTTCCAGCTCAAGGTCAGAATACAAACCTAGTTAGTTGAAAGAACGCCGATAACGCTCGAAAAGGGTTATAAAAATGGGAAGGGGAATGTCAACAGGGGGCCAAATGTGGAAGCACTTGAGAGCGGGGTGTGGAGAATTCCAAGCGTTGATTAGCTGGATACAACAACCAGTCTGGCCATCGTTTCACTGGCTCGGACTATGACGCTTGCCTTCCCAAAGCCGACGCTGTGTTTTTCCTGTTATATGTGGCCATATACCAAAGACAGCTTATCCTCGTGGTTGACTGCAAGCTGGTGCTTGTGCAATCTTGTGCAGAGACGTTTGCCCGTTTCACCAACATACCTTGCAATGCAATCTTGGCAAGGTATGCTGTAGACCACTGCTGATTGATTGGTTTTTTGGCCTCATTATCTGCTGCCTGAGAGTGGATTCCCGTTTATGGGCCATCCCAATCCTAAAAGGGCTCAGGATTCTTGCTGTCGTCTCATAAACAGTCCTCATGTAGGGGCTTAAGTGCCGGAACTTCGGTTTTTCATCTCTAGAGCGTTCGCGGTTACACCCTCTTCGGCGCCCACTTATGGAAGATCGTGAGTAACCATTGGCTTTGAACAGGGAATGTAGATATTTCATTTCGTCCCTTCTCCCGTCGTCGTCATTACAGTATGTTTGAAGTCTTGTCCAAGACAAGTGTAGAGCAGCTTTTGTCTGCTGGCAGCACCACAATGCTCGTGTCGGCCCTCGGTTTCTTGGGGGCATCCTGTTTTGCTCTGGTGATATTTGCGCGTGGTTTGTGCGTCATCACCAAGGCGGTTACCTGTTGCCGAACAAGGTGTTTTGTTTCGCGGATTCCTCGGTTTGTTTGAGAATTGATTCTACTGTTGTCACGAGGTTGAGCGGATCGACGTCTGTGGTATTGAAGCAGGCCTCGTGACCCAGCAGTAGTCGGCTCATTGGAGGATAGATTGTGGACTAGGACGTCGTTCTCCTTCTGGAACGAGTGGCTAATATTTCGAAGTTTATCTGCCAGCTTGATATTCCGTTTTGCTCGTAGTTCCCTGGCCCGTTTATCAATCGCCTGCTGCAACAGCATAGTTCCGTCTTCGCCGATGAGTTTAGAGCATTTAGCGATCGCTTGGCTCAGAACCCCTCTATATTTCCGCAGTTGACGACAGTCCTGAAGGAGCGCTCGGACATATTCGCCAGGCGTGTGTTTACCGGTGGCTTGTAAGACAAGCTCTTTGGAAGCATGTGATTGTCAAGGCATCTGTGGGGGAATTGGATTTGTGCTTGCGTAGATGACCTGCTAAGGGTAAAGGTTTCCCAACGTCGTGCTAACTCAAACGCTTCGCGCCCGAAAACATTTACATATATATATAATCCGTATATTTAAAGATGAAGTGATAGCGATCAACCCCAAATACGATGTTCTCTCTTGCTCACAGTCAAATATTCTAACAGTTCTCGTGGTATGGGTAGTGGGTTTACACGCATTGCCTGCTTGCTGATGGCAGGCGATAAAAAAGAATGTTCTTTTTTCGCACTTTTCCAGCGCAAATCGCCATTTTATGTCCTTCACGAGTTGGTGACTATACTCATGAAATCGTAACCGAAATACTGAAATGAAGTTTCTATCAGGAAGACCTACCTGATCGGAGTTGCAATAGCGCTTAATTTACGGTAAAATTCCGTGATATTTCGGACACGTAAGGGTATTGATGGTTGAATGTACTTCCTTGCAACCCACCTGAAAAAAATTCACCCTGTGTAAAATAATTTTTGTTAATGTATGCATAGTCTCCATCGATTTTCGATAGGTTAAATAATTTGGCCGTTAATTCAAGATTTTGATCGATTTTCACGCAAAACTTCTTTATATTAGAGAGCCGGCCGAGGCCTCCGGAACGTCGAACGCACGATTCCCCAGATCCCCTTATACGTTCACATTTCGCACATTATCGACCAGAGTCTCACACGTGTACTAACCTGAGTTCGATTTTCGAGCCCTCGGGGTTTCCTGCAGCAGGCCGTTGGGAGGAATTCGCCCTACAGACTGCGTCAGCACAATTGCATCTGCACTTCCTTCATCGCTGCTTTGACCAACAATTGGGTCACCTATAAGGCACTTGGGAATTCAACTTTGGCAAAGGAGACTTCGGTGCGATACGACAGAAGAATGACTAAAGTACTTTTCATGATTGCCATCAAAGTCTGCTACGTAATAGCCTATAAATTAATTTACGCAATTCTTATTTTTTGGCAACTACTGATGAAAGATCGAAGGATACTGAGCAAAACATTTTTAGCCATGCTCAAATGATATGTGTCAAAATGGGTAAAGAATTATCGGTGAAATTGGTCAACTTGAGACCATATATCTCGCCGGCCGACCTTGTCCACAATCGGTCTTCTTAATTTCTCACCAGCACACATCTTGCATTCCTGGGACCTGGAGTCACTTCCAACACAGCAGACGCCGGACAGACAGACTCCATTTGCGCTTACGAATCTGTTCTTCGACTGGTACAAACGTCAGAAGAGAGACAGATTTGATTCGCCACAAAACCTCCTTGTTGCTAATGCGAAACACAAACAGCTAGGGAAACAGGTTGTTTTGAACTGGGCTGCGATGAAATTTCGATGAAGGGTGCCCAAAAAGGCTGCCCCTTACCCGTAATTCAGAACTTATTAAAGGGGCATGCTTCCTGTCAGTATGCTTTCTTCGTATTATTATGATATGCCCGTAAACAGCAATGATTTGCTCCAAAAGCACCACGGCTCATGATTCACAAGCCGACCTTGAGGACGGCGCAAACAGATACTTTCTCACAATGCAATTTACGCATTACTAGCGAATATTATGCACCTCTCTTTCTAATGCTTTTAGTAAACTTACCTTGTCAATTATGGGATATAAACTCCTGGCCTGTATGCTACACTTACACATTCGAAAATTCCCCCTGAAAGCATCGACCAGGACTGTTTCGAGGTAGTCCTACAGAGAAATGATGAACATGCGAAAGGCACACTTCCTCAGAATACGATCTCAAACTGCAGCATTTTAGAGAGCTGACTTCGCCCTAACAAAATCATCCAGGCGTATTAAGGCTGACTCTTCTGGTGCGGAAATATTGCAGTCAACGCAGATTAATCTAACGCATTGGGTAACGCAGAAAGCCCGTTTAAAGGAGGCGGATTGTCAGGTTAAAAACACTTTGCATAAGCACCGTGCACTGAGATGGAAGGCCGTTTGATCTCTCTGCCAGGAAATAGTGCTTAGTTAGATCTGACCTATTGTTTAAATTTGTATTCAGAGCAAACCGTTAGGGCAAATTCAGTGATGGATACTTTGTCAAAACAAGGATCGTCTCTTCATTCATTTTAGCATCTACCAGCAAACAGACACCCTTTTCGCGTTTAATATGAATGCCAGTTACCAGTAGGCCTGTCTCGGCTCTGAAACATGCCAGCTGGTATATTCAAATGCGTGCGAAATGGATTCCATTGGTTAGCGTGATTGAAAGCCAAGTAAGACTAGGGTCAATACGATGGGACAAATACGATACAAGTACTGAACGCAGTCGTGTAAAGACGCTTTTTTGGCGTGTCGAAACGCACTGCAGTGAGGCGGAAGACAAGATTACCGAATTACAATACCTCCCACAGGTCTTCAAAGCCAATGGCTACTCGCGAAACTTCGTCAGCCGGTGCATTCGCAAAATGGAAGGAAGGGCTGGCTACACGGACACCAAATGTAGGCGGCTCATTCAAAGAGATCCAGCGGCACATTTGAATTCGGCAAGGCCGAAAGTGTCGCAAAAGTTGACAACGGTATGAGCTGGAAACTACTTGAATCATGGTTTATTGACCTCCAGTCAATAAACAAGTGCAATGACCTTCTCCCTCCATACTCGGTGTTGAGAATTCGCCAAAGCGAGGTAATTGACCACGCCGGGAGCGCACAAATGAACACTTTTCCCTACTTCAGGGTCGGAGGGTAAGATGGTCGATCAATTATTACACCAACATCCAACACATGTGATGTAATTACAGCAATTAACGAGGCGAATGTCCGCCATCAAACAGTCATCACACCAATAGCAACGATTTATGATGAAGGGCGAGCCGTGAATGTTTATAGGAATGCGGTAGCATGCCGTAGCATAACTGCATCCTATAAATACTGCCACCCCTTGTGCATGAACCACCCCTATCTGCTTTTGTATCTGATGATGAGTTTGAGCAGGAATCCGAAACGTTAGGCTAATAAAGCTCTTGTACCGGCGATTGAGTCTCGCCCTTTACGATTAGGATCACTTGATCATAAATGTTTGGGACGATCCATGCAGTCGTATCCATGAAAATGACCCCGTGCCAGTACGTGCTTCTTGTCTAACCGACATCAGGGCTTCGTTTCTACCTGACGGCTCTGAAGCGCTTACATTCAGATCTCATGCAATTCCTTTACCATTATCACTGAATGCTAAAACTAGTGTTCCCTTTTAATTGGTGAACTTGTAGAAAATGAACATTTCTGATACAACACACTTCTTCAATGTTCAGTTCATTTGATCGCCAAAATGTTCCCCGGAGTAGGTTACCCCGGCCACGAACCGAATTCGCCGATGTGGTCCTGCAACGGTTAAAGTGGCTGGTCTTCCAGCCTAACCCAATAAAAGCATGCCTACTGATAGGAAGCAAGTACGTCAACAATGTTGACTCATAATCCCAGGCTCCTCGCATTTGTCTCGCCCTTCCCAACATCACGCACCGAAGTTCTGCTCCCGGTATGTGGATGATAACTTCTTCGTTATCGGATGAGATCAACTAATGACCTTCAATGAACGTCTAAATGCGGTCTTCCTGGACATACCATTCACGATGGAGGAGGAAGAAGCGGAAGCGGAAGCGGAGGAGGAGGAGGAGGAGGAGGAGGAGGAGGAGGAGGAGGAGAGAAGAAGAAGAAGAAGAAGAAGAAGAAGAACAAGAACAAGAACAAGAACAAGAAGGGGGAGGAGGAAGAAGAGGAGGACGAGTAGGACGAGAGCAACCAGCTGGATTTCCTGGACGTTCCCCTATGTCCCAAAGACTGTGGTGGCCTAAAGAGTAAAGTTTTCAGAAAAACGACAAATACGACGCACCTAGTGTGATTATTGTTTGACAGTATACACTCGAGTTGCTGATCGCTGAAATTTCATAACGGATATTATATATAGGTGGAATAATTACTCAACCATCTGGCCCACCGACCATGACACTGGAAACTATGTTTAGCTGTACGCTGCTCGCCTGGACAAGTCTCGGCATCGAATACGGAAGGGGGAAAATCTTTACTCTTGTTAACAGACGGGACTTAAACAACTAGCTACTCACTCGACTGTGACCCCTAGCAACAGTTGCGGTCGCGTGGAATTTGAATGTGTAGCCTGATCTCGTCAGATGTGTCGCAACTCGCGAACTCGCGTTTTTTCTCCGCATTGCTGCCGCATGTCCAGACATTGGCTTTACGAGCGGTTGTCCGGTTTCTCTGGTGTAGTTTCTGCACACTGTCACCGTTGAAGACTGCGCTGAAATACAATCTTTCCAAGAATAAAGTTTCTTTTTCTCTCAATGGCTTAAGTATATCTTGGATAAATTAAGGATGACAGAAGGATAGGGCACCCAATTTCGGACGCACTGACATCAACCGATATTTACAGTTCAGGCCGTGCTAACGACAGCAAGGCCCAGCCTTCGCTGTTGACGATGTCGACCGTGTGTATGTGAATTAGAATTTGAAGCATTTTGTCCCCGGTAGGAAGCTGAAGTAGGCAAGAAGGGCAGGATTTATTGGAACCAAAAAATTTTGCGACGGCTACTCAGCTGCGTCCTGTCGCTTCATAAGAGATATAACGAGTGAGAAGAATACAGCAGTTTTGAATTCGTGCAGAAAATCAATGCAGAAACAGCAAGGTCAGGGTTTTGGTTTAAGCTGACTAATCCATAAATTTAGCAACTCAAACACCGTAGGCCAAGAAATTGAAGAAGGCGGGAACTTTAAAGAGCAGAAACAGAGGAGAAAGGGAAAATCATGGGTTTAGAGGCTACCATGGCAATGTAAGGTTAACAAAGTGTCCCAATTGTTTACAAAGATCTGGTTTCACTCGTCGCATATAGGCCGCCTCCAGGTAACGCAATGTCCGAGTTGTTCGTGCCCGGACAAGTACTCGGAAGGAAGTTTTGGGGTCGACGGAGTGACGAATATCAAGCCAGGTGTTTCGTAATGGAAGAACGCGGGATTTTATATTCTTTTCTTAGGAACCATCTGCGCAGGTCCTCAATAGACCTGGCTGCCAACTGCATTTGCGTGCGCCCAATGTACTTGCATCCGCAAGTGCATGTGAATTCATTAACACAATTTGAAGTGGCGTGCTTTGGCAAGGCATTCTTTGTTCGTGGAATCGGAAGTGGCTTAGTAGAACTGCATAATACTTGTTCGGTTGCATTGTGTGTCCTTTAAATGGCGGAACGTAGCCGTCGTTTTGTAGTGCTTAAAATGCCATCGCCCTTAAAGGACAAAGATATAAAGATATAACGTTCCCCCCTTCTTCACTTTCTTCGCCTACGATGTTTGAGTTACTAACTTTATGGATTAGCCAGCTTTAACTGAAACCCTGACCTTGCTGTTTCTGCATTGATTTTCTGCACGAATTCAAATCTGTTGTATTCTTCTCACTCGTTATCTCTCTTATGAAGCGACAGGACGCAGCTCAGGAGCCGTCACGAATTTTTTTGGCACCAATAAATCCTGCCGTTCTTGCCTACTTCAGTATGTGAAATAGTCTTTAGTGATGATATACTTGCAGTGCATCCACCGCACTCTCTTCTGCCCCACCTATGCCCGGTGTTTAGGCAAAGTCAAGATGAGTGGAGTCGGGGGAGGGCGTAGGTAAATGGCACGGTTGAGCTCGAACTTTGGCGCTCCTTCTGACGCCCCCTGGTCCACACCGCAAATGACCAGTTGGTTGTTTGCGCTGGATGATGGTGAAATGTGGTGAGACGCTGGTAAGGGAGGACGTGACGGTGTGATGCAGTAGGGCAGTTTGCTACCGCGGTTTTCGTGAACGCAAATGAAGTCTGGAAGGCCCGTGCGTTGAATAAGTGCGGGAGTGCAGTGTGGACAGTGGAGTGGGATGCGACGAGTATAGGTTGGTGCTCCAGGCACTGGTTCGCCAGTCTCTGTGTAATGGATTCATAAGTGACCGGCAAGGCCGATGTTTGATATGAACGTACGGGGACATCATGGATATGAGAAGTCGGCGGTGTCGATATCAGATTTGGTGATGGTGGAGCTGGTGGTGGTGGTGGTGGTGGTGGTGGTGGTGGTGGTGGTGGTGGTGGTCGCACTCAGCGACTGGGTGTGAGTTAAGCTGATCATGGTGGGTGTGCAAGATGTGTCGAGTTTGATGGCGTTGTTGGTGCGCTGTGAGGTGGAGTGTGGGCGGGACTAGGCATGGTGGGTGTGCTGGATGCGCCAGATGTGTCTGGACTGCGGTCAATTCCGCTCACGTGGATATGCTTGTGGCTAAATAGGCCCATGCGGTGAATGAATGTAAGTGGGCAGTGTGGAGAGTGGAGGAGGCTGCGACAGGCGTAAGTTGGTGTTTAAGGTATTAGTTTGCCAGTCTCCGTGCGATGGATTCGCAAGTGACCGAACAAGATTTTGACCAACAACAGCACAAGAACGGGGCACAGGGCGACCATGCACATGACCTGTATATCCATCGGGAGTCCAAGTGCCTCTACTGACGGAACCAGGTACTACCAGTGTACACTAGGCTGTGAGTGCCATGATTTGCTGATCCTGACATAGCATACGATTTTAAACCTTCAGGCCCAGAAGGGTCACACGCGATTCCGCATTTAGCCTGTTCCATCGCTATTCAAACGTCGGGTCACCAGTCAGCCAACGACTAGAAGGCATTACCCATATGCACACACCCTCCTCACTAGCGTGAGAATGCCACAGGAAAGAAACGTTGCAGCCTGACTCGCAGCCCATCAGTCCGCCACTAAATACAAGCACACACAGCTGGACAGACTGTGTGGACTGAGTTGAGGCGTCAGTCGGCAACCTTGCATGGCAGGACTCTTGACTTAACTTGATAGTCCCACACTCCAATCGCGCATGTGGCAGAGGGTGCGCATGGGAAAGGAGCAGAAAAGCACACTTTCAACTTCAGTGAGAGGTGGCAGTTGAGTGCTCGCGACGGGTTATGTTGCTGTTTGGTGCAGTTTCCGGTGGGTGAAGGCGTGATGGTGTAGTTGTAGCGGCTAAGCGATGATGGTGTACGCCCAGTACGCCACAACTTCAGGCCATGTCCCAAGTTGTTATTAGCAGGATGACATTTGTTTAGGACATTTTATTTTGAACAGAATAGTGAAGGGGAAATTTGGCAATCGGACGAGGATACGTCCGGTGCCGCGCAGGCGGCATCCGCGAGAGCGACGACCCCTGTGTCACCGAAGGTCGCCGCTGCAAGTGTCATTGCAGATTGTTTACTCTATTGTTCTGGACTGTTCCCGCCTGCCTTACCAATCAGCAATAGGAGTTGCGTTCATTGGTTCCGAGCCCACGCGAAGATAGTGACAAGCCACGCGCGACGCAGATAGTGAATTGCAACGAGACAAATCGAAGCCAGGCAGACGTGCGCGCTATAGCAAGCTGTCGCTAGAACGTAGGTGCAGGCGCTACTGAGAGGCGCGACGTAGCCATTATGGCTGTCCACTACATAGTACGGCCGGTGATTGCCTACCACACATTTCATAAATGTGCATGTGGACTAATAGGCCGATGTGCTGGCTGAACGTGCGGGGACAGTGAGGGCAGTTGGGGAGGATGGGACGATGGGAAAGACGATGCTTCACACACCGGTTGGCCTTTCTCCGTGGCTTCGAGTGCCATGTTTTGCTGATTATGTTAAAGCTGAAGCTCACAAATCCTGGGGCTCAGATGGGTTACATACCCCTGCATTTGCCTGGCACATCTCTCTCCAAAGTCGGTTGCCAAGTCAATCACTGACTGAAAGGCATGAAACACTAAGTAATACGCACACCTCACGTGCGCGGTAGTGAAATGTCGACAACGGGCTCGACCAAGTACGCCCAGAGCAGTCTAGTGGATGACGTTCAGCATTTGACTTCTCCTAGTCTCCACGGTTTCCTTATGGTCCGGAGCTGGCAGTTTTAACACTTGCTGGGCTGTCTGATTTTTGATGCTCAAGCGGTGATCAGTCGAATTCGAAAGAACAATATTCTACTTACCTGTGGTTGCTTAACTTGTGGCCTCCTATGGAGCTCCCTTATTTTGAAAAAAGCTAAGCGAACGGGAACCAGTTTATTTAGATTCTGACGTTTCGATGAACTTGGTCGGCTCTCCATTGTCAACGCGTAAAATGCCCTTAGTCGACCAGAAATCCCAAGTGGCATATCATGATGGTCAGCCTTGTGCTGATCGATTTTACTCTACTCTCGCTGCCTCGGCTTCTCAGAAAGGGAGGGTTTACCCTTTTGCCTGCGGGCTTTGGGGGAGGTGACTGGGCTTTTGTCGGGTGGTCGGTCTGGCGGTACTTTTTTCAGTTTATTTGGTAAGGATAATAGGCAGAGCTTTTGAAAACCCTATTGATTTTATGTCAGCCCCTTAGAATTAACTGTACACAAACAATGAAAATATCCGCTATTTAAACAGTACTTGATCCACTTGATTAGCATTGTCACAGAAAAAAATACTTGCGGTGTGGGGAGGCATTTAATTCAGATGCAGACTGTCGGGGAAAAAACAGGGGAAACAAATAATCATCCAAGCGTTTCTTGAATATTTGAAGAGACGTCGCCTCCAGGATTGACTGAGGAAGATCGTTCCATTTCTCCACTACCATTTTCGTGAAAATTGCACAACAAAGATTAAGCCTGGTCATTGTTGTCCGTAGATTCATCGAGTGACCACGTAGATTGGTTGAAAGATGACACTGAAACATGTCCTTGTCGTAAATGGTAATGTTCTCGCGAACCATAGCATTAAGGCAGCAAATAAAGACGGAGCAATGAATAATATGGAGATTTTGAACGTTAAGAAAACAGACAGCAAACAAAAACAGAGGATCACGCTAGGTAGGCGGGTTGTACAGGTGTGTCGCTTTTTGTCACATTCAAACAAGCGATGCGGTCAAATAATATAGGACTGTCTGATCAGAAGAAGAAGCGATCGCTGGAACAATGGCTTTATTCGCCTGACGTTTCGGATTCTCTCTTGAATCCATTATCAGAGACAGTTACAGAAAAGGGTGGATAGTGTACAGGAAGTCGCAGTATTTATAGGATGCGGTCGCCATGCTACCGCATACCTACAGCAATCAACCGTGCTCACTTCATGAAGGATTGTTGCCCGCTGGTGCGCTAATTGCTTGATTGCCGGCATGCAAGTTGTTAATTGCTGACATCTCATCACCCGTTTTGGATGCTGGCGTGATGATTGCTCGGCCATCTGGCTCACGTGCTTGCGCGCTCCTCGAGTGGTCAATTGCTTTGGCAAGTCTATGCCTCAGGACAGAATATGGAGTGGGGATGTCGTTGCACTTGTTGATAGACTGAGGTCCCGTGAACCATGACTCAAGCAACTCGCGGCTCACTCGATTATCCCCTCTCGCGAGAATTTCGGCCTCATCGAACTTGAATGCGTAGCCGGGTCTCGTCGAATGGGCCGCGACCTGAGAGTTGGCGTCATTTCTCCGTACAGCTGCCACGTGTTCGGCGATTCGCGTCCGGAGCAGTCTTCCAGTTTCTCCGACGTAGTTGCTTTGTCCGCAACTGCACCAGATCCGGTAAAGGACTCCAGATGTTTCTTGCCGTGGCAGTGAATCTTTTGGTCTCATCACTTGACGCCTCATGGTGGCTTCGGTCTGTGCGCAACTCCAATCCCAAGTGGTGCAAGAAGGCGGCTAACGGCCTTGGAGACGTTCTTGATGTAGGGGATCGCTCGCCAGAATTTGGGGTCGGCGCGATTTTGTCGCTCGTCTCGTTTGCGCAGGCACTGGCTGAAGAAGTTACGCGGGTAACCGTTTTCTCGGAAAACCCGTCGAAGATATTGGGATTCGGCAACCTTGTCTTCCGGTTCACTGCAGTGCGTCTCAACACGCCGAAATAGCGTTCTTACGCAACTGCGTTTGTGGCAGATTGGGTGGTTACTGTTGAAGTTCAGAATTTGCGTCGTATTCGTTGCTTTTCTGAACACTTTGGTCTTTAGGCCACCACAATCTTTGCGACAGACGAGGACATCAAGGAATGCCAGCTGGTTATTCTCTTCCTCCTCCATCGTAAATTGTATGTCCGGGAAGACGCTGTTGAGACGTTCTTTGAACGTTAGCACCTGATGACGACGAAGGTATCGTCCGCATACCGAGCCCAGAATTTCGGTCTGTGGTGTTGGAAGACTAGCGACTCCAACCGCTGTAGCACCGCCTCGGCGATGAATCCCGAAATCGGCGAGCCCATTGGTGTTCCCTTCACTTGCTCGTAGATTGTTCCATCAAACGTGAAGTACGTCCTGAGACAGAACTTTAGGAGCTGAAGGACTTGGGCATGTCCGAGACGATTCTTCGTTTCATCGTTTTTGTTTCGTAGGAGTAGTTGGACGGTCTCGATTGCCAGATCCTGGGGGATAGAAGTAAAGAGGGACGTGACATCAAAAGATACCATGACCTCAATGGGCAAGAGACTTACTCCTTTAAGCTTCTCCAGGAATTGCGTTGACGAACAGACCGTGGTGCCCGAATCAGCGGTCAGAAATTTGAGGCGCCGAACAAACTTGTCAAAGATAAATTATTCATGTACCTCACCACAGTATCCCCCTTCTAACCCATCAAGTGTCAACACTAAGGTTATAGGACTAAACAGAGTTTATCGCAATTAATTTTCGCGTCTGATGCTAACCGCCGAAACCACATTTTGATCCTACAGAATGTTTATTGGACAATCAGACAACTTTGAAAGTAGCATTGGCAAATCTGTGCAATTTCACCGCTAACGGTGCACTAATAACTAACAAAGATACTCCTTCGTTTAAATGAACCAAAATCCCTTTGCCATTTCGAAAACACTATAATCCGGTACTTTTCCTGCAGTCCAGTTTCTGCACATGCGTAATTTAGAAACGGGACTAGCGAAACGATACAAGTTGCTCCATATTAAAATATTAATATGACATTCTGCTGTGGAGTATTAATTGTATCTTGAAACCTAAAGAAGAAGAGTGATAGTGTTGTAAATTGTAATGTTCTCACGAACTAACGAGATATATCTCACGAGCCCCTAGCCTTAACTGCAGCAAGTAAATCGGAGCAGTGAATAATATAGCGAATTTTGAACGTTAAGAATACCGACAACAGAATACCACAGCAGAGCACGGTAGCAAGGCTGTTTGCTCAGGTATGTCGTTTATCGTCACATTCAAACAAGCAATGCGGTCAAAGTAAGTGGGACTTAATTGTCAAAGGTAAATTAGTCAGGTACCTCACCACAGTACCCCCCTTCTAGACCGGAGGGCAACGGAATTAGGCGCCCGAGGATTTGCATACGTCCAGAAAAAATGCGTAACTAAACGATGCGTTAAATGTACGTGACGGCACCTGCGAATGCTGTAAGCAGAAGGTACAGTCGAAGAAGGTTGACTGCGTGTTGTGGTGGACGATGACGTTGCAGTTGGATGCTGTAGACATGTAGGGAGAGGAAGTATGCGGGACGGAGGGATGGAGGGCAAGGGAGGGGAAGGGCGAGGCAGTGGACAGAGTGAATAAGCAGGGGATAAGGAAGATGGAGAAACAGGGGTTGTGGTGTCAGTACATTTTTGTCCTTGTGACCGGTCCGGCGGCTCCTCTGCAACAGCAGCATTGACCCGATCGACACTGACCACGTCCTCCTTGTCACCGCGAAGAAACCGGCAGATCTTGGCGTTGCGCGCGAGCACGCCGAACGGTCGGTCTCGTGCTGATCGAGTTTTCTCTCCTCTCGCTGCCTCGGCCTCTCGGGTGATGATCTTTTGTCTGCAGGCTTTGTGAGTCACCGCTCCGTTGGGGGGAGGTGATTGTACTTTTGTTGGGTGGTCGGTTTGACGGTTCTTTTTTCAGTTTATTTGCTAAGGGTAATAGGCAAGGCCTTTGAAAACCCTATTGAGTACTTGTCAGCTCGTTAGAAATAACTGTACACGAACAATTAAAATATCCGCCATTAAAACAGTACTTGATTCATTTGAGTAACACTTTCTCAGACAAAAATTCGCGGGCGATTTAGTTCTGATTGAGACTGTCGGGGGAAAACAGGGGACATGAATAATCATACGGGCGTTTCTTGAAGAGTTGCAGAGACGTTGCCTCCACGACTGACTGAGAGACATCTTTCCATTTTTGCACTACCCCTTGCATGAACAATTCAGAACGAAGATTCGCCCTGGACATTGTTGTCCGTAGCTTTATTGAGTGATAAGGAAGATTGGGTGAAGTTGCCACTGAAATATGCCCTCAAAGCTAAGTCTATGCTCAAGGCCATATATTATCTTGTAGACAAGGATAAGGTCATCTCATTGCTGCCTGTAACACAGAGGGAATAAATTAAGGCACTTCAGTCTGCCTGTGTAGGCAGATTTACCAGATTTGTTGCTCGACGTTGTGCCCGTTCGTGCACATCCCCTGTTAGGTAAAACTTTGTCTACGCGGGCCAGGTGGTGCATGTAACACACTCAGACGACGCCAGTCGCTACGTCAGTCACTGCGCCCATTCCCCACACCCACACTACCATCGAGACCAACTCTGCAACTACCTACCTTTCGGCCTGGTCGTGCGTTTGCAAATCCATCGTTCGGATACTGGTGAGTCAGTGCCTAGAGGACCAACTTTCCACATTGCCCTCACGCATCCAACCACCGCATGGGTCTGCCACGTCCCCTGGGCATTCAAGAAAACTTGTGGTAAATCACTGCAGGCACGGCCAGATCACAACACGTTCCCCCAATTAGGACATGCACCACACATACACCCGTCCAAATTCTCTAAGCACCAGCATTCATTCCGCGCACCAGACAACTGAGCGGCTCGGACCGTGGGTGGGGCTTGGGAATGAAAAAAGAGAGGCCGAGGGCTTAGCGCATTTTCCACGTGATTCTGTGCTAGAGCACACTGCAGACATCGTCGGCAACGACGGTAAAACTGTCGGGTGCTGACGATGAGTGTTATAATGACTTGCCGTAGCTGGAGGAGTTTTGTTGCAAGTTTTAATGGAGATGCATTTTGCCTAGCAGGCCGTCGGTCGTGGATGCCTGCGTGTGCAGTAACTGCTCCTTTCCAACTGGTACCTAAAATGCCTTAGTTATTGTACATTTCCCTTAGGGTCGCTGTAGTGCGTTTTTACCCTAACAGAGTCCTGTCTAGGCATTACCTTGTGGTTGCTATGATGGCTGAGAATTTATATTGTGTTATTCGCCTTTCCGCCCACTGTGGTGTTGAGTCTATGTTTTGTTGTGTGCGTGACTAACACGCCAATGGAAGTTAATTCCTCGGACTCTTGTTCTTCTCCTATAAGGTGAATAGCGGGAAAAGATGCCGTTAAGCAGGTTTGGAAAACCCGAGAACCTGTCCTTATTAATAAGGACGAGTAAGTCCTCAGCATATCGGCGCCAAATCGCATGTTAGTATTCTTTGAAAGTGAGATTTGCCAGCTCGTAGGGGACCAATTCAACAACTTAGCTGGGAGCCAATGGGGGTTCCTCTTGAAAAGCTTGAGTATATTACCGGTGTCAGATAACGGTAGCCGGTCGAGCATGTCTAACGGGAATGGTAGAAAATGGGGTTATATATGTTGAACGTCATATAAGCCTACTGGAGCCGCCTTTAATGGAAAATACGCACAGGAGGCCTCGTGTCCGGTAGAGCAGTATGGGCACATGTAGACGAAGTGCAGTAACGCCTTTGATGTGGGATGAAGAACGCGGGCCTAAATGAGACGTGGGAGACCTTTCTGTCCCATGGTGCGGACGTACAGAGATAAGTCGTGTGGCAATGATCTCCGTTGAGTACCTGTAGTTGACAGACATTATGACCATTTTGGCGTCGTTGTTCAAGACCTCATTGCCTCCAGGTCATTCGCGGACGTAAAATGATTCGTCGTGTCGCAGTGTTCATTGTTGAGTATCGGGATATGTCGAAGATGTGGGCGGTCGGGGTAGGCATAGGAGGACGCTTCTTGCTGTCCCTTAACTGCGGATCAATCTTTTGCTATTTATTAAAAAATTGCATGTAGAGGGTGCAGAAAACTGAGTCTGCACAGACATTTTGCTGCATCGCGTCCTTCGCACGGTACGGCGCAAATGATGTCATCCTGCCAGGGCTGTCGAGGCCCGTGAATGGATTTCTACCAAAAAACCTACCTAACAATGCTCGCGTAGATAAATATAGTAGGCAACAGTCGAAAGTAACTTTACCCCTTGTCATATACTTTGTCCTTACAGTTGCTTTGGTTTGCGCGCATGTTCTCCCGTTGAAGATGGAAAGGGTTCGCATGCAGAATACAAAGAATGGCATTATTTGCTAGATTTTTATAGGCCTTGTCTTCTCATCGTATTTCTCTTCGGACCGTTTTTGTAGTCTGTCGCAAACCAACTCTGGCGGAGTGGACGTGAATAATGGTACAACATCAAAGGATACTATACATGCCAGAACCAGCAAGATAAAGAAATAGCTGGAAACAGATGAACTATCGGGTTTAGTTTATCAAATTCTGTACCATAACTGTCCTGGCATTGTAAAGGCCAAATCGGACGACTCCACACCTCACAAATGCTTGAACACAAACGGGTCGTTCGGAGAGGCGATCCACTGTCTCAAGTCGCCGCTCACAGGCTGGAAGAAGGCCAGGAGCTCGACTTCGCCAACACCTAGATACTGACGCTAGTCGACGAACAAGACGAGGTGGGAACTGCCGGAGGCCTGAGTGACAGACTCCAACTCCTCTGTTAGACATATTAACCTATGCCCGTGTTATCACAAGTTAGGCGCATGCAGCGAGGTGGCACGGGTCACATAGCAGACGAGGACAAACGTCGTCACCATGCCGTGAAACCACTATGGACGAGGCGTCCCCGACCAGACCTAACTACAGACGTAAACCCTCCTGCCCATACTCACAGTACGAAGTTGTTGCACTCCCGCAGTCCTTGATGATGAAGTTCTGTTCGAATTCAAAAGTTCACGTTAATAAAGCTGCCGTCCCACTGGTCACACCTTTGTCTTCTTTAAAATAGGATTCCGTGCTGCACATACTCTCGTCCATCTATGGTATGACTGTTGTGAAGCTCCACTTCGAGGCCGAGCAGTGGAAATCGTCTGCCATGTCCTCACTTCATAACGAGGCAGTCTCACGCCACAGTTACATCCTGTTCACCTCCCCAATTTCACGGGGTTCATGTAGCAAAACAAAGTCAAGACGATCGGGGCTTGGTGTTGACACAGTATCTGGACAAATCTAACGCCACATCTATGTATGCCAAACTCAGCACTGTCCCTAATTATCATCATCTTTGATGGCATTCCATCTCATGTCGAAAAGGGCAAATTACATATGATTCGAGACAACATTAAATAACTAGTATGGTTTATTTATTAGCATAACCAGTAGCCAGCCCCACATCAATCTAGGGATGGCATTTGTGGCTTACGATTCAACACCAGTTGATTGTTCTATGAGCAGCATCCTTTGCTCGGAAGAATAGTATCAATTGTTTGGAAGGTCAGCTTTAACATATAAATGACTAGCGGCTGCTTCTTCTCACTCCTAGAATTGGATTCGTCGCCGGACTAACAATGCATTGTGCCTAATAGCTCCCACCACTTGAGACAACTCTCGCGTCTACCCTCATCGTGTTGACACCTTGTAGTTCCAGCTTCCACTAGTTACACACTTTTCTAACTGCTAAATATATATGCAGCCAGGACTCCACGTCAACATACGCCCACTCTCTTTGAGTATTGGACTCGGTTTGCTTGACTCTCTGTAAAATAATCGTACTTTCAGCAGCTTCATTTGTCCTTACATGTGAATTCAGTCCTAGCAGATCACATTGAATTCATGGATAAAACTACGCACCTCCTACTCGACTTTCATCCACGCACTCACACGAATGCATTAGCTGTTCAGCACATTAAACCAAAGGGTTTTAAAACACCACAGGACAAAAGACATCACAAGCTGGGCGTTTGTGAGCTGGCATAATACTTTGGTCATTTTTAATAAAAAGTCTCTCCTAACGACGTTGAAAGGAGCATATATAGGTTGCTATAAAATGCGTAAAGCACTACTGGAATAATAGGTCTGTCTTACATTGGAAATTTGGATTTTGATTTCACGACCTAATCCTCCAACCCACGTTTTTTTAACCATCGCTCATTACAGAGCCCAGGGTTCCTATCACTCAACCATCAAACTGCCGTTTGGTCGACTGCGATCGGGGATATTAACTTATGTTGTAAGTTTTTTCACTGACCCATCCACGGTTAATACTCGTTCCCTTGTGTCTTCGGACTCAGTTAAGACCCCTTGCAGGCAGTCGCACTGCTACCTCTAATGGATACAGAGGCGGAGTACCTCTCAGAAGAAGGTGCGGTCGCTGGAACTTGAGGTCCTTTCCTGGATATCAAAAATTCTCACTCGAACACACCACCAGCAAATGTCTGAGATTTGGCTGACGAACGTACAGGGGGTGTAGTATTACAGTAAACATTTGTCGCGAAACCACATGCACTACCATGCAACTTTGTCAACATTTGCACGAGTAACCAGAACGAGTAACCGAATCCTAAACTTTGGCGAACGCTCCTGTGTCAAAAGCGCCAGAAGGGAATTTATGATGCGGTCTTGAACATCAAGAGTTGACGTTCCGCGCAAAACACTCCGTTCAGCGACGTATAAGAATAATAATAATGGTGATGAGGAAGGCGACGATGACGATGATGATGACGATGACGATTGTGGTGATGATGATGATGATGATGATGATGATGATGATGATGATGATGATGATGATGATGATGATGATGATGATGATGATGATGATGATGATGATGATGATGATGATGATGATGATGATGATGATGATGATGATGATGATGATGATGATGATGATGATGATGATATGTGGACAACAAATCAACTGCTGGTTACCCTACCCTTGACCTAACCGATTTGTTAGTAATTTCTATCATAACACGCCCAGATTCATTGTCCCTGATAAATACCACCACTTGAGACGATACTCTCGTCTACGTTCGTTGTACTGACACGTAGTAGTTCTAGCTTCCACTAGTTGCACACTGTTCTGACTGCTAAATATAGATGTAGTTAGGACGCCGCTTAAGCATACGCCCACTCTTTTTGAGTATTATACTCGGTTTGTCTGACTCTCTGCAAAACCGTAGTCTTGTGAGCCTCCGTAAACTCGCCTCGTTTTTGCCTTCATGTGAACACAGGCTCAGCAGATCACATGGAATTCATTGATTCAACTACACATATCCTAATCGCCTTGCATCGACGCACTAACGCGAATGTATTAACTGTTCAGCCCATTAAACTGCAGGGTATTAAACCCCACCGGGGTAATAGACTTCACAGGCTAGGCGCTTGTCAGCTGACAGAATTCTTTGGCCATTTTTGAATAAAATTCTCTCCTACCGACGTTGTAGGGAGAAGCGTAAAACATAACTGGGTTGGTGGATCACGCCACCGAACTCAAAGTTTTCATCCAAATGCATGACGCCGTTCGTGCATGCTCAACTGACAACAAGGTGAGTCAAGTAATTGCTTCGGTCTGACGAACGCTGAATCGGCATTTAATAGGCATAAGCGAATTCAGACATTAAAGTCCAATAAACCCTGCGGAGCAGCATGTCAATCCAGTAGACTAGCCACGATAATCCTATATACGACGTTCTTCAAAAGATTCCTGCCAGCTGAAGGACAGTGGGCCTTCACTTATTTCGTAGCCTCACCATCACACATGTTCTCACGGCATAGAGACTATCAAGACTAGGATGCGGCCTGTCTTAGCACTCCGAATGCCTTGTTACACAGAGCACTTGAACTGGTCACAAATCGCCGGGACTACAGTCACAAGTGACGCTAGCTTGATATGAACTTGCCGCAGACCTCACTGAGCTCCCATTCAAGAACTTCCCTGATCAAATTCTAAAATAAAAAAGGACGGAATAAAAGTGTACCCTAACCCAATCTAACATCGTATATATGGTCAGGATAACGTACACGAATATCCAGGTTATGACTGTAAGTCGGTCCATTGGGTAATGCCCTTGAGTAACAAGTATTGATGGGACGCTAAGAAAAAAGTATGATCTTCCAGATAAATTACTAGAAAAGTGTTATACGGTATTTTTCCCTCCTTTAAGCACTTAAATAATCACCATATTTATCAATCACTGCTTCCCATCTTGCAACCAAGGTTCACTATTCCTCTTCATAAGAGGATGTCTGGTCTAATGGAAAGGATTCCAATAGTCCTGTTTTGACAACAGTTTTGATATTTCGAAAGATTTTCAAGCCCCGGAAGTAATACAGGGATCTGAACATATGATAAACAATTAGCGCGAAATCGAGATCTTTTTCTGGTTCTGTCAGGCCGAATGTGGTCTCTCGCTGTCAGGACACCCTTTCCTATTGATTAGTGCTGGATGTTTAACTGAAAAAATAGGTTTCAGGCGTACCGATTGTTGACAATAGATTTTGCTGTTATGGTCTGACTTTGCTCTTGTAGATCAAAGAAAAGTATGCCTGCCGTACTCCACCAAGCACAGAGTAAGACTTTCTTGATGTACGGGGCAAACCACTTGTGTTTGGACTTATTGCTGTTATAAAGAATATATTTACCATCTACAGCGATATTTCGGGGAGAATAGTTTTCTCTACTACATGCTTAGCAAAAGATTATAGATTGAGGAACTGTTGGCTTTGCTTTTGTTATCACTCAACATGGGATCCAAACCTCTTGTCAACTGATCTTCGCTATGCGTCGAAGGTGTTCCTGAACAGTAGGCAATAAACGGTATGATCGCACTTTGTAGCCAAGCACTGTACGTCGATACTGTCGACGAACTTACTTGTTATCGGTAGGTGTGCTTACCTTGTCTAGGGAACTGTTATCGGTAGGTGTGCTTACCTTGTCTAGGGAACTGTTATCGGTAGGTGGGCTTTTACTGCATGAGGTAGGTCAGCCGTTTCGATCAGGCTGTTGGGTTTAGTGAGGGTTACGGTTAGTCGTAGATTAGGTTTGAGGATTAGGATTTGCGTTATAGGGTCCGGCTTCAGTGTTAGGATTTGGGCTTAGGTTTACGATTATGGTTTGGCTTTAGGATTGGGTTGCGGCTTTAGGGTCAGGGTTAACGGTCAACGAATAATGGTTCATGGTTAATGCAAGGGTTACAGTTAAGGTTAGGGTTATAGTTAATTTTAGGGTCAAAGTTAAGGTTAAGGTAAGGTTAATGTTTACGTTAAGGTTAGGGTTTAGTTTTGAGGTAAGAGTTAGACTTAGTGTTTTCCGGGAAAGTTTTCGAATCTTAGAGTTAGGTTCACCGAATAAGGTTTCGTTGGGATTAAGCATTTTGGCTTGTCTTACTAAAATTTCCCAGCATTTATTTTGATAAATTTATTTTTTCCCAGAAACTCCAGCATTCCCCCACCAGCACTAAAACTTACTTCACCCATACAAAGCCCTTTCCCACCATTCCTCGCTGTCTGCCTCCCCATTCCTGCGATCTAACCAAATAAATAACTTGATTTTTCGGATAGGTCCGTAATGTTTTAATGAGGATCGATCTCAGCGGCTGCGCGCTCAAGGTCGCTATCTACGTCCATTAGTCTTCCAGTACGGTGGGCATTGGAGAGGCCAAAAGTTGCCCGATAGGAGTTTAGAAAATCAGAGATAACTCATGGAGACATCAAAAACAGTCGAATAAACACCACAACTTGTTTTTTTCGGCCATTGTTGCGTTGGTTCCCTTGCGGACTTCATACAGCAAACAATAGGCAATATAGCTGCTTTCGGATTTCGCGTCTACCACTTTGTTAAATCCAATCTAAAAAAAATTGTTGTCCAAGCATTTGGATCATACGTCGAAGATGGAACAACAATTTGACCGTCGATTTCGATGACGATCACCGCTTGCGCCGCAGCAGGGTAAAATCATGAATGGTGAATCACATGTGAATAAGTTTATAATAATTATAATAGACTTGCGCACTATCTGCACAGTCTTTCCTCTCCCACCTGGGCCCATCCTCAAGGTAAAATTAAGAAAACCAGTGGCAAGTGATGGGGTAGGTGACGGGAGTGGCGAGAACACGTACCTAGGCGTACCACTACTCTCTCTGGTCTACAAAAAACACCTGACTAGGGTTTTATGCTTCAAGAAGAAAGGAGGATGTCTCAGAGGGATGAGAGGTTGCTCGGATCCCACTGGGTGCCACAGAGGCCACATTGGGGAGGGGTTGAAGTCTGACCCCCAGTTCGCTTGTCCGTCACCCCGCACAAACACTCAATGGACTGACTGTGAGGTAGAGCGGACGTAAACACCTTACAAACAACATTCAAATTAAGACCAGAGATGTCCACAATATTTTGCCTGAATTTCCGACTCATGTGACTGGGCATTAGTATGTGCATGGTGAGTGGGCGGATCGTTAGCGCAGCTGAGTGGCACGAATTTAGCATCGGGTTAATTGGCGATGGTACTGTTTGCATTCGTCCACGACCCCGTCGTCTATATTGCTGAAGAGTTAGTCTTAACCCCGGAAACGTGTTTTGGTCGCAGTTCGGACGAGTTGATAAGCCCAGTAATTCCAGCGTCAGATTTATGTCTGGCTTTTAAACATCAGTGTATTGTTTGGGCCTTAGATGATTTACTGGTGACGCTCTAATGGCTAATCTAACCAGAAACTCCTAGACGTCACCATACATTCAGCGAACACGTCCAAGCGTCCACTTTTCCCAACTCCTCCTGTAGTCTTTTGTCATCACCTTCTCACCTGGATGGAACGAACGTAGTTTTGCTCCATGTCGTCAGTAAAATTGCCTTTCCATCAATGTCGGACGGAATGTTTCGCGGTAACCATTCCATTTTCATCGCACCGACGTCGTCGAGCAAACCACATTAAATGATTTACGAAGATTGTTCCCCATCTTAGCTTCTGCGGGAGATAAGCCGAAGTATATTCCGAGCATAACATATTTTAGCAACGTGTACAAGGCTACAAGGCGTATACGAGAATTTTTAGGATGGGGCTGAAATTCGGCCAATCAGATAGTGGCTTCGAGTAGCTCGTATGTTGGCTAGACTTCTGATTCATCCAACTGTCTGGGTAAACCTTCGATCATTTGAGGAGGTTGGTGCCACTCGGCATATGCGCGGCATTGTAGCAGCTGGAGATCTGAGCAGAGGCCTCATTCTGGTTGCTTTAATCGACACTTACGTTGGATTGCATTCTTCCGTTCTTTCCTTCAGGGAACGGACCACCAAGTTCACGTGTGGACAAATAATCGTCAACCACATTTCGAGGTCTTAAAAAGTTTCATCATTGGAAACGTTTTTAAAACCTCATTATACTCCTTTCTTAAGTATAAAATATAAAGAAGACGTGATTCTCTATTGATTGACTAAAAGAAAGCATATTTTTTATGGTCTCTATAAAATATATTTGAATTTCCAAGACCATCGAAAATCAATGGGAAAATGCATTCTACTTAAGTAGTCATTTTTTTACCGAGCACGCTTTCTACAGGAGATTGAAAAGAAGTGCATTTAAAAGCCGACATCCTGCCGGTCCGAAATGATATAAGAGTGTGCCTTAAGATAATCAGTATCACCACGGCGACCAAGTAATCCTTCCTAATCGAAAACGCATTTCACAATTACAGCCAACATTTCATGAGATAGGTCACTCACTGTGAATGCTTGCATGTGAAGGTGATGCAAAAAATGCGTTTTTGTAAATTAAACATATTTTCATGGCATTTTCATTGGAATCACGCCAACACTTTCTGCCACCGACGTTTAAACTGCCACACCACCTGTGGTGGTGTCGCTAAAAGCCGCGACGCGATTGAAGTATGCATAATTCCTAAATTGGCAACTTCCAATGACGTAGCGAATGACTGTATTCCACTTGGCGAATGACGTACACGGATAGCTGGCGATAAAAGCACAACGAGTTCTATGTAAGATCATTAGTATCTCAGGCCTCAACTACGATGTTCCAGAACGTTCCGTGCCCGAACAGACTTCTGATTTTGACAGTGGGTTTCCTCGATTGTCTCTTAATTGCAGGATGGTGGATCGCCATCCATCGGAAGACCCCTTCAGGCAGAAATGCAGGCGACTGCAAGTCCGACTGGCAACACGTCGATTACTGGCCTGAGACAAACAGTTTTGAGTTGTCACTCGTGGTGCATGCTGCGAACGGTGGTCGCGGCATCAGCAAAAGTGTCGACCGACGCATTCATGCTCGACAAATCTCACTGCGTCATCCACGTCAACGAACCTATACGTTTGCGGAGATGGCCGAGATCGAGGATGACAACTGGAGACGCCCGATCCGCCGTTCGAATTACCTGCTCTACCCACAGGCGCTGGATATGAAACAGGTGGTGGCAGACATAATGAGCTGCCGTTCCGTACCAGAGGTAGGTGTGGAAAATAAAGAAAGGTGAATCATCTGCTTCCGCATCATCTGCAACTGCACTTTTTGACTTCAGTATATTCTCGTAGTTGAATCTCACTACCAGTGAACATGAAATATATTCAGGTCATCATTCAAGTACATGATCGGACGGACTTATGCTTGGATGTTCATTCAACAACCAATGTATATTTCACCAATCAAAGGCCCAAAGTAAGAAGTAGGAATTTTCTTCATGTATCTATGGCTTCACAGCAGTGAGGATGTCTGTAGTCTGAGTGCTAACCTAATCAGGGCAAACCCTAGCGTCGGAAGGAGCAGACAGAAGGAACCAGAATGAGGAGTTTAATGTAGACAAGACCCGCAGTTGTCTTCTCCGGCGGCAGTGACCACTAGCAAAGCCAGGGCTGGTGTTGACTGCGTCCAGTCACGCCTGAGAGTCGCCGAGAGAGTGGTGGCAGCCGCTTTTGTAGGCTCGTGGGCTAAGCTCAAGTGGTGGCTAGTCAGTGTGTGTTGCATTTGCCGCGGGTTGGTGTCCCAGGGGCTTAGTTTGTGGTTGCAGAGGAGAGGTGCGTCCAAGTAGCCGCATAGGCTAATGCGGATGTGTGGAGGCAGGTATGTCCGAGCTGTCGGTCGTGTGACTTCAGGTCAGCTCGTCTGGAAGCGCTCATAGCAAAAGGGTGAAGTACTTTGAGGCTGCGAGGTCTTGAACAATGACGCCAGACCGGTCATGATGGCTGCCCGCCTCGAATCGTCGAGATTTTTGTGAATCCAGTCATACATCCAACTCCGTGCTCCTTTCTTAGACTTGAAGGAATGGTGCGTTTCGGCTTTTGGAGCTCTGTACTGAAGCGCATTTCGCATCCTGTGGAATCTTCGGAGAGCTCGAAGAGACTGCGTGCCATAATAAACCGGTGAAAATTACTCGGGGTATTGTGGACAGACAGGCTAGAAATGCACGGCCTAAACCCATCATCCTGTAGTTCTTGGAGAATTTGTGCATAATGTCTCATTGTCGTTATAAATGCAATCGAATTTAAGCTTGCCAGCCCTCCGCGCAACACACTTAAGAGTAGGCAGGAAAATACCTGATGAAGTGGTAAGTTGACAGTTTGGGCATTTTCTGGAATTCACGGCTATTTAACGTACATCAGGCGATTAGTGAGCAGTTATGTCTGCATAAATAGCCATAAGTAGAAATTAATGCCGGCGAAATACTGAAAGACATACCTCTCCGTTTTGTCAAGCACTATGGATGTAGTAACTTGGTGCTCTGTTTGCGTTTTTTTGTGCTTCCGGTCGCAACTTCTGGTAAGGCTTCTAAAGAGGAACGTTTTCTGACTGTAAGCAGTTCGACGAATCTCCTCCATCTTACTTAGTCAGTGACGAGCTACTTATACGACTGTTCATTTTAACGCATTTTGCACAGTGCACTGCGTCTCATCTGCCTGAATCGCCTCATCTCCCTTGTATAGACTCCCATATTTAATGAAACGATCAAATTCCTCAACATCAGCTCGACTGTCTGCGTGCCAGGAATAGCCGTTAAAGAAGCTCTGGATGCTATCGTAGTAGTTAAGTCAGCCGTCTACAACTTTGCAGTTCGTGATCGCATTCGGAGGACCTATGCCAAAGAATTCAAGCGTGAACATGCTTTCCGCATGGCCATGGTCTTCTCCGTAGGACTACCCCGAAGCAGCGGGGGTCGGTACTTCCAGCGCGACGGTTTGAACATCTCACTGCCGGGCCGGGCGGGCGAGTCGCTGGAAAAGATGCGGTATGAAGGTGCGGAAGTTCTCAGAAAATTGGCAGACGAAACCCGAGTCAACGGTGACCTCCTGCTGGGTGACTACGAGGATACCTACTATAACCTCAGTCTCAAGTTATTTTACACCTTCCAATGGGCCTCTTGTTTCTGTAGTCCACATTTCACCTCCCAACAACGACCTCCTGTCTTCATTCTCCTGGACGATGACTATGCCTTCAATGCAACCATTTTAAAGACTGAACTGATGGCACTCTCGGAGACGCAAATTCGACGAGTGACCTGGGGCATGCTGCAGATGTGGAGTCCAGTATATCGTCCTCTCGTCTCGCCAGGTTTTGAAAAATGGATCCTCTCTAAACGCCAAATGCCCTGGCCCTACTTCGCACCTTACCCCTCCGGCGCCTTTCTTGTCATCGGCGCCGACATTCTTCAGGAAATCGCCCTGGCCATGTACTTCACTCTACAATTTCCAGTTGACGATGCCTGGTTAGGCATGGTTATGACAAAGTTGGATGTCTGCGTTGAGCCGCGTCCATCGATGCATATCTCCTGGCCAAGGGAGGGTAGAAAGGAGTTGGTTTCGTTTGCACCCCTCGACTTCCTCTTCGGCTAACAATAGCTATAATGTACACCCACCAGGGAAGCATTTACTTGAATATGCTAGTGCATTGCGTCTGTATGAAGGGCTTTAATTAATAGACGAACTTTGATTTTAAGGTTGTGTTTCTTTTGTTGATATTAGCGCACAACTGGAGTGTGGAACTAATGACCTCGGAAATTTTCGAGCAATTTGCGATTTCGGGTTTTGCTAGTCGGAATCCCTGTATTTATTGATGTTGATATACAATTCGGTAAGAATATGGGCACATTGTGACCAGGAATGTACCTGGAATTTCCTCGTATAATCCATAACAATACCAACTTCTTTGCCAGCACGTTAATTGTACTATCAACAGATATAATCGGCAGAAGTTTGCGCAGTAATTGAAATGGCTAATGGAATGGCCAACAGACGACTACTAAACAGCCATCATCAACTTATTAGAGCGAACGTTTGACGAATGTGAAAAGAACTATGTGACTGTCACTGATTCTAGTAAGAAGGCACGGATCTATTTACTTCCAGTCCTACATCGCAATAAGCCAATTAAAACTCATTTTAGGGTCTTTATTCAATCGTCTGTGTCTCTACTTACGATTCTTAAATTGAGAATCAAGGTGTTTATCGACAGAGAACGGGTTTGATAGCTTACGCACCGCCAACGCATAAAGCAAATTTGAGATGAAGAGCTATTATGATCATTACTTAGTTTTCTGCGGCAAAAGTGCTCGCCGCAATCTATACTGACTCAGGAAAATGTAGCCTGTAGGCTACAGTTAGTTGTTTGGTTTAACAGATGTGGTTCATGTTGTGTCTGTCCGACTTCTATCTAGAAGTCGAGATTTAAGTAGCATTGTCGCTGTCTTAAATCTGAACGAAAGGTTTATTTTTGAGTAGAATCCTGTTTTTGTCAGTGAATGAGCATAGCTGACTTTCTGTTTTGAGTCTACTCTCGGGCAAGTTTGAGCGTGCAGACCCTACTTTTATCCTTCCAAAGGACTCGGTTGGAGAATCTCGGACAAACGCGTAGGTCTTTCTTAGAAGGAATGTAGCCGTGTATAAATACTGATGTCGGGGGTGAATAGGTGGCACCTTCTAGTGCACGCTAAAATGAGTTTGTTACTTAATCGACACCAGATTAACACGTTTATTGACATATAGGTCATCTACCGCGCCAAATATGCGGAGAGCGGAGTAAACATATTCAAACCATAGATTTTAGATGATTTTGCAAATTAAAATATATTTTACAGAAAACACGAACAAAAATATGCTTCCTTTCTTTCCTCTGATAAAGAATCAAGTTGTTTTTATATTTTCTGCCGAAGAAAGGTTATAATAAGGTTTTGAAGACGTTTCTAATCATAAGGTTTTTCGAGACCATGCAACTGCCATTCATACAGAATCGTACCTGTCTGTTTACCACAGGTCCTAATGAAATGCACAACACGGTCCGCATACATTGCAGCATTTTATGGACTCTATATGATATATTTTGAAGAGATGGAAAAATATGGGATTTTCTTTACGGTGAACACATGCATCTTGTGAACTCTAATGGCTAAGCGCTAATGCAACGGCTGATCAGGCACAAATTTGTTCGGAAATTAAAAAGCCTCTTTTAAAACCTAACTTAAATCCTTTTTGAGTATAAATATAAAAAAGACGTTATTCCCTATCAAACAGCTAAAATAAAGCATATTTTTGTTTGAGGTTTTTATAAAGTATATTTCAATTTTCAAGACCATCGGAAATCATTGTAAAAAATGCATGCGAATTAAGTAGTCACTTGTTACCGAGGATGGTTTCCAAAGGCTGACATGCTGCCGAGTCCGAAATATATTACGACTATGTCCTAAGATAATTAATGTTTCAACCCCACCTAAGTAAACCTTCCTAACCGAAAAAGCATTTCAGAATTTCAGCCAAGATTTCATGAGATCGATCACTCACTGCATGTGTCCTCTAGATTCGGACGATCACGAATTTTCGTCAAACATTCCAACGGCTGATCAGGTTAAAAATTATTCGGGAATTAAAAAACTTTTTAATGACCTACCTAGAATCCTTTTTCGCTTATAAATATAAAGAAGCGGGGATTCTCTATCAAACGGCAAAAACGAAGCTTATTTTTGTTCGGGGTTTTATAAAGTACATTTCACTTTTCAAGAACATCCCAAATCATGGCAAAAAATGCGTGCAAATGAAGTAGCCATTCTTTACCGAGGACGGTTTCCAACAAAGATTAAAATGTAGATTATTCAAACGCTGACGTGCTGCCGAGTCCGAAATATCCTAGGACTATGTCCTATGCTAATGAATGTTTCAACCCCAAGTAACTAAACTTTCCTAATCGAAAACATATTTCAGAATTTCAGCCAACATTCCATGAGATCGGTCATTCACTGTATGATTTCTTCAGGTTTGGACGATCACGAATTTTCGTCAAACATTCCAATAACCTTTATTAGCAAATAAAGTAATCAAAATTAGGCTTGATTGGATGTTACCAATTTTAAATTTGTATAAAAGTGGAGGATGAAAACAAGGGAGGATAGTTCAAAAATTTAGGCCAAAGTGGGATTGTCACCGGCTACAGCATCCAGCGTGACGTCGAACAATCAGTCTGCCCACAAATTATCTAAATACCTATGAGCACTTCAGTTGCCAGTGTGTTAGTCACCCCTTCATGCAAGACAGAGCCTCTGGTGTGCAATCTTCTGCGGTTACACTGAATGGCCCTGCGGGACTGAGGGGAACAATGCTGACTGGCCTTCTTGCAGGTTCTGTGTCTTTAGTCGTCGCACGGTAAGTGGCATCTGCCGTGACGGAACTCCGAATGCCCGCTCCTCGTAGCTGTCATCCAGATCCTGCAGGTCGGTAGGCATCCTGGCGAGGGAGGAGAAGACGCCGGTGGAGACCGCCTTTTGCCATTCCTCTTGCCACTGGCGCCACCAGGGCTTCTCCAGGGCTCGCATTCGCAGCAGATGCTGCACCCTCGCCAGGGACGCGATTGGCTGACTGCGGCAGTGCAACAAAGACCCATCTGGCCTCGAAGCTAACCGGTCCGCAGCTCGAGCCAACGCTGTGCCACCCTGAGTGCTCCCTTCAGGCATGCCGCTCAGCTCATCAGCCAGAAGCTGGGCGTCAGACAGGACCTGCGCCATTTTAACCGTTCGTCTACTTTCCTAGAGGGTAGAAAAAGAAAGGTTAAAGCGTGCAGCAGAACTTGGACACACTCATATGTTGATGTGGACGTTCCTGTCAAGGTACACTGCTCTCCCCTCCTACTCCCCGGGATCTTCTTTTTTCAGGCATTGCTAGCAGTGCGCACTTACTGTCCATCTTCTCATAGTCATCAAAACTTATGCATCTTGCTTGGCGCGTAAGCCACTCGCCAGCCGGTCTGTTGGTAGCACGGTCTTCGCGCATCTCTGTCCTACATTAGGTGAGCTAACTCATGAAATTTCAACCGAAATTCAGAAAGGCAGTTTCGTTTTCAAAGATTAGTTAACTGTGGTGGCAAAACTAATCATCCTGCAGCATAATTCTGTAATAGATTAGTTACTTCAGGATGCTGGCTTTTGAACGGACTTCTTTCCGTCCGCATGAAAAAAACTACACTCTACAAAAATGGCTACTTAATTAGCATACAGTTTACTCATTGATTTTCGATGCCCTTATAAATTCAATTATATTTCGTGGAAAGCATGCATGAAAATATTCACCCCTTGCTCGTTTGGCGGGAAATGACTTCGTCTCCTAATTGTATACTCAGCGGAAGGCTTATATTCGGTTTTCAAAATCTTTTCCAATTCCCGAATAATTTTTAACCCGACATCCTGTTACACTTGCATTAAGGGTTTTTAAACTACAAGTCGTATATTTTCCACATACGGAAAACCATACATTTCTCTACGATAATAAGAGGAGACCATATGGGGTTCATTAAATTTAGCAGTGGATTTAAGCCATTTTGTTACTTACAAGCCACATTGTAAAACCAGAGACATCACATTTCATGAATGGTCATTTCACGGTATTAAAAAATCTCACAATTCGAAACTTTTTAAAACCGAATTACGTCCTTTCTTTCTACCGAAAAAGCACAAAGCTTAATACTTGTATGCATGTTTTCCACGAAATGTAATTCAGTTTATAAGGGTATGGAAAATCAATGAGAAAAGTGCATGCAAATTAAGTTCTCACTTTTTACAGAGTATAATTTTTGCATACAGCTGGAAAGAAGTTCTTTCGAAATCCGGCATCCTGAAGTAGCTAAACTGTTATAGAATTCTGCTACATGATCATTAGGTTACCCACCTTGTTTAATTAATCTATCCGAAATGAAAGTACATTTCAAAATTTCGGTTAAAATTTTACGAGTTAACTCACCTACTGTACATCAGTCACGTATACTGCTGCCAGCACGCCGCCAGTATTTTGCGTCCTGCCCTTTTTCCCCCAGCCTTCCAGACAGAAAAGACATTTTTATAGGTTTCCACACTTTGTAAATGCTTTCGTACCTTTGTCAAAGCACATATTTAAGGCCTGCTTTATGACTTTCAGGAAGCCTGACTCTTTGGAGGGTTTGATAAAGACAACAATTCACATCTTGTGGGAATTACTGAACGCAGATTAATGACCTGAATTCACTTAATAATTGAGACTATGCTTTACCCAGGATCACTCGACGCGACTGATTATAAAGCGGACAGTGGACACGGGAGTATGGGCACCTAGTAAGTAGTATCGTCTTCCTTGCGTGGGTTCAAGCTTTCTCTGCTGGTGCGGATGAAGATTTAAAACTAGCCATCTAACGTTAAAGCGGCTAAATTCATGCTGGGATCCGGCAACGACAGCTGATCTATGACTCCATAACCACTGTCGTCTTCTCCACACTTTTAATTTTTCTTATAATTGCGCCCTCCATAGCGGATGGCTTCCTTGATCTGCCCTCGGTTGAGATTTCAGTAAAAATGAAATCTGAGAGGCTGAGTTAAGAGACTAGCAATATTCAGCCGTTCACACCCTCTTTGGCCACATTATCCTGCCTGGCATGCGGCGTCGCGGTGACCGGCCTTTTATACGGAAGTTAGATGCACGTGTTCATGGGGACAGGGGAAAGTGTGCGTTCGAATCCTCATTAGTCGCCTTTTCGCGCTGAATCTTCAAGCGGGCACCTAAAAGGCAGAATTTACCCTGATGTTAAACTACTTCACAACGGCTTCTGAGATACCCCACTGGGGGTGCCAAACATTAACAGAGAATGTTGGAAACGCGGCAGCCGGTAGTCGTTCAAAGAGCTGAAATAAAAAAATGATAAGGCTGGTATCTACAAATGAACGCTCCAGTCAACCAACAAGGACGAGAAACAAACCGACCCATGGAGCTTTTGATGAACACGATTGGCCTTAAGATTACGAATCGTGGCGGCAATGCCAGACTTGAGGCGTGGCCCGGTCTTGTTCGACTCTTCGAATGCAACCTACCTTTTATGGGTGCAGTTACTAAGCCGGTAAAACGTGAAAAATGTCTCATAGAGCACTACCTATGAAGTGCTTAGTCAGTGCACTCTATCATATAGGTCTCACGCATTTCTAAAAGGGCAGAAACTCCCACCAGCTAAACTAACCGCGATCTGCCTGATTATTGCTTGAGTGGCAGGAAGTGAAACGGCCTTTGGCGAGGGCTAGTTGCAAAAAGTCAGTCCCTCGGCTCTGAAAAGTAGGCGGTCGTGGCGGCACTTCAAAAGAGCAAATGTCTCTCATAAAAAAGGATGGCTTTATTACCCGTCCCGGCTCAATCTTAGAACCTCACGGTGGTTTGCCAAAGGGGCGGATGGAGACGTTCATTTTAGAAAGCAAAAACTGCAGGATGTCATCCCCTCAGCAAGCGGGCTTGCATAAACACCGCACGGCGAGTCATGACTTAATAGTTCTTTAGAACAGCCGGGAGCAAGCTATAGTTAATGAGCTATGTTTTGACTTGTCAATGGCCAAAGGAAAGCAATTTCTTGCTTAGAAAAAACAATTCCTGGCTTTTTGAAGTGCTTTAAGTCCATCGTATAGTAAACAGGAACTTGCAGACCACACATAAGATACGTCGGAGGAGTTTTTTAGAACATTTATAGTTTTTGGACGTTCTGTGTACTTCCCATTTGCGAGGAGGCTAACGTGTTTGGGAAATAGTTCAGCCGAGGTCTGACGCAGGATCTGCTCATAGTTTTGACGTGCAGGTCATCCACTAAGTCCTGTATTAGAAGTGAGTTGCCGCCGACCTCTAACTGGAAGAGATCGGAAAGTCTTATCGCCTGAAGTCATGGGTATCCCTTGACAGCTGCAGAGCTGTGTCTATGCTATGTTGTCTAACGCACTGATCTTCGTGGCTGGGGTATCATTGCCAGCACATTAATGCTCCTAATAGGCTATGTGTTATATGTTTTATATAATAATGTGCAATATTTAGCAAAGGCTATATAGGTATGACCGAACAGCATTAACGACGGATGTAGTATGCATTCTCAGATGATACAATAAAAGGGGAAGGCCAGTCCGAAAGTCAGGATGTACTCGCAAATTTCAAATCCTCTACAACATCCCGTCGTCAGACAAAATGTATATTCACGACCGCAACCAACAGGACAACGAGCCCGTGGCTCAGCGGTTAGAGGCGATGGACTTTTCATTAATAGGTCTCGTGATCGATCCTCAGGCGTTCCATACTAATGAGTTGGGGACTGCTAGCTGACGACGACTAATTAGCCACAAACGGCCATCCCAGTTTCCCTTTTCCTCTCTTTCCTCCACATCCCCATCTTCCTACTACACCATGCCCTTCTTCTCTTCTTTCTTGTCGATTTCTTCATAATCATGATCATCATTACGATTGTTCCTGTCTTTATCATGAGCACGGCTTGAGGTATATGAAGTACTGGAGTTTAGCCAGATATCCCTCTAAACATTCCTGCATTACGCGGCAGATAGCATATTTCGAGTTGATTGCATTTGCGAGGAGACACGTATGAAAAAATACTAGTCGGGTCCTATGCCGGGTTTCACTCATTCAAGTAAATGACTGATTTTAGTTGCCGGTTTTTTGTGTAAGCTGCAGCGACAGGCGTGGTGTGGAGAAACAAGATGCACTTTAGTACGCGTTAGTCATGTGCAGACCGAAGTAGACGTGCGGTAATAAGGTGTAAGAAAAGGTGAATGCTCTCGAGAAAGATATCGTCTGATCCGTTTAGATGTAACTGCCATCGTCAAACCGAGGTTCTGCTAATCACAATTTCTGACCCATTTAGTCTTCCGTTTTGGCACATTTGCCTAATTTATTACTGAAGTATCACTCAAGATGCATCAGCCTACGAAAGGACAGGCAGACGTGTTTACCTATTTCAAATTAAATTTCTTGGGATACGCGTTGTGCAATTCATATATATTACGAAGGTCTGCGTGCCCGGCTCACTGACTTGAGCCCACGACCTAACAACAGCCGCTTATCCACACTGGGCCATGTAGAATCGCACTATTTCGTCACCCCATTACACCCCCAGACATAGCGAACCGCAACTGCAACCCGTAACACCTCTACGTTGGGCTCACTGACCTCCGCCCGCACGCCGGATCGACGACCATTAAGTCCACTGCCCATAGTTCCATTGATTCGTATTCCCCCTACCCTCCAACACAGCGAGCCGCAACAGTTCCCCCTTCCCTCCCCCACCACGGATCCCAGCCTAATTATCTGTCAACCCCCATTCACACACTAGTTGCTCGCCTGTAAATGGCTGCCCTGTCACGCCAGCAAATTTATTATGACCAGTAAACTTTCTCCACTGTTTATTTCGTATGACGACGGGTTGGTGTCACCAGCTCGAAAATTTACGAGTACAACTCACTTTTTCGAACGAGCCTTCTGTCTTCTTCATATATATAT
>CACRXP010000277.1:457817-492087 GCA_902702965.1 Spirometra erinaceieuropaei | reverse complement strand
CACCCGAGCCTCGAACCCGCGACCTGTTGGTTTAGAAGTCAACGCCTCTACTCACCGGGCCACGAGCCCGTTGCCCTGTCGGTTTTCGATCGGGAATATACAATGTTAGGGGGCGCTCACCGATCGTTCATACGGAACTCACTCGTTCTGTTGTGCCTTAAGGGCTATCTCTCTCGAGCCCAACCAGCAGCTGTACAGCGGCGCATGATATATATAGGCAGAATGATATTACCGACAAAGACAAGGGAGACTGGAATGGCCATTTCTGGCTTATTAGCCGTCATCAGCCAGTCATACCCAACCCCAAGTGTGGATCACTTGAGATTCAAACCCGGGATCATTGGTCATGGAGTTTGAGGCTCTACCATTGAGCCACGGGCGCACACCGATCTATTGGCTTCACGAAGCAAACAAGCTCCGTATGTGTGGCAAATGTCACGAACAGGCAACCAATTACCAGGCCAAAGTCGGCCAAGTCATAATAGCAGCAAGGAGGGACTACAGAGAATGCGGGTAGATTGATGCAGTACTGTTTCGGGCTTATTGTGCCTTCATTGCAGCGACAGAGAACGACAGGTGGCCAGGCACTGATGAACTTCGGTTCGATAAAGTGCTTATGACCCATCTGGTAGACCCCAGTGGTGGAACAACTGCGCCAGATGCGTCTGTGCGCATATTTGTGTTCCTGGTCTCAGCTGCTGGTGTTCAGGGTTATGATTGGTTGAATGAAGGCACAATAAGCCCGAAACAGTACTGTATTAATCTACCCACATTCTCTGTCGTCCCTTCTTGCTGATATATATATATATATATATATATATATATATATATATATGTATATATACGTATGTGAGCACGCAAGGGCAGTGAGAAGGATGGACCAACTCTCACTGGTGGCGGAACATTGTGCAGCCTCTGGGCACACTTTCGCCTTCCAGAACGCCGAAATCTTAGGCCGAGGTACCGACCAGACAGCTAGGGAAACGCTCGAAGCCTGGCACACCGTACCAACCTCCATCAACCGCTGCACGATTCTCCCGGCGGCCTACCAGGCCCTAAGAGTGCGGTTCAATCAACGGAATCAAAGGCAGGAAGTCAGCATCACAAGCCCAGGTGAACACAGTTCGCACCCAAACACCGATGACGGGGTCAGCAGGCCGATAAAGGAGAAACAGGCAACGGGCCAGCAGCCACTGAGGTGCACATGGGCAGAGGCAAACGGGCGATAATTAGGAGAAACGCGGGTCAGGCACAACAAATGCGGGCAATTCAGACGAGGTCAATGACCGTTGCCATCCCGACACAGCCCACCCGACGAGGAGACGGAGGAAGGGACCGACCAGCACGATAGCAATTAACTCCTCCCCCCGCAGCAGATCCTGCACGAATAGCAGCAGGAACGACAACACTCCCGCATGCTCAGCACCCATAAATACTGTGAGGCGCCGTACAGAACCCACCTACGACGATGGAAGCTTGTTTGCTGTTGAAACGTCATGCTATTAAACCTATGGTTCGCGAGATCGCCTCTTCTTCTCATACGTATGTATGTATATTATCTATCCGCACGGTCTACATCGCGGACAGCGCCCCACAAGTAGGACAGTTGACCACGTCCCCCACCCAGTAAGGGCACAATAACTTTAGTGCTTTTGGGTTTTCTTTAGTGTGCAAAAGACCCGGCAACCGAAAACATCTGACAGGAAACAAACTAGTTCGGGCATGCGTATGAGACCTTTACGATTACAGTAAGTAACCAATCTCGTGAAATGTTGGCTGAAATTGTTAAATGCGTTTTTGATTAGGAAGGATTACTTAGGCGCGGCTGTTATACTGATTGCCTTGCGGTAGAATCTCGTAATATTTCGGACATGGCAGGATGTTAACTTTTGAATACACTTATTTTCAAACTCTGGCATGAACAGTACTTGGAAAAAATTGAAACTTATGTCACATGCATTTCTTCCATTGATTTTCGACGGTCTTGAAAATTTAAATATATTTTCGATGAATAAAGAGAATAAATATGCTTTTTTGGTCGTTTGATAAAGAATCACGTCATCTTTATATTTTATTCTAAAAGAAGGAGTGTAATTTGGGTTTTTAAAAAGTTTCTAATCATGATATTCTTTAAGACCCTGCAATGTCCATTCATAAAACATCGTACCTGTCCGTTTTTAAAACCAATTTGTACTCCTTCCTCGATGGCGTAATTCTCTATCAAAGGATTGAAAGAAAGCATTTTTTGTTCATGGTTTCTCCAATATATATTTAAATTTTCGAAATCTTCGATAATCAATGGACAAAATGCATTCTACATAATTAGTCATTTTTTACCGAGTACGGTTTCTAGAGGAGTATGAAAACTAGTCTATTCAAAAGCTGACATCCTGTCAAGATCGAAATATTATAGGATTATACTGCAAGATAATCAGTATTACAACCCCATCTAAGTAATCCTTCCTACTCGAAAACGCATTTCAGAATGCCAGTCAATATTTCATGAGATCGGTCACTTATTGGAGATGCCGGTGTCTGTGGCTCATGTTTTATTCTTAACTCCAGCCACTTACTTCTGTCGCTTGATCAAGTCGCCGAAAGATGGCCCTTCGTAGAAGCAGTTGGGTGCGCGCATGCAGAAGCTCCAGTTCTTCGGGTGTTTTAGTCTTTAGCAGGTGCGTTGATCGCCATTTCCTGTGGATCTGTTGAACGATAAAGGGCAGAGTTTGTTAGAACTATACCTACAGTTATTGACCTAACTCATGAAGTGTGTCGCAATTTACGAATGAATGCCAATCACTCGCAAACTGGCACCAATTCATGAGTCGAAGGTCTATGTTAATTGGGTTCTGGTCTAAATAGTATTAAAGACAGTGTTCCGCTGTTTAGAAATTCCCATTTATTTTGAAAAGCGCAATGTCCCAAAAACGTCAGAAATGGTTCTAATTTAGTAAACTTCGTTTATAGAAGACTGTATTCTCATACTTAAAACATTGTAAATGTGAATGTATACATAAAATAACGCCCAATAACGGTGTTTTTTGTGAAGTTTACGTCTAAACATCGTTAAATAACTAGTGTGATTTCAGATATGACGGTTTATCAACTGCCTACAATCTGAGTGTAAATTCCAAAACAGTTTTGCGACGAGTAGTCTGATTTTTGGCGCGTTTGAAGTTAATGGGATAGGTTTCAACAAGAGAAGCTGGAATTTGCTCAATTTAATCGACGTGGACGTCGTAGGAACAAACGATTTCGTAAAGTGTCATGCCATGAGGCAGGTCGGTGCCTAATAAATTTTAATAGAACTGACAGGCGTGATCGTAAACATTCCATTTTCTGCTTTTTCTGCTTAGAGAGAGAACATTTCTTCCGTTAAATCAATTTACACTGTTCGTTCGTTTTTGATTACGTTGAGATTCAGACCGGCATCGAATTGTTACTGCATACTTTATTATTTTCAGTGTTTTCACAGGATCACATATAAACACAGATTTTTAATTACCTGTCTGCTAAGAGGCATTTAGTGAGAGTTAAAAGCGCTTCTTTTCACGAAGATCGTCGTTTTGGTCACATATGAAGACTGAGTCAAACGCTACAACAAAAGTCAGCAACGAATATGCCTTCATAGACGGATCTCTATTTACTTTGCACTTTTGCACGGTGAGGCCAGGTAAAAATTTGACACTTTTGGCCGTTTCTTTTGCCTTCCTAAGATATAATACTATTTACTACCGTAAACGTAAGAAAATGCTTTTCGCTATACATTGAGGTCATTTCCGCTATTTTTTCTCCCTTTTAGGTTCCGTTAGTCCATAATAAATGCATGGCAGAGAGAACATATAAATACTGATATTTTGCTTAAACTGTTAATGTTTTGCTTGTTCTATTTCTGCATAAAGTATGCACAGAAGCTAAACTTCACGAAAAGTAGTGTTTTATATGCTTAAAGCTGGAAATGCCCCCTCGGTGGTTGTCATTTATGTGACATCAGGTAGAATTTACCAAACGGCAAAATAATTTCACCCCAGTTAAACGAAGGAATCCCTATCTGCGTTAGTACTGCGCTTTAGGGCACCAAATCGCACAGATCTACTAATTTGACATTTATACATTGATAAAAACTCTGATTTCCTTCCAATAACGTCTGTGTTAGCAGGTTGATCACCATGGTTAACAGCGGACGTAGAATAAATTTTCAAGTTGGGATAACTCTGTTTAAAAAACCTCTCGCGGATAAATTACTGTCCTTTCAATTAAAAAGTAGCCCAGATGCTTAACCCGCGTCTATGACATGCATTAGCATAAGAAATTGCACGAATATAGTCCAACGTCCATTTTTGCCAAAATTTACTGATATCCTACTTGATATAATTACGTAAACACAATTTCTGCACAAGAAAAGGATATTTCATTGAAGGAAGTAGATAGGCGAACAAAATGTTCAACGATCAAGACGTTCAGAAATTATTTCATCAGGTTCCGATGCCAGATTTCATGAGATAGGTCACACACTCTGTGCATTCTGTTTGCTGAACGCTTTGATGTATGAAATAAATGTGCTGGTCAGGAATGTCATTTTTGACATGCCTCACTTTTGTCCAGCTGGCAGTAGATTTAAACAAGCAACCGCCTAGGTGACATTCCAGAAAATAAAATGAGTGCATCGTCCAAATTTCTAATACCCTTACATAAAACTGTCTATACTTGGAATAACTTGTTCGATACAACTGTTTTACTTGACATAAATATTTCGACAGGAATCCATCAGTTTCAGCAGAATAACTGTGTAGTATTTTCTAACTGTCACAACGCAGTCAGTAACATGCCACATTTTGACCGTCGTTTCCCACGGTAGTCGCCGTGTGCTCCCTAACCAGGGTGGGAATAGGAACGGCAACTATCACTTTAAAGTAATAGTTGACTTGTGCTGAATCTAACTCACTCCCTCCCCCTTCCTCTTCGGGGTCCGATGTCAAGACAGCGCCAAGGAGACAGCTACCACGATGAAACGCCGCTCCTAGGTGTACCACCACACCCCCCGGTCCACAATACACACTGACAAGTATTCCATTCACCAATAAAAAGACGAGTGGAGGCCTGGATCCCAATTGGTCTGCGCTAGGTCGTGCCACGACTCCCCCACTGTTAGCAGTAGCATAAAAACATTGCATGATTTGCCATACTGAGAGTGTGCGCGTTAGCTAAAAGCCCAGGCACGTGTTTCTCGGAAATTCGGTCCTCGGTTCCACCAGTGGGTCCCCATTGTCCCCATGTACTTCCTTCTGGTATATACTCCAGCTATTCGGTCTGGCGTCCGAGAGGGTTGTATCCTGTCACCCATACTGTCCAACAACGCTTTTGACAAGATCTTCGGGAGGGCCCTACGCGAGAGTGACGGCGTCGAGTTTGCACCCGAACATCGACTGACTTGTCTCGACTATGCCGATGATATCGCCTTAATTGCTTCAAAATTTGGTGATCTGCAGTCTATGGTGTCATGGGTGAACGAGGTCGCTAAATCGGTCGGTTTGTCCATAAACGCTGCGAAAACCAAAGTACTCTCAAGCTGCATCCCTGACGTTGAGAAGGCATCCCTCGGGATTGATGGCTGTCAACTTGAAGAACTAGACAGTTTAAAATAACTTGGGACGAGGTTGCTGCCTAATGGACAGAAGAAGGACAACATTGTCTCCCGAATCTATGCTGCCCGCTGGGTTATTCAAGTGGAACCGACGTGACCTATCCATCGCCACTAAGATTCGCGTGTACCGTGCATCTGTCCGGTCTGTCCTTTTCCGCGCCTTGCGCTTGGAGGACGAGCGAAAACCAGAGGTATTTGACCACCACTGCTTGAGGACTTTCCTTCGAGTGAAGTTCACCGACTTCGTCTCAAATGAGACAGTCCGCGCTCGCTGCGACAACATCGCAAGGATAACTCAGACCATCCAAGAAAGACGACTGAATTGGTTAGGGCATATTCGTCGTCGTATACCTCAGGAGCTGACTGTTACTGCCCTCGATCTGGTACCGTTGCCTCATTGGAGGCGTCGAAGAGGGGGCCAGTTCAAAACCTGACTCCACACAGTTCATCAAGAGATGGAGGTGGTTCTTGGACCTTCGGTATTCGGTCTTCGTCGTTGGCAAGGGGAATGGGTTGAGCTGTCCAGATCTGCCGCCGCGGATCGTCACGAGTGGAGAGGTACAGTTCGGGACATCAACGAGGCCGGCTAGATCAGGCATGATAGCAGCCGTATCAAGTACAAATAAGTAATACTCCAGCTTTTAATGCTAATCCTTTCTCAGAAACGAATATTAGGGTTGGGAGTAAATTATTCGGAACAAAAGTCAGTCCAAAAGTCGATATGAATACTTGGGTTTCAGCGAGACAGCCACGTAACATTGAAAAGATAACATCAGGCAGCCAGCGGAATATAACTTCTATTTGATTTATATAAATGTGTTGACGAATATAATGTTAACCGAAATCCCGAAATGAGTTTTCGTCTCAATAAAGATTACTTGAGTCGGGTTGTTATACTAATTACCGTGCAGCATAATCCCCGGATACTTTAGTTATTTCAGGGAGCCGGCTTTCAAATGAACTTCTTTACGGCCGCCTACAAATGCTGCACTCTGTAAAATAGGATTGCTTAATGTGCATTAATTTGCCTCACTTATTTTCCGTGCCCTTATAAATCGGAATATATTTCATGGAAAACATGCACAAAACTATTCATTCTTCTTGTTAATTCAGCGGCAAATTACGTCCTCTTCAAACTTCATACTTGGCGCAAGGGTATAATTCGGTTTTAAAAAAACGTTCGCGATTCCCGATTAAATTCGAACTCGGGCTGCCGTCGCAATTGCATTCAGGGTTTCCAAACTACAATCTGTATATTTTCCGTGCACGGCAAATCATACCTTTCTATACTTTACTAAGAGGAGACCGTATGCGGTCCGCGGATTTGTGCCCCTATTGCAAACATTACAAGCAACGCTAGTAGATGCAGAGACGTGATGTTTTATGAACGGACATTTAACGATCTTCGAATTCGCATAATTAGAAACTGTTTAAAACCGACTTATGTCATTGTGTCCAGTATAAAACTTAACGAAGAGATACTGTCCTGCCAAAAGAATAAAGGAATGATTAGTTTTATGCGAGTTTGCTCTGAAATATAATTAAATTTATAAGGGCATCGAAAATTAATGAGAAACTCGTTTGCTACTTAATATGTCGCTTTTTACAGAGTATCTTCTTTTGGCGGCCGAAAAAACTTCATTCAAAAGCCAGCATTCTGAAGAGGCTGAAATATCTGACAGTTATATCTGCATGGAAATTAATATCACAACCCTATCCAAGTAATCTTTCCAAGTCAAAACCGCATTTTAGAATTAAGATCAACATTTCATGAGTTAGCACATTTCATGCACCAGTGATGTTAATTGCCGACTGAAAACCTTTTCAACCGCATCCGTTAATCTCACTCCTAAAAGCGTCATGGCTCCCCGTCTGTCGCCCAGTGATGTTTACCGATCAAAACTAAATTTAAGACGGATTACAGGCGTCTGAAATCGTCTTGGAGACCCGGACTTATTTCCTTTTGAATAGAAAGGCGCAAGACAAAATCAAAGGACATAGACTGAGCACCGGGGGTTCAGCTAAGTTTTCACCCGTGAGTGAGGTAAAGCGGCGGTCTGCAGTCCAAATTCGGCGTCTCAAAGTGCACACAGTAGGTGAGCCAACTCATGAAATGTCAACCGAAATTCCGAGACGCGTTTTCGTTTCCAAAATATTAATTAAACAAGGTGGTTAAACTAATCATCATGCAGCATAATTCTATCGCAGTTCAGTTACCTAAGGCTGCGCGCTTTCGAAAGGACTTTTTTACAGCCACATACAGGAACCATACGCCGTAAAATATGACTACTTAATTAGCATACATTCTTCTCATTGATTGTCATGCCCTTTAAAATTCGATTAAATTTCATAGAAAGCATGTGTAAACATATTCCTTATTTTCCATATTCGGTAGAACATCACGTTTTCTTCCAATTGTGTACTCAAAGGAAGGATATAATTTGGTCTTTAAAAACCTTTACAAATTCCGAATAATTTTGAACCCCACTTGCACTCAGGGTTTCCAAACTACAAGTCGTATATTTTCCGCGTACGGAGACAAGATGAGTAACATAAAATCTAGCAGTGAATTTGAGCCATATTATTAACTTTATAAGCCACATTGGCAAATGCAGAGACATGACGTCTTATGAACGGCCATTTAAAGGTATTAAAAAATCTCATAAGTATGAAGCATTTTTAAAACCGAATAATACCCTTTCTTCAAGTACAACATTGGAAAAAGACGCCATTTCTTACCGAATGACCAAAATAATGAATATTCTATGTAGGGTTTCCATGAAATATAATTGAATTTTCGAGAGTATCGAGAATCATTGGGAAAAAATCATCCTAAATAAGTAGTCATTTCTCGCAGGCTATCGATTTTCCGTGCAGCTGGTAAGACTTTCTTTCAAAAGCCGGCATGTTGAGGTACTTGGCTGATTTTAGAATTATGCTGCATGATAATTCATTATACAATCCGACCTAATTAATCTTTTCAAGTCGAAAACGCATTTCAGAATTTTAAATGTGTGAAAATCCCCATCACTATATTCAGAAGAGAGAGTGACGAGTGAACGTTCCTTTCGGTAAATTCTCATCAGGCCAATACAATTACATAGGGCGGGGTGCAGTGAGTGAAACAAAATCGATAAAAGTTAGGTTTTAAATTACAGGCTCGGCAAGAGCGGAAGGGCGCCGAAAGTTGTATGTGGTTAGTCAACCTTTGACCACGGTAAGCGCGGAGCCTGAACAAGGTTCTTTTAGGCGCATAGGGTCGGTTTTCGTAACCTTATGGCGGCCGCTTCTGCTGTTGCTAGCAGGCGCTGGCCCAGTCGACATTTCATGAGTTAGCCCCCCCCCCCTCCACTCTATGTCTCATAACTTAAGCTTAAGCTTCACTTTTAAAGGCGTTATGACAACTGTCCGGTTCATTTTTCTGCGTGGGACGGAAATTTCACTTCGCTTCTTATCTAAACGAAATCTTCGCTGCAGTAGGTTCCTGCAAAAGAAAGTTTTCCTCCAATGTCCACTTTACATAATACATAATAAAATTTCTGAAGTTCGCGGAATAACCCCGATATCAACATCACCAATCCACATTTCCGCACTTTCAAACCTTGCAGGAGTACGTTTTCAGTGGCAATGAAGTATGGTCTCTGTCATTTCTCACAGTGTCAGCTAGGGGCGACATTATGCTAACTATCAGTGGTAGCGCAATGCGTGGTGTGACGTGAGCAAATGGGTGCGGCAGTCTAGAAACTGAAACATCCTCGGAGGAACGCCCGTTAGCAATTAACAGTCCATTTGGTGTTTAAAAGACTTTGAAAATTAATAGCCTGTGAACTCGCCTCCAGAAAATGCCTCCTCTGCTCACTCGAGGGGAACCGTTTGTCATTGGCCTTCCATGGGGTTCCACGTGGGCTCGGGGCGCACTTCCTCTCCTCTGAATAGTAGCGCCGAGACAGATGACCTCGATACCAGCGTTGTATATGGATTGCAGCATGCTCACGTTTAAGGGCGGTTCTGATACTACCGAAACGATGGCGTTCGCGCCATCCACGAAACCAGGCCTAGAGGGGATGGATAAGGGGAGAAGAGGAGGCAGATAAGTTTCGTATAAACCGTTTTTTCAGTGACCCACTTTCAAGATAGCTATTATTTGAATAAAAAAAGAAACCCCGGGAGCTCTCTTTTCCAGCAGGGCCATCTAGGTCCCCGAATCAGTTCATGCGATTAGATGTTGGTCAGATGTGGGATTTTACAGGTGGGGCCGGAGAAAGCACAGGCGACGACGTCAAGTAGTTGTTTGAAAAAGAAACGCTACTGGGAATGCGCGGTTGTACGTTGAACTCTTTAGAAAAAGTTGTCCTAACCCCTAACCCTAACTTCTAACCCTGACCCCTGACCCTAACCCCCAAACATGACCCCTAATCATAACCCCTAACCCAAAGGCCTTACATCCTAACCTTAATATCTAACCCTTTAACCCCAACCCTTAACCGCAGCCCGAGGTCCTAACCCTGAAACATCCAACGCGAAAGTTAGAAGGAGATGGTAGGCCGGGAGTCAACAAGGACCACCGGTATTGGACCGGAAAAGGTAAACACGGCAACAAAGAAACAAGGCCGCCAACGGAACACGCACCGCAACGCGCGGCCGCGCCATGCCAACGTAATTAAATCAACTGAACATAATTAAGTAGGTCAACAGTATTGTGTCCAACAGGTGCGGCTACATAACCACATCTTACCGAAATGCTGCGTTAGATCTCATAAAATAGGCCAGTTTTTTAATGTCTTGTTAACATTTCGTCTCCCTTTTTCCTATATGATGCTTATGTGGACGTCTTATCTGATTATTCATTGCTTTGAACCTTGACCTTGCTCTTATGCACTGCCATTTTGTACAAATTCATACTGCTGTGCGCTTTCATTCGTTACCTATGTTATACAGAGAAGGGCTGCAGTTGAAAAGCCGTCACAAAATTTATTGGCCCCAATAAATTCTGCTGTACATGCTTGTTTTCAATGTCTAATAAATTTCTATGCCTGTGTAATGTAGGGTATGTCCTGAAAAATTGTTGCGGTTCAACCGCATTTTGTGATAAAAGGTTTAAACTAGCCTAAAACATCTTGGCCTGTGCACATTTTTTCAGTAGCATTGACGAATAGGAATTAGATGTAAACAGTAATTGTTAAACTAACAACTATTCGAATATTTTTAACTGTGAAAATTGGGACGGAGTGCAATGTAAATGTTACTCTCATTTTATTTTAGGCGAATTTTGAGTAGGTCGTTCTTTAGCCAATTTTTGTACTTCAGAAATATTTGGCAGGTGCTTATACAAAGGTACAAAGAATTGTTCAATATACGTTGGGTCTTCTTTTGAAAAAAAAGCTAATGACCAATATGAGGCGTGGAGTGGATGTGACTAACTGGAGCACTGAAATATCCTTTGACGTCAAAAGCTAAGGTGAACGGTTAGTCAGCTTCGGTCAGTTTCGATAAATTCGGCTTATCAAGGCTCCGCTGACAGACATATCTGGCATAACTAAAGTGTCTAACCCAACTCCTAACGCCTGCCACTTTATTGGTAAGATCCCCTCAATTCACTTTCGGTCATAGACAGAAGCTACGACTAGAGGGCTAAACCAGAGTTATCTGCTGTACTCTGGGGTCTGTTGTGGCACATATCTCACCATAATAAATCTAGGTGCCTTAAGTCTGAGAGGTACGCGCTCGAATGGTGGACAACTAGCGGAATAATCCAAACCTTCTCAGGAATGAGGGTCAGGCTTCAATGGCCCCTTATCAAAGTAGCCCTTATGGTACTCTCTCTAGTACATACAGCAGGACCAGGTCATGTGCGGCACGCGTAGCCAGGCTGTTTAGCGTCGCCAGCCACTGTTCTCGAGCCCACTTCCGGTCGTCTTGGCATTGTCTCGCCATGAGAGCAAATCCTGCAGTGGAGGACGATGGATGCCGCGCAAGTCTGCCTCGCTATAAACCACCGGTGCAGCGCCCGCCCCATGTGGCACACAGTAGTTGCCGTCGTTTGAGACTACCAGTGTCTCCTGGCGTTTCTTTCCGTGCGAAACAAATAATGCCTATCTTGGGGTTGGGGGGGGGGGGCTTTACCTGTACTTTAACTGCGGCTTCACGCCGTCGGTTGGCAAAATGCTGTCCGATCAACTGTCCGGCAGGCAGACTTTTAATCAGCTCCAACTCGTTCTCGTCGCGTTCTCGTCGTGTTCTCCGCCTGCTGACCGCTAGTTGGTGTCTCAGTTCTGCCTCCACTCGAGCCTCCTCCTTTTCTTGGCGTTTCCTCTGCAGCCTGGAGCGAACTCGCACCTGCAGTGGCAAAAATAAATTGGGAATCTTACTCGAAAAAGGGGAACTTCCTTACTTTCAATGCGGTTTACTATACAGCATCCTGCGGAGGCCTTGTTTCAAGCACACTGTCGCTGTCATGCCACGACAGTCCCCACGATCCTACGCAGCTGCCTCTCCACACATCTACCTTCGATCTGGAAACTGTTCACCAAATGCTCGGTCAGTAATGTGACCACTACACGTTTCTGGGTCAAGCTAGTAGCTTTCTTCCGACCGTGCGAAGAATGTTGTCTCTGACTTCAGAAATGAAAAAGCCCTGTTATAGTAGACAACAAGCAATTTACCGCATTTTAGGTCCATAATGATTTCTCTTCACATGCCTTCCATCCTCCTCCATTCGCATTTTATGTGTTAGTTTTTGTAAGGTTGTTTCGACCATTTTTCGTCATAGTCAACATTATTTTACCACAATATTTCTCCTTTTGGCATTATAAGAATACGGACCTTCGCAACATGGTCCAAAACGCTATAGCGCATAGGTGGTCGTCAATCCCTCCTCGGAGTGGATATAAAAATTTATTACTTAAAAAAGAGGAACACCCCTCCCCAGGGAATTTCGTTTTAAATTCCAGGAAGGGTGCCCACTTCCATATCTTAACCCCAGCCCTGACGCTAACTCTAGCCCAAGTCTTAAGCCTAAACTTAAAGCTATCCTTAACGTCAAATTCCTTAACATTTAGCGCAAAGCCTCCTGCTTTACGGCGGGTTCCTATCCTCTGTGTCCCACTTGAAGGTACTCTTTGCACCGAGCGAGACTAACGCAAATGTCTAAAAAATTACCCCGTTAATGGCATGTGCGATGCGTTGCATGGTTCGACCTTGGGCTACGTTATACACTTACGACACTGCATCAGCACCCAAGTGTTTAGGGAATTCCCATATGGCTTCTTGCCCTTAAGTACACAATTTTCGAATTTATAGTTTCCGCCTACATGTAATCTTCTTTATTACATTTGCCGTTAACGTTCTTATCACACACGCACACATACACACACACAACAGTTCGACCGTCGATTTCGACGATGTCCACCGTGTGCCCCACAGACTGCATTGTGGGAGCAGGGACGGTGACTTGCGCAGGGGTTTATAGACTTGCGTAGCATCTACCTACACTCTCTCCTCCTCCCCCGCCTGGGCCCGGTGTCAAGACAGAGTCAAGAAGACCGGAGACGGGGGAGGCCGCAGGTGGATGGCTCGGACGGATCCTCGCCTTGGCGCTCCACTCCGCACCCCCTGGTCCACACACAAATGACCAGGATTTTGACCACAAAACACTGGGATGGTGGCAGTGGTCCAGTTGTGTGACGAATGCCGACAACAGGGTCCGCTAGCGCACCCCGCAAATGTTGGCATTTGTTATTGCGCACAGACAACGCCTGCCAGAATATGATGTGGCCCCCGTGTTGGTCCAACGCATCTAACACGTGGCCCGTTTGGAGGACACACACAAACACATCAACCCTTAATCCAGCGATTCATAAATGCCTGTATTCTCCCTCTCATTTTTTATTGTTCTGCCACTGCTCCTGTTTTAATTAAAAAAGACATGTTTATTCCAAAACGAGTTCTCCGAATGCTCTCTTCTGCTGCTGGCGTTTCCTAATCGATACTATCAAACACTGACGTTCCAAAACGGTCAAGTAATTCGTTGATCGAATTCTGGATGATGTTATGCATTCCCTTACATTATGAACTAATTGCTGCGAAGTCGTCCAGCCCTATGCCCCGTGGCTTTCGACATATCTCCTGCAGTGAATCAGTATATCAGCGTTCTGTATTGTCATTCCTGACACGCTATCGTACATGTTGGGAGACAGAAATACAGAAACTGAGACTTGAATTATCCCTATAATAATTGTTTCTTCTGTGTAAACTTTTTTTGATTCTCGAGTAATTTGTTAATCTACAGACGAGATTTGGTACTTTAAGCAGTAGGTGGGACTACGCAGAATTCGCATGCATCACGTGTTTGCGCCTTCCTCACTAAAACAAAAATACCTTCGCGAGGTTTGATCCTGCAGCCCCATTTGATTGCTACCATGTGGTCAGCCTCCGCAAACAATTTTAGTAGGTGTGATTCCGTTGACTTTACATGCATCACGTGTTTGCGCCTTCTTACCAATTTAAACCAGTGAGTGACTGTGCAACGGGGCAGGTGGGGACGCTTATACTCCAGCCTCGGTTACTCCAGGCATCACGCATGCTTCGAGTCCTGCTTGCGTCTTCCTTGTTATCTTTATCCAACGAGTGGCTAAGTAGTGTTGCTAATGCTATTGTTCAAAAGGACTCGAACTTCACCGGTGCCGCTGCTGCGACTACGAACTGCTAACTGATAAGCGGTTCCCCGTGTCCTTCCAGTTTTGATTGTAATCACCTTATCGTCTTAATCCAGCCAGTATCTGTGTCGTGGGGAGAGTGCGTACACGCCATCTTCTGTTACATCAGACATCGCTTCCCGCACGCTTGCCTGCCTTGCGTTCTCCTACCTTTTCTCATCCAGTGGTGAAAGACTAAGATTGGTATGTTAACTGAAATCGTTTCATGAAGCTATCCATACCGTATCACTTACGTGGGCTCTCTCCTTACGTCTCATCGAGAAATTCCCACGCAATCAATTTAATTACTGGAAAAATGAAATCAGATATTCACTTGAACAAATACCACACTACTGCATTTGTCTAAATCGCCTCCTTCTTCATTCACAGGCCCCCATATTTGATCAGACGATCAGATTTCTCAGCATCAGCTAGACCTTCTGCGCCCCAGGAAAAGCAGTCGAGAGGCCATGTAATGCTATTTTGACCATAAAGTCAGTTGTCTACAATTTTTTTGATCGAGATCGTATACTGAGGGTCTTAACCATATTGAACCAGTGAGTGACTGTGCAACGGGGGAGGCGGGGGCGCTTATACTCCAGTCTCGGTTACTCCAGGCATCAGTTAGCACGCGCTTCCCTGAGCGTGCTTCGAGTCCTGATTGCGCCCTCTTTACTATCTTAGCCCAGCGAATGGCCTAGAAGGCTTTCTAATGCTAGTGTTTGGATGGTGGGGAACACCGTCGGTTCCACTATGGTAGCCATGCCCTGTGAATAAACACGCAATTCCTCCTGTGGCCTTCCATTTGTGATTGCGCACCCATCCCCCCCCCCCGTATCTTCTTAATCCAGCGAGTGGCTGTGTCGCGGGGGTGAGTGTGTGCAGGCCACGTTCTGTTCACACGTGCTTCCCTGCGCGTGTTTCGAACTCTGATTGCGCCCTCTTTCCCTTCCCAATCCACCGAGTAGCTTTGATAGTTATGTCGAACTAAAACCCACTGAAATAAGTATGGTGGGTATTCTTTGTATGCCCCAGATGCTTGGGGGCCTTCACCCGATCCTTACCGTTATGTTAACTAAAACCGGTCCAGTGAGCTAGCCATATGCTATCAACCAAGTGGGGCTGCAGAGCCAAACCTCGCCAAAAGTTTAAATCCTGTCCGCAATTAGTGCAGTCCCTTTTTTCTAAAAATTTTGAATGGTACTTTCAAAAAAAGCGCGCTCCTCTCTCTCTCTCTCATTATAAATGATCTACCAGCAACAAATAACTCGTGCCGGACCGAACCCATGTGCCGCCTTTCTGTTCAAGGTCCTCAGACTAAATTCAGACCGGTACTGATAACCAGATTACGTAACCAATCTCCTTTTAGCGATCGCATGTAAGTCTGACTTTGACACATCGGACATGAGTGCACTAGTCACCTTGATGGCAACGCATTCACACTTGTGTAAATAACTCAAACCATGAAATGAGAATTTATGTGTCCATCTGTTATCATTCTGCTCCGTTTAGTCCACAATCCCATTTTTGTTTAAATTAAAGGAAACCTTAAAAGGGGCGGGTTTCAGAATAGTTGGACGCACCTGAAAGGCTGCAATTGACGCAATGGCTGAGCGTAGGCGCTTTCGAGTATAATAACCACGCCAAGCAGACTGGATCTTCACTGCTGCTGCCTCGACTCGAGGTGAAACCGCCAAGTCCACTCTCCCTTCTGGACTTGATATTTCCTTTCTGTCAATAGCATCTTCGCCGATCTCCTCATGCGTTCCCACCTCTTCCGAGAGTTTGGCGCCGAAATTAATGTTCCGCGTGTGTTTCAGGAGTTCAAGAGCCTGTCTCAGGAGTTCCTCGTTGAGTGCCTCCCGATCGGTCCGTGGAACGCATGCAGCTAAGCGGCGCAGAAGGAAGACACTGAGACCACGATAACGACTCAGAATGGTCTCCCGCATTTTTGTCACTTTTTCAATCATTCTGCAAAGGAAACTGAGGGAAAGAGAGGAAGTGCAGGGTGAGACCTACGCACTGCATCAAATTCGCATAGTTGTTTTATTTCTACAATCTAATTGGTTTGGTCCCAAAATTACACAAACGCGTCACCCCGCCGAACGCAGCGACGTTCATTCTTCATGATCTCTAAAACAAGGTGCATGGGGTGCCGGCGTCAGCATAATGTGACTAAAAGGCTACCCTTTGGGGAGAAAAAGACCATAGCATGATCAATTTAACGGGCCAATCAGAGTCAGTGGGAAAGCCAAGATCGCATAAAAACATCCGGATACTATTCAACGGCAAATGAATGGGGGAACAACGACCAGTAGAAAGCAAAAAGTTTTCACTTAAAACGGACAATTCTACAAATCAAGATCGTTCCTAGGAATCACGAAGGGCGCAGAAGACCGCACTGCAACTGTCGACAAGTAGAGAACGTCGTGAACTTTAATATCCCCCCCCACGGTTACTGAAAAGAAAACGGTGCATTTAAGAATGCAAAGACCTAATCTTACGCATAAAAATATAATGCTCTTCATTTTCCACGTGTAATAGACGTATATTGAACACATTTTCGTTCATACACCTCAAAATATACGCAGAGCAACAAAAGGCATTCAGTTTAACAAACGACTCCATATTGGTAAAACATCATTTTGTAGTTTTTCGCAGTGGGCTTCCAACTATAATTCACTGAAATAACAATAACATGAAGACTGATTTGGTTTGGCTTACTTTTTTTACGACCACACTATGTAGTGTTTAAATTCCAGATTAGTACATTATCCGGAAAGCATGCATTCCGGAATTTTCGGCTTTTCCCCAAAAAACTATTATTTCTCGGCAATAAGTGATATTTTGAGAGCATCTACTTTTTTACTTAGAGCTTTTTATCCATCTCCATGTGCGCATAGAAATGTCTATGTATTTTTTGAATTCGGTTTGCTCTGTCAGAGCTGGGTAATATTGCCGAGAAAGGGGTAGCATAGATCGGATAGCTTAAATCACTGACCGAGCACTCTGAATGAAGAGATCATCAGAACAGTCTCGTGATAGGCCATACACAATTTCGTCTAAGATGATCAGCAGTCGTCGTCTGGAGATTTGCGTGTAGGCTGACTCCTTTTTAAGCGCCTCCAATTCTTCATAATCCAGAATTGAATGCAAAAATTCCAACATCACCAGAGACAGCTCCTCAAAGTCCGTTACGAAAATCTGAAGGAACCATTGGGACTCCAGGGCCAGAGCGGTGAGTCCGTGGAATTTCTTACACAAATTGGCCAATTTCTGTAAAGCACGCCTAAAAAAGCCAACCAGTGGAATACATTCTACTGATAAAATGAAAGCAGTGCGCCTTAATACGTAAAAATTTCGACGAGCTGTGTGGTTTGTGCCGGAAATGTGCTTTCTGCAGCTCATTTCAATTTAGCCAAACAGTTTAGGTTACGTGTTTATCTACCTGTACAACTTGACGAATCGTTGACCCGTCGTTGCTGTTCGGTTTACCACCTCCACCGACAGAATGTAGCGATCCTGAATTCGGCAGGCGAGCACCAAATGGGCAGAAACGACCTTCGTAACCAGGTCTTCATTCTCCGCACAATCTAGGAAAAGCGTTCGGGAAAGTACTATGAGCAGTGCATCACAGTACTCCATGGCACACGCCCAGGGGCACTGATCCTGTGAAAAATCTCCCTTCAGGAGGTCAATCGTTAGGCTAACAAAATTGGTCCGCGCGAGACTGTAGCAGAGATGTAATTGCTCTTCTCCGCCACATCGCAGCAATTCACGGCACAGAGGCAAAACATCGTTTACTGATAGACGAGTGTCCGGTGTCAAGCCCTCGGGCATGGTCCAAGTGTACATTTCAGGTCAAGTATTCTGTATCGGGATGGTTATTCTAGAGGAATGAAAAAGGGTTTAGGAATTTAATGGTGAAGTTCTGCTCTGACTAGCAAAGTGCATCAGCAATAAGTTACGGATTACAAAAACATTGATTGGCAAAAAATTTGAGTCTCACCAGAATCCATGTGCAACGGCGAAGTTGCATTTTCAGAGATGAAAGCTGCCATTAGTAGGCCGGCATGAAACAACCTATCTGTTGAAGCATCCTGCATATTGAACGACAGTAGCTTATTCGCGGTGCAACATACTGCGACCACAGGATGTGCAAACGGAATCGGAAAATCTTCCTCTCACCCATCTATGAAAAGGTAGCACTGTGGTTCTTCCACATGAACTAATTTGGCAATATATGTCACATGGAGCATTGCAAAACTCTTTGCATAACTCCTTTAAAGTATGGAGTCTACTTCAGCTCCCCTTTAACCCAACGACTTATTTTACGATGACACTTTTCGTGAAGGAAAGTCATCAAGGAAAGTCAGGAGAGGGTCTTTAGTCTGGTTTGAAATCTTTGAGCGCATATCGACGGAGTTCCGATACTGAAGTCCTAGTAACAAGCTCCCGGCGGCATCTGTCTTAAGCTAAACTTAGGCGTAGGAAGAATCTGCTCCTCAATTGGCAGGCCTAATTTACGGAAAGCCCGGAAGTAAGATCGTAGTCTTCGTTTGCGATCAATTGCAGTGAACTTAATTCACAGGCCTGGGGTGATTTACAAGTGTTGAGACTTCTGTTCCCTCGAAAGACGAACAAATCTCATCAAGCACGGTTGCCTCAGGAATAAAAACATGAAAAAGTAAATATAAACCTCACAAGTACTATGCAATTGATAAGGCCAAGCTACACGGAAAGTTTTTTGTTAAACGTCCAAAAACAGCAGGTCTTCTCGCGAAAAACTCACTCAAGGCGTTGGATAGGCGATATTTCCATTAGCTTGTCTACCCAGCCGTACACTCTAGTCCACCAATTATTACTTAGCGAGTCTTTTATCTCCTACACATGGAGCATAAGCCCAAAATACTTCAATAACAGCTGGATGCCGACTTTTGATTAAGTTTTTGTTCGGCCGTCTGCAAAAAGCGCACTCCGTAAAAAAGTAACTAATTAGAAAGCAGGCATATTTTAATTGATATTCTTTACCTTACGAAATGGGGCATATTTTATATTAGAAACAATCGGAAAATTATTTTGTGTCCTCCCTAAGAAGGACATTATTCAATTTTTGGGGAATTTTTTGAATTCCGAAGTAATCTTGAACCTGATCTGCCCTTCCATTTGCGTTAAGAGCCCTCGAACCGAAAGCTATATACTTTTAGTGTAGGGAACATCCCGCATTGCTCTATTTCACTGGGAGAACACCAAACAGGACTTATAAAGTTTTTTAATCAATTTAAACTACGGAGTGATACGATGCTATTTTAGCGACCGTTTCACGGTCTTAAACAGTCTTGCAAATTCCAACTCCTTTAGAACCGAAAAATACCCATCCTCTTATATGCAGAATGATATGACCAAAAATGACAAGGGATACTGGAATGGCCATTTCTGGCTTTTTAGCCGTCGTCAGCCAGTCATACCAAACTCAGAAGTGTGGCACACCCGAGGCTCGAACTCGCGACCTGTTTGTTAGAAGTCCAAGCCTCTAACCACTGAATCACGAGCCCGTTGCCCTGTCGGTTTTATTCTTATTGTAAAATCTGAAGTAGACATGGGTTGCAACCAAAAGAGTATAGGGATGGAGATTTTGATTATACTTTCTGTAAAACATACTTAAATCTACAAAGACTTGGAAAATCTGTAGAAAAGAAACTGGTATTTGAAACTGTAGTTTATGTAGCTGAAAACACACTGGAAATCTGAGGGACCCACTGATGAGCCGTACCCCTCGCAGCCGCGTCAGGTAGCGGCACAAGATCAGCGAAACACGTTTTTCTGGGTTTTTAGCTAATACCTGTGTTTTTAATGCGGTAAATAATTACAGAGAAGAATCATACCACATTCCTTCTGGAGTGCGGTTTTTGTAGCCGTCCATGCAAGAGCGTGTTTAGAAGCTGACACCTAGTCGTGACTAAGTTATCTTAGGATTTTCCTTCTCGATAATCAGTAATTTAACTCCGCTCAAGTAGTTCTTCCTAATCAAAATATCGTTCCAAATTTTCAGGCTAACATTTCAGGAGATAGGTCAATGAATGTGCCTATTATATTGAATAGGCAGGACCGGTTACGGCTCGTTTTAGGTCGTTAATCTTAGGGCATGTGTAGTAACAATGAATCTCGGCAGAACGGCTTAGGATGAAAACCAATAAGTGAGCAAAGATAAGGCTTAGAACAAGGGTCGAGGATACCTAGTCATGCCCCGGCGGAAGGAAGATGGAGTTAAAATCAAAGTCCGTCGGGAGGGCCGGAGTAAATGTGCTTTTCGTGAGAGGGCGGTGGAGGAAAAAATTAACAAAAGAAACAACAATGGTGGGGGAGATGGTAACAAAAGATGTTAAGACACGCCCGAATAAGGGGAGGAGTGTTAGTTAAACGCATCTTTGTCACCGCCTCAATCCCACATGACAAGATGGAGGTAGAGATCAGCACTTCAAAGCATGGTGTTCAGATAGGTTGGCATGGCCATAGAACGTAATCTATGAGCTGCGTAGCTGGCAAAGCTGATACACGAGTCAAAGGACACCAAAGTATCTCGTCAGAACTTTGCCAATGAATTAAAATACGTAACTGATGTCAGTTCGGTAGTCGCTGCCATCCGAACGGATCATTATTTCGCTGAAAATATTCTTTATGCTGCCTTTGCTTAGCCTAGCAAAGCGGTCTTGTCGTATCCGCTTTAAAAGACGCCTAACTTCTAGACAGACATTACCTGACTCACAGGAACTGGGGAATATGTAAACGCCAACGGGAGACGACTTAGAAGGTAGCCTAGCATTAGATTCCAGACGAAGAAGAAGACTGCTTGGGAAAATCAGCCTTATCTTGGACAGTAGTTACATATGCATAACGGCAAAGTTTAGTCAACGTTGCAAAAGTTCGCTGGCCGTGTCTCTTTGAAGCCGAAATCTGAGATGTATTTTCTATTTTTGGCCGCCCACACGTCTTCTTTCGGGAGATAGTCTTACGCATATCTTGTAATAAGACGTTCTAGTGAGACGTTCTCTTTGCAGAGCGTTTTGTGTGAGTGCAGATTTGTCCTCTGAAGTCATGTAAACCACATTGCCCTCTATACGTTTGTTAAGCAGCGGACTACAATTCGTTTCTTGACAGAAAGGGCAATAATGTAGGAATTTTGTATAACCTTGTCTAGGGTTACTTGTAAAACGCACCTGCAAATTTTTCCCGAATTTTTTTTCATTAAAGAACGTGAGAAAAAGGAAAACAATCTTCCCATTTTTCACACTTAATCTATGTTGAGAAAACCTGGTTTGTCTTTTTCCTTAGACTGTTAAACTCAAGAATCTTGTCTGCTATTACGAAAGTGCCATATCGATATTGTGCACGGGAACAGATTTGATCTATACCCAAGTTATTGCGAGGTTTTTAAATTTCCATCCCTAGGATCCACGGGCTAACGCCAAAGCATACCGAAGAAACGGATTTTTCAGAGTCAAAACCGAGGCACCAATCGAGAATTCGTGTGTGACTATCTCGTCGCTTGAATATTTTTCGTCACCTTCAGGGGGACAAAGGGAAGTAAAAACAAAACCTCTTGGAAGAATGCTGGTTTCCAACGGATGTTTTCATTTGGTGTACAGTCGAAAAATTTTGAGGTGCCTTATAAGCTAAATGACTCAAGTTTATATTAAAACAAACCACATGCAGCCACACTTTAAATGGGTGATAATGCGTATTGCACCATCTAATCTCAGCAGAATAGAGAGGCAGACATTTGGCCTCAGGAGACATGTAGAGGTATACTAAAGAGGTCTTAATACTCGTCGAAACGCTGTCGTCCATCGAATTTACGGTTTTATAAAAATGGGTCATCGAAACTTGCAGATAAGCCTCCCATACAACCAAATTTGCTTTCCATGCGGGGGATAATGCATCATTTTTTGCCTACTCAGTTGTCAATGACGACAAAGACCCGGCACGACCCACTTGTTTTGACAAATTAGGCAGGGTAACATTCCTGACACAGGAATCTTTATGGCCAGCTTAAATTTACCGTAAAAATTCGGCGAATGTGGGCTTTTGAATTTTCGCTCTATATGCGAATCGCGACTTGCGTTTCTCATAACGACGGTTAATTTCCAACTAAAGCATGATCCAAATTCAATTGCATACGGCGACTTTCATGAGAAATATACTTGAACTCCCTTATCGGTCAGTCGATCGGCCGCACATATAATTTTAAGGCAGACTGATAACCCTCCTTCCGTCAGCAGTTCTTGAAAAAAGCATTCGACTAAAAGGGCGACTACTGCAACCCAGTTTGTCAAAACTTAGTTACTGTAAACTAGCACCAGTTTATAAATGTCAGAACGCTGTTCGCTGGTTTGTTTCGTTGGGGTCCGTTAGTTCGTCCAACTTGAGCTGGAGTCAACTGTTTACCCTCGACCTCAAAATCAACCGAGTACGGTGTTGTGTTATGCATTCTTGTTGTATCTTTTTGGATTTCCAACCGCCTTGATTTAAACCCGTTCGCAACATACAAACTGTGCGGAATTTCTTCGTGTCCAGCAGTTTTGGCTACGAATGTTAACTTCGCCATGAATGACGTCAAAGTGACAATCCAGTAAAAACCTTGGAGTGATTGTCAAATCTATTTACAGCGAACTTCGGTTATTACCGAACCTACAGATACAAATCAGGAACGGAGGTGAAATTTCTTGCCAATGAGGACTTAATCTCGAAATGCGCATGCGTACTGTAACGCCCCTGGACTTGGACAGGGTTGTTTGAATGAGGTGACACTTTTGGCGCACGGACCCGGGGATGGAGATGGCGTAACTGCGTGCTGGCGAAGACGGCCGGTGCCCCTTTCCCCTCGCTACCGCCGACCCCCCTCCCGCAACTAACCGTCGCTCTCGATTATCGCTCGCTCTCCCACTCAACGTCGGCTCCCCCGGCCCTTCCCTGCAGTTGCCCACAGCGCTGCATCCCCTCCGGCTGTTTAGCTAGTATCGCAGGGTCGTCTATCCATCCAGACAGGTCACCTATTTGCTGTTCCTCGTTGCTCGTGTACATTAACATTTGTTATATACATTCTTCGTATCAGTTGTTCCATTACACTATATCCATACCTGACGTACTCTCTTCTTCTGCGTGTGAACGAGTTTCGAGAGATGTTAACAGTTCTGTTCAGGTCTACCTCCGTCAGGATCTCTTCTCGGCGTTTCCCCATTCCGGTGTGTGCTACCCTTGACGTCCTCGGCCGCTACATTGGTGGCAGCGGTGGGATGGAGAGGAGCACACACCTTCCCCCTCCCGAACACCAACTCCAGCAGCACTGAGGACAGTGCTGCATCTCAGGAGGAGGCTATGTAACGCCCATGGACTTGGACAGAGTTGTTTGAATGAGGTGACACTTTTGGCGCACGGACCCGGGGATGGAGATGGCGTAACTGCGTGCTGGCGAAGACGGCTGGTGCCCCTTTCCCCTCGCTACCGCCGACCCCCCTCCCGCAACTAACCGTCGCTCTCGATTATCGCTCGCTCTCCCACTCAACGTCGGCTCCCCCGGCCCTTCCCTGCAGTTGCCCACAGCGCTGCATCCCCTCCGGCTGTTTAGCTAGTATCGCAGGGTCGTCTATCCATCCAGACAGGTCACCTATTTGCTGTTCCTCGTTGCTCGTGTACATTAACATTTGTTATATACATTCTTCGTATCAGTTGTTCCATTACACTATATCCATACCTGACGTACTCTCTTCTTCTGCGTGTGAACGAGTTTCGAGAGATGTTAACAGTTCTGTTCAGGTCTACCTCCGTCAGGATCTCTTCTCGGCGTTTCCCCATTCCGGTGTGTGCTACCCTTGACGTCCTCGGCAGCTACAGTACCTTAGTGAATGAATCAGTGAAACAACGAAGAACGGTTTTACTACTAAACTAACAGATTCACACTATTTGACCTGATATTGAAGGTATTTAGCCTTATAAAAGTGGCGGAAACAATTTCCTCTGAATGCAAACCAGAAATAAATTTTCCCGTCCTGTTTTTGAGTTGATTGGCTAAGATTATAGATAACCTACGAGGGCGGCCACAAGGTGACTATTGCTGATTTTTTAGCAAATTAATGACGGCGAAGCATATATGTTTCGCATGCATATATGCATGCGGACATAAACATTAATGTTAACAAGAAATGTCATTATTTATAGACGCTTTTAAACCGTCGTTCTTTTTGATCTCGGAAGTATTATGCACTGACTTTTTGGAATAAAAAGCTGACAGTTTATTGCAGGATTTTTGCAATTATTTGCTTTATTAGTTAAGGATCTTTAATTATTTAGGAAGGTCGATTTTGATAATATACATTAGTACGGCTGGCCGAGGCATTTGACTGAAAGAGGACACGAGTTTAAGATATTAGGAATAACGAACGAATAATCCGTACTTTAGACCGCAAATAGGTAACTCTAATATGTATCGAATGGCTACTTTCATAATAATTCGAGACCCGCGCGTTAGAACTCATTGAAAGTGTGGAGCGTTACCATAGCACTGACCTAAATATTCCACCTAACAGCTACAATTACTCTGCTTTGCTTAAGCTGTTCAATTTAATGGACAGAGACTGGCAAAGTTCCCTAAAAACTAGGGCTGAGATGAATAAATGTTTAGGCGGTCGATTTCAAAGCATACTACGACAGGAAGATCTTCCAAATATCGATTGCACTTAGGACGAAAGCACGCCAATGGTTATTGGCAATTAGAAATTGGGCAAACTGCTCACTAAAATAATACTTTAGGTTATAAAATTATAAATACAACACAAAATTACCCAAAAGGAATAGTTTTTTTCGATATATCTACAAGACAGGCATTAACAGAGACTACGGATGATCCGCCAAGGCCTCTAGACTTGAGCGGAGAAATTTAGATGAAATAAACTTTGAGAGAGTCTTATTCGCCCTACGTACATTTATTAGGGGAAGCGGCTGCTTGCCAACCTCTTAGGTGGCTGTTTGTCAAAAATCTCTAACGAATATAAATGAAAACAGTGCGCTGAAGACGGAAGAAAGTAATCAGAAGGATGTATCGCTGACTACTTCCGTGATTATATGCACGCAGTTTCGACAGGATCTTTCCCTTATTCATTATCTTTTATGTTACTTGGGCCAAGACTTGCTCGTGGTCTACTTAAATGCTTCTTTTCAAAGTATGTTATAGCAAACTGCAGAAAGCTGTCCTTGATGCGCAAAGATTACAAGTGGCATCAATAAGCATGATTAAGTATGATAACCGAGTTTGAGTATATCGGGGTATATCAATGGTTCCAGGTGGCGAAATTGCGTACTTTAGTCGACGGAAAATTTGACAAATGTGGTCTTAGGGGTTTAACCACCAACTTCCTCAAGGTCTAAGCGGATTTCCCCGAAGTCGAGGGTACTTTAGCTTCACTGCTTCCTCCTCTACAAAGTTGTCATCATTCTCAGCTATTTCTGCGTTATATCTTTGGCCGACGTCATCTGGCAACATTTCGTGATTATTACATCTTCGTCTTCGCCCTCATTTGGAGTTACGACTAATCTTAAAATCCGTCAGTTATTCACGTTACGTACCAAGTCACCGTTATTAATAATTTACGACTGGATTTCTGGTCCTATCTCTGAGCTTAGATCTATTTAAATGAAAAGTGGTTGCTGCGTTAAACGACAAGGTTTACGCACGTCCTATCGGGGGTAATTACGTTACGAAAAATGGTCCAAACTAGCTCATAATTACCCTACTCAGTAGTCCTTACGTAATCTCATATTCTCTAAGCCACACCACTCAATTGATAACGTATCGGCACCTGTAAGCCAGTCCGTTGTAATGATATTTTGTCGCTTGTGGGATCTTTGTAGATGTATTCAATTTCCTCAGCGGTAGATTCCACCTACTTATGCAGTTCCGAGGCACAAGTACTAACTGGTGTGTGATTAGTCAGTTCAGTTCAGTTTATTTAACGGAAATCAACGTGTTCCACTCTTGAACTCCATATTTGTTGCAGGGGAAATAGTATATCAAAACAATGAAAACAGGGGAACATCCAACATGTACAAATGAATTGTCGATACTATACAGATAATCCACTTTTCTTACAAATGATACAAGCACTAACACTACTAAGCACATTTTGTAGTATTCAATATATGCATAAATGTCTTTTGTAACAGTTGGCTCGACTTTATTTTTCTGAAAGATTTGATGTGAACGCCATTAGTTACGTGCAATGAATCTGGGACAATGACTTAATTGTAAAACCAAACGTCACTGAAATGAAGATTATGATACATCAGCAATAAAACTGCTAACACGAAGCCTTAAGACGATGTCGGTCGGGTGGCATTATGATGCGAATTGCTACACTGATCCAGCTTGCGCTCAAAAATCTCCACGTATGTGGGCATGATGATATGTGCAGCCAGAACATTCCAAGCCTCGACCGCTCTGTGGGAGAGGAGTGACTTACTTGTATTTAGCCTGGAGACAGTCACGCGTAGTTTGACTGGTTGATCATACAGTTTCGCTGAGCTTGCTAACTCAAAGAAAACCTCAGACAAACGACAACAGTTCTGGCCGTGCATTATGCGGCGTGTTTTTATCGGGTCACTAGTCAGCCGTAGGTAACATTGTACGACCGAACTCGTAGGGGGCTCAGCAGACGTCGTTTCACCTGTACCTCTGTAGAGAGCCTGTAATGAAACCTCCGGATCTGAATTGCTTCCCCCACTTCGGGTACCGTTTATCTAATAATGATAATAGTAATAATTTTTATTCAAGACCCGTGGCCGTCCATTCATGGCAAGTAATATTAATTTTTACATGAATTTTAGAACAGGCATACAGAATCTACACAATACTTAATTACTAGTTATTGGATAGGTAGTATGTTACGAAGAGTGACTAGCAAGCAGTGGAAAAAACTCCTAACATCTAAACAAAATGAGTATGACATCATAGGAGAAAAAATCTGCCCTGCATGAATGTTTAAAAAGCAGTCAGGAACGTCCTGTGTGTGGGATTGTATAATGGATTCCATGAAGGGGTCAGACAGGACTGACCTGCATGTGGTTTTGAGTAAAAGGTTCGAAATGGGCATTATCAAGGCAGAATTCGTATGCCGGATCAGAACATTCATGTTAAAGTGGCGAATAAAAAAGCAGCCTCGGGGCGATAGGAATCCAGATGCGATTGGTTACATCCAGACAGGTCCGGCCGAGGAGGGGATAAGAGAGGTGAGACCAGACTACTTATATATGGCGAATACGGAGGGTTCCGCCAAAAGTGTCGATAGAGGGCATTCTGTGAGAGGCACGATGCATGAACTGAAAAGTCAAAAAATTTACAGTTCAGATGAGGGATCCTAGGAAGCGATACTACATGAGAAAGGAGAACTGAGCGGATACTGAAATTTAATGGCGGCGTCCTAAATTCCCGGTAGCCCATTCTCAGTGTCATGGCAGAAGTTTTCCGGGAAGGATGAGGAAAATAAAAGTTCAGCCGAGTCAGTATTCAGATAAAGGCGCAACCGTCCCTTAAAATTATGTAGATTATCTGAAGATCTTATATTTATTGGTAGGTTATTCCAGGGAAAATATGTCTGGAACCGAAAAAGAGAGCGCTTAGAGGTGGAGGGAGCAGGATGAGGTATAATTAGAGAAGAGTTGCAAAGACTGAATTGGCAACTAACAGGGGTAAGTGCTGAAATCCGAGTAAGATTTGGCCTATTATTAATACAATGGAGGACACAGAAGCCTGCTTCTAGCCTTTGAACCCATAAAATTTAGCTTAATTAGCTTGCATCTGTCTGAGTAGGAGATATTTGGATGTTCCCTATCTCAAATTTTTTTAGAAAAACGTCTTTGGACATTTTCAATGGTTGAAAGACTAGGCTCGTTCATCAAACCAAAGAAAAGCAAAAATACCCCAGAATGAGAAGTTCAAACATACGATAAAGTCTTAATTTAATTTCAGGAAGATAGAAATTGTGAAAAATAAAGCCAAATATCTGGGCAGATTTGGCTGTAATTCTGTCAGCGTGTCCCGAGAGATCAAGATCATTTGTGTCGCTTAAACCCAAATCCTTGATGGTGGCACATTCAGTCATACATGGGCCTTGGAAGAGCACTTGATGGGGTAGCCTATCACGTCCAAAACGCATATAGCAACATTTGGAGGGAGAGAATTCCATCAGCCATTTTGAGCTCGAAGCTGAGAAAGCAAGCAAGTCAGCATGGATTTGCTCCAGGCAATGAAAGGTCTTCAATTTACTGAAGGAATACACAGATTTGAGATCGCCGGCACAAATAAATGATTGAGAATGTTTAACTGCCGCTGATATATCGTTTATGTAAAGCAGGAACAAAATAGGACCTAAAACGGTGCCTTGTAGGACACCACTTACAATAGGACTTTCACTGGAAAGTGGAGATTCTACTAAAACCTCAAGACATCCATATGCAAATATAACACTCCAATCACACGATAAACCGAGCGATATAACAAGTGTTTATTGCAAGATGCGGGGTGGAATGTAAACACGGGCAAGAAGGAATGATCGATCCATTCAAATAAGTTTGGACTCGGGAGCTGACACCGAGAAAGAGAGATCAGTTTCTCTACGCATCTCAACTGAGAACGAAATAAGGGAAGGGAAAAACACCCTCTTGTCAGGCACCTCTACACTCAATTTTGGTGCTACAGACCATTAAATTAAATCCGGGTCGTACTCCTCCAAGTCTGTCCGCTACAACATATAGGAAACAGACTGAGATCGGATAGCTGTTTAGTACGGTTGTTAAGCCTGTTATCTAACGACAGCCTCCGTCATTGGCACTTCCGAACCGTGTATCAAGGAGAAATAAGTGTGTTGTCTCGACGAGTGAATCACTGAGGTAAACTTATGAATACATGCTAGCAACGTATCGTCGTATATACTGGGACCTTGACGACTCAGGAAGACTTCTATCGAACTGACTACCCCTGTACGTATCTTGTTAACCTCTAGGTTCATGTAGACATTATGGGAGACTGAGTTTGCAAATGACGTCTTCCGTCAGACTTAAGTTAGTCAATAGCTTTCCATCACATGCTCCACGGATACGAATACCCTGGGAATTATTTCTCGGGCATTTTGAACGAGGGTCCAGCCACAACCACTTTAATGAAGAAATTAATCATGACTCTGTTTTATGAAGCATAGGGACCAATTTTGTCATCATCAGCGTGTTTGTTTTGACAACCCGTCAGAACTGGCTGAAAAGGAACCCTCTATATCTGTTGGGGTGATATAAACTGGTTTCTTGGAGGCAGTTACGAAAGAAGTTACATGCGGAAAGCCTAACACTTTTCCAACAGTGCCGCAGCCTTACTGATTTCAATCTGCCCTAGCTGAGTTTGTATTCGATTGGTGACATTACTCACCATTGATACCGGTAGAGCGGTTGTTTCGAGATACTGTTCACCATCTCGGTAAAACAGCACTCCATCATCCATTAGTGTATTAACTCTGACCGCGTTCATGCAGCGCGCTTCCCAACTAAAACCTCTCGGTTTGGATTCACACAGATGTCGGGAATTGCTCAGTCTTCCACCTAGAATATCTTTCAGTCGACATTTTCAGCAGTAACTTAATTCACCTACCGATTTTCCTTACAACCATTCTTACGTGGAGTTCGTAAGATAGCGTTCATTAGTTCATAAGAAATATTTCATATACACCCCTTCATAATGACTTTAACTTGCATTCGAAATAGGAAGGACGGAATCCTCACGGTAGAGATGGGATTATTTATACACGTCTGGATGAAATTAAGCGGAAGGGACTGAATGTCGGGCGGCATAACGTGCAAGGTGGCACATTGTGGGTACGTGCTGGCCTGGCGATGGCCAAAGTTAAGAAATTAGTAGTTGACGAGAACGGCGGAAGCGTAAAAACAATATCTTCCGGTTCATGTCTCTGGAGGTTGTTTCTCGTCTGTATTTATATGACCTAAAGTCGATCCGCATAGGTTTACATCAAAGAGCCCAGGCAAAAGCAACAAAGGTTGAATTATCAGGGAATGGAAACGGAATTAGCTGGTCAGGATGATAAACTTGAATATTCAAATCAATGGAATCCTCGGTTGCAACTTCGGTTTAACCGTCAACTGGCTAGCTAACTTCGCCAAAACCAGAAAACCTGTACCTCCTCTGCCCAACTACTCCCAAAAACCCACTGTTTGTGCCTCATTTTTTGAATGCATGATTAGTATTCCCCTGCCCATCTTCATGAATTTGGACAACTTGAGCAAAAAAGAATAATTATAGTAGTTACGTGAAATATTTAGGTCGGTTCTATGGTAACGCTTACGGAGGTCCTTCAATGTGGCCTAACGCGCGGGCCTTGGTTTGGTATGTCAATAGTTAGTCTATACAAAAAAGAGCTATTCATTTCCAGTTTAAAATAAGCATTACTCCTTCATTTCGCTAGTCACTTTTTACTTCATTTTCTCTTAAATTCGAAATGCTCTGCGTAACTGTAATCAAATTTATTTTCGAAGTCAACTTTATAAGTTTGATCAATAACGATATTAACTCCACTAATATCGAATTTCCGAAAGATTGTCAGATTTTTATTTTAAAATGAAAATACTAGATTCTCTCAAAATCAAAAGATATAAGGGCTTAAACCTTTCGATAATAACGATTTTTCTTTTTGGTGAAACCCAGAAATTCATTAAGTTTGCTTTTTTGTTTTCACTTACTTCGCAATGCCATCTTTCGCATTTGACTTTCATTCACCTTTCTCGGTATTTTTTTTTCTTCGGTATTTTCTCCAACTTCTCGATCGATAAAAACAATTGTTTTTATCGATCGAGAAGTTGGAGAAATTGAGTGGCGTTCAGACTGGCTAGATATACGCGACGCCGAGGGCAAACACACACTCCTTACACGCAAGACGGGTTTTCTCACCCTCATGGCTCTCCTATACAGATTAAACATCAACGGGTCGCAGAGAAAGATAATTCAGGCTGGTTCCTAGTGACAGCTTGACTGTCGTGTCTGTCAATGTCCACTATGCATTTCACAGTGAGGTGAGATCAAGGATGAAGGCTTGCAAGTGATTTTTTTGCGGTGACAATAGACTTGCGCTTAGCCTATCTCACTCCCCCCCCCTCCCCAAATGGATTCAATTTCAAGACAGAATCAAGAATTTCGGAGATTGGGGAGGCCAGAGGAGACGGGCAAAGCGAAATCCCACATATAGGCTTACCATCACACCCCCTGGTCCCAAGCGTACATTGACCATAAGTGTATGTAACAAAAAGTTGGCTGCTCAGACCCTAATAGGCGCAACATGAGACTGCATCTATTCCCGCTGCCACACCCTGAACTTTGGAATTGGTTACGGGTGCGGACCCCAAGTAACTCCAGTTCCCCACGTTGGTCCAGCGTATTTACCGCGTGATCCTTTTGAGGGTGCGTCGCACGCACGATGATACAGTCTTGTACGCCCAGATGAACTATATCTTAATGGTAGTATACTCTTGGTGGAGGTTTAAAATTACAGTGGCGATGATGTTCCTCAGTCTGCTTTGAATGCAAGATCCAGCAAAGATGTAGCTTTTTGCCGTATATATCTGTTCTAAAGCATCCAAATAGTGGACAGTCAGGAGAGGGGTGATTAATGCCACCCTCAAAGAAGGCTTGTGTTTTTTCAAAATTTACCAAAATTAATTTGAATACTGCACCGGACTGGACAGGTTCTCTAAATTAGAATCCCTCAGGCATTTAAGAAAAAGCAGTCATATTTTGGCGGCATACCAGAATTATGCTCTTGATCTTGGCGTTATCGCAGTATTTTTATGAACCAGTGTCAGAGCGTTCATTGAATTGGCTTAAAAGATTTCGAAAGTCCCAACATATCAACGATTGTTCTGTTTTTTCCAAAGCAACCTGGTATGTCCTGAGAATAAAAAAATCATAGATTCTTAAAAAGACACAAGAGGTGAATAAGTTAGTGCAAATTATTTGTCTCCGTCCTCATCCGTATATATTTACTCACTTTTATTCTCAGTACGTAACGAGAGGACTCAGACAAACGAGGATGCCCCAGCAAAACCTATGTCAGACATGAAGAAAGGAAGGCGTAACAATTCGGGCTTGTCTACTACTTTCAACCAAAGATAGCCACTCATCAGTAAGGAAACTGTAGTCTTGAGCTCAAGTATCTGGGTTGCTACCGAACAAATTCAAGATCCGTTGGGAATGAAGCTCACCAATCTATTTAAATAAAAGGACAGCATATGAGCATACAACTTGGTCTCAGGTATCCGGATGCGTGGCATCATCACTCACTAGTGAACGATGTCATTAACATGGCTCCGGTCATTTAGCTCACTAGGTAAATGTGTATTCCCCTCCAAGGTTTTAATTGTATAATGAGGTCGCAAAATAAACTTAATTTTTCTCCTTCCTTGGGATGATATCGTCCCTTTTTAGATTTGCTAATAAATTGCCCTTGCAAATTGAACGTATCCCAAACTAACCAATGACTAGGGGTGAGGTTTTGCAAATGCCACTTATTTGGGAGAGACTTTCGGCTGATCGAGAAAACTTGCATTCTTGAATCTGCAGGCCTTTGATTATCTCTTCATGCGATTTAGTAGTATGACTCCGGGACTACAAGATAATCTTTTCTGTGGCAAACTGGATACAGTAACGTCTTGTTACTGATCCGTCTTGCTAATTATTTTTTGGAAATACCTACTGACTAATGTCCACGTGTTAATCGCTTCAAATAAACCAAAAGGCCGGAAGACCCTCAAGAACTCTCCCGCAGCTAGAACATCTGATTTTCCTCAACATCGTCAAGACCCTTTTTTCCTTCTTCTTTTTTAAAGATACTCCCAGACTCCCCTTCCATTCAGCCGCCCTCACTGTCTTCCCCTGTTTCCCAGAGGTTTTCATAGCTCTGAACTGTCGTGGAAAAAATGGCATCGGAGGAAACCGCAGCAGCGTCCTCCGACATGAACGTGGATGGTACAGCAGAGACTACGGAAAAAGTTACGGATACGCAAACCACGGTCGCCTCTGAGGTACCCAGTGATGCCCCGGCTCCCCTTGATGACAGAGCTGTGCCTGAGGTCACTGACGCGGACGCGGATGGTGGTGATGACGGTGGTGGTGAAGCCGAGGAGGGAGAGGGGAATGCCGAGGGAAAGCCAGCCAGCGAGACGGCACCTGCCCCACCGCCCCCGCCTCCTCTCTCAAAGGAGGAGACTGCCAGGTTAGTGCTTCTGAAGCAGCAGATTGACGAAATGAGTCCTCTTTACCTACCACATGAATACAAGATGCTGCCCGAAAGCTTCGATCCGGAGAGTTTTCCACGCTCCTACAAGGAGAATACCGATCGGGAAATTAAATTGCTTTTGTATGCAGACAACTTTCGCCGTCAGTACGCCTACCTGTATCGAGACCGCACGCGCCTCCTACTGACACCCCAGAACGAATGTGGCGTGCGAAAATTTGTCTGTACCACTATTCGACCAACAAAGCTGCCCTACGCAGAGCTCTACGACTGGAACGGAGCGGCCGCGTTTGTGGCTGACTTTCTTGACTACGTGCCCCTGGTACCCTCCACCGAATTGCCGACTCGTCTGCTAAGTCCATCAACGGCCCTTGCAATTCAGATGGGCACTTGCTTTGAATACACCACCATCCTCTGCTCCATGCTAATAGGCGTAGGCTACGATGCCTACGTAGTGAGCGGTTACGCCACGCGGGAGTGCTGCTATGCTGATGAGTCACGTAAGACCTGTCCCATGCTAGTCGAAGAACCACCGCCTCCACCGAAGATTGAGGAGAAGATAATAAAGAAGTACCAGGTGAAGCCCATAAAGGACTTCA
>CACRXP010000277.1:437560-457701 GCA_902702965.1 Spirometra erinaceieuropaei | reverse complement strand
TCTCTCTCTCTCTCTCTCTCTCTCTCTCTCTCTCTCTCTCTCTCTCTCTCTCTCCCTGCCGGCGGCTAAGTTCTCCTCTTCCGACTCGGGGCCTGACTTGAAGGTCTGTCCATGGCTTTAGCTCTTCCGGAAAACCAGCCCGGCAGCTTCGCCTGTTTCGTAAGTCATCCGTAGCCGGCAAGTGGCCCCATTCATCACCGAAGAGTCCATCAAATATGCCAATCGACATCTGCCTTGTCAGTGCTTGAGAGGCCAGGGATTGGACATTTGCAAGGGGAAACTGATTATCAGTGTCAGATGGTGTGCTTACCGCACCGCTGCAGGAGCGGGTAATGTTCGTGTCGGAAGACGGAATCTTGGCAGAAGACAGAGATGACTGAGGTCAGTTCACCTCATTTCAGGCACTATCACACTCCCAGTCTTGTGTTTTGTTTCTTGGAGCGTCCTGAAACACCTCCCGACGCAGATTTTAGTTGGTTCCATCTCTTCCCCCCTCTCTCATAAGTTAAAATTGCTATCCGATTATGCAAACACGGCCTAACTGCGGTTTCCCACTACAGACAACGGGAACTTCAGTTACCGTCTCTGGTTAACATCCAGTCATTGTTTAGAGATTCTGCTGACAGATGTTATCGATGTTGCACTAGCCGAGAGCTGAAGCACACAAGGGAAGTGTTATTCTCACCCTACTCTTCACTCCTATATACTTTCCTGTCATCAGACCATGCGGGCTCGAGATTCTAACCCCTGTCAGCTGGTCGATCAGCATCTGCGCCAAACGCTCTACAACTTGAAATATAGGCCTGTCGAAGGATAATAGTTGATAGCTCGAAGATTTCTAATTTGAAAGCTTGGGAAGACGGAGTTACTGAAGCTAGGAGGCGTACGTGTCCCCCAAACGGGCCGCGTAGTGGATGCGCTGACCCAACAGGGGGGCCATATCGGAGTCTGGCAGACATTATCACATTTGTGCACCATAACAAATGCCAACATTTCGGGGAGGTGCGGTGGCAGATCCGGTTGTCAGCAGACTTCGTACACGCTGGAAACCCTGCCCCGCCCAATGCTGTTGGTCCAAAGCCTGGTCATTTACTGTGTGGACCAGGGTGTGCGGAGGGGAATGCCAAGGTGCGGCCTCGACCGTGCCGTCCACACGCGCCCTCCCCCGCCTTCGGTCTTCTTGGCTCTGTCTTGACACGGGATCCAGGTGGGGGAGGAGGAGAGAGTGCCGTAGGTGCAGTAGAAATCCACTATCACTACAAACAAATTTTTCGCACAAGTCACCGTCCCTGCTCCCACCCTGCTGTGGAGTATACGGTGGACATCATAGGATGCGACGATCGAACTATCGAGAAGGCATACACACAGATCAGCAGGCAGTGGCGGCAAGTAGTCTCTTCAGGCGTGTGGCAGCCGTTCAGTTTTGTAGCCGCGGTGCGGGGCGCATGCGCGCGCCTAAACCTTGTCTGCCTGCTACCAATCAGCGAGGACTGCACTGTTGATTGGCGTCAGGCTTTCGCCACGGCATGACCAAGTCACGCATGTCTCAGGCAATCGATTGACAGGGTGCATTAGACAGACTGAAGGCGACATGCGTGGGCGGCCGCGCTGGTGATCGTCGAGAGCAAACTGCCTGCAGTGGACATCCTCCAGTGGGAACTAAAAGACTGACGCCGGCCACAGACGTCTGTCACCTAATGTGCGCAGATGGCCTACCTACTTTGGCTTCTATCAGACTTTGTGTCCACCAATATGGCAGTACTGCTATTGCTTCCGTGATTTCGGACAGAAAGCCATAAAAATCTTGCCGTGAGATGCCCGAATGCCCACAGCATACTTTTCAGGGGATTTTTGACATTACCATGAGATGACTGCTATTTTTATTATCTTATAAGCGTTCTTTGATGCAAATGACTCATTAGCAAAAAAATTGTGACAGCGAAGGCGGGGATGGGGGCTTTAGTACAACGGGCGTTCTAACCATCTCGACTACGGGGCGCCGCCGGAGAGCCTTAAGCTTTTCGCAGTCAATCTTGTCTGATAGTCATCTGGTGAATTCCACATTAAAGCAGTCATAGACAGCAAAATTTATTGTCATCAGTAAATTTCGCGACGGCTTATCAACTGCAGCCTGTCGTTGCATAAATACAGATAACAAGTGAGAAATATACAGAGGTTTGAACTTCCACAGAGAAAACCAATGTAAAACAGCAAGGTCATAGTATACTGCACGTAGACTAATCAATAAAATGGTCACTCCAAAACGCAACATAGGAAAGAAAATGGGGAAGTTAACACGCCGAGTGATTGCGCAAAGCAAAAGGGCTCAGATCTACCTGGACAAGTTGCGGTGGACCATTTAGTCTAACTGCTTGCATAGGTTTGGTTTCTGCCGCCGTATGTAGGCTGCCTCCAAGGAGCACAATACCCCAGTTATTCGTACCCGAACAAATACTCGGAAGGGTGTTTTGGGTTCAACGGAGCGACCGCTATCTAGGAGGTGTTTTGGGATAGAAGAACGAGGAATTTTATTTTCCTGCTTTACAAACCATCTAGGCAGTTGCTCAACTAAACTGGCTGCCAATTGCCTTTACATTCACCCGATTTAATTGCAGCCACAAGTACATGTGAATTCGTAAACACAATTTGAAGTGGCGTGCAATGGCTAGGCATTCTTAGCCCCTAGAAGTGGAATAGCATTAGTGGAACTGCTGAATATGGCCTCGGATGCGTTGTATGTTCTTTCAATGGCGCATCTCAATCGTCGCTTTATAGTATTTGAAATGCTGTCGCCCTAAAACGGAAGGGGTAGTCTCGGCACGGGGTGCATGCCTGCGCCTGGGCCTAGTTCGCCTGCAGCCAATCAGCGAGAAAAGCAGCGTGGATTGACGCTAGGCCTTTGCCACGGCATGACCAAGTCATGTGCGGCTCAAGCAATCGATTATAACGGGGAGGGGGGCGTTATGCAGACTGAGGGCGGCATGGGCGAACAGCCGCGCTGGCGATCGCGGGGAGCAAATTGCCTGCAGTGGACATCCCACTGCGGGAACCAAAAAAACTGACGCCGGCCACAGACGTCTGCCACCCGATGGGCGCAGACGGCCTACCTACTTTGGCTTCTATAAGACTGCCCGGTTCAGTTGCACGGGCATCGAGCGCTAAGTGACGATTCGTGGGATCTAACATTTAGTAACAAACATGATAGTATAGTAACCCCTAGTCGGAAGACTGGAGCTGAGATGAGTAAGACCAATGGGTAATAGAGACTGTTCGTTAAAGACACAGTCTAGTGTGAGAGTTCCGCGTGTCCCCAGAAGATTGTCAAGATAAAGTCAGGCGCCCTGACCCTCATGACTGAAAGACACGCGGAACGTCTGTGGAATGATTGATGCCTGTAGCCAGGAGAAGGCAAATTTTGTGCTTCTACTGCGGTGGTGTGAAACCTGAAGAGAGGGACAGCCAACCAGATGGAGGTGTTTCACTAGCAGCGGCTCGTGTTTCCACCCAAGCTCAGGGAGCGCCCTTCTTGGCCGTACGGGTTTTGCTAAGTTTTTTTTTACAAAAAGTGGGGTTTCTGGTGAAGAGACAGATTTGTGTTCTATTGCCAACCTAGAAGCAATGAAGTCGTCCAAGGACATGCGTGCGTCTGGGCCCTGTCCGTCCGCAGCCAATCAACGAGAGATGCAGCGTTGATTGACTTTAACCTTTTGCCACACCGATGCCAAGTCACACGCAGAGAGAGCCAACGACTGACAAGTGTTTTGTCGGACTGAAGGTGACGTGGATTTTCGGCCTTGTTGGCGACCACGGGGACAAACGTTGACAGGGCCCCGTCTGCGATCGGATATACCTCAACAGTTCAGCCGTTTTTACCAACTATGTTCACAGCATGATGAACGCCGGGATGGTGGCTTGAAAGCGAATTTGCTTATGTTGATAGAAGACTTGCACTGCATCTGTACGCCCTCTCTTCTCTCATTACCCTGGACCCGGTGCCAAGATAGAGTCACCTATCCTCATTAAATCAACGAATGAGGCACCGCCGTGGAGGTAGTAGTTGACCCAGATGTCCAAATATTCGCTGGACAAATTATTCGGACCAAAATCTCAGGCCCGGGCGTCTGGCCAGAAAAAAATGAACCAGCGAGTATCAGCCAGGCCTCCCCCCTCCTCATTGGTTGCTCGTTTCCATTTAGCCACCCGCAAAGCCCACCCACTCGGAGCCCAAAAGCACAATAGCAATGTCTACTTTTGTTCTGCAAACAGCATGACTTACATACACCAAACTCGATCCATGAAAACCCGAGGTTTTAATTCTCAGCCAGACAAAAGCTGACGTGAGGGATACGTCAACCTATTCAAAAGCACAGGCTTTATGCATCGCCTTAGGCAAAATTAGAAATTTCGACGGATACCTGAGCGGACTCATGGGTATGTACTCCATGTCAGTATCAGTCAGTATATTTGGACTAAACGACAGAAGCCATGAAAACTCAATTTAGAGAGTACAGATGTAAGGGAAAAAAGCTAAATTGCAAAACTTTTGTTTGCAATTTTAATAAGCAGAATTCATAAATCTAATAATGAAACATAAATGCGAAAGGGGTATGGTATTCGCGAACTAATTGCAAAAAACTTTGTTCACCGCATTCGGACTGTGTAAATTTCCATATGGGTTAAGGTTGACGCACAAAATAGGATCTGTTGAAATCTTGTTAGTAGTATATTTTTAGTCATTTCAGTAATCCGTCAGATCAGGCTTCGGCAGTCTGGGTTGCCTTTCAGCAGATGAGTATCCAGTTCTTTTGAACACGCTCACGGTAGGGGAATTAGCAATATACTTCGACAAAGAGTTCTACTGACGAACGACCCTCTGTGAGAAAAAGGAGGAAGGTTGGTTTGTGTAGCACATTTCCCTTTTAAGCTGGTAATCATGTTGTCTGAGATTAGATTTGTGTGCCATTTCAAAAAAACGTTTCTCAGTCGACGTCCAGATTAAGCTCTCTTAACAACTGGAACGTTGTTATGAGGTCACCTCGGTCCTGCCTGCAGTGGAGGGGATAGAGGTTCAAGGCTGTTAGGCGCTGCTCGTACGTGAAATATTTTAAGACCATGAACAGCCTTTGTAGCACGCCGTTGTGCACATTCAAGGATATCTCTATCCTTCCGAAGCCACGGCCGCCAAGCCTGTACTGCATAATCCAGTTGCGGCCGCACAAATCTCCCGTATACTCTGCCAAAGACATCTGTATTCAAGTGCATAAACGTTCTGAGTATCGCGCTCATGACTGACATTGCCCGCGCAGCGACTCTGGACACCGCGTGGTGGCTCTTAGATCGTCTTTAATGAATACACCGAGAGCTTTTTGCACATATACGGCTCTAAGTGGTTGATTGTCCAGGAGATACTGTGGAGAGGATGCATTTGTTTTTCGCCTCGCTGATACTACTTGCACTGCTTCACACTTTTCGACGTTGAATTTCATGCACCATTTCTCGCTCCATGCGTGCAAATTCTCTATGTCCTCTTGTAGTATCTTGACGCAACCTTCATCTTTTATCGTTCTCCAAAGTTTAAGATCATCTGCAAAGAGCGTTATGTCCGATTTCACTTACCGTACTAGATCATTTACATAGATAATGAATAGGAGCGGCCCAAGAACTGACCCCTGTGGGACTCCACTTGTAACAGGTGTCGATTCTGAGCAGTAGCCACCCGCGGTGACTTTTCGTCTACGACCGTTTAGGAAATCCTGAATCCACTTCAGAAGATTTTCTCTTATCCCTATTTCAGAGAACTGTTGAACGAGGTGCTTATGTGGGACGCAATCAAACGCCTTGTTGAAGTCGAAGTAAATGACAGCTTCTGGATGTCCTTCATCCATGGCCTTTGACCAATGTTCTAGCTACGTAAGCAGGTTTACGAGGCAGGACCTCTATCCACAGAAGCCATGTTAAACTGAAATGATATGACAGCGGAATTTATTGAGCGATGTAATTGACTCGAAAGGTTGTACAGAGTGGTTCTGCTAATACATCAGGTAGTTGACGTAGAAGTACACCTGAGATATCCTCCGGTCTAGATGATTTGGGCGAATTCAACACAGTTAACTCTGCCAAAACTAGGTGCGGTACAAGCAACAGTGTTTTAATAAGTGATTTGTTAACTAACTGTAGCCAAGAACAGTGCGTTATTCCCGTCGCTTGGTGTGTGTGTGTGTGTGTGTGTGTGTGTGTGTGTGAGTGCCCGGGGTGTAGGGGTGACCAGCGGTGGGTTCACGTGATGGTCGTAGTGGTCGCTCACTTGCTTGCAGGTGAGACTACACCTAGCGTCCATTTGCTGGCACCCAACTCTCACCTGTGGCTCCACGTAGCTGGGCTCTGCTCAGCGGCCACACCCCGGGCAACCGTCTCGACCGGCGGGCTAAAGCAGGTGAGGGCGCTGTGCACTTGTGCCGAGTGCACAGCGTACCGCGGACTCCGCCGGATGGATGGTCGGATGAAACATTGCGCCGGCATCGTCGAGACGAGGCTCTGCCTGGTACGCCGTTGGATAACTGCTGCCGGGACGGGTCTCTGCATCGCCTTCGCTGAGACGCGCCCACCCCCTCCGACGGAGACCGCGGACTCACGGCACATGCGGTCGTTCTCCACTACGAACATAAAAGTCGTGGCCCCATAGTGGGATTCGGTCGCGCACACCAGGCACATGGGCAGACCGATTCAGGGGCGGCACTGCCTGCCCCCCTGAGGGGAAGGGCCTAGAAAAGGTGGTCTAAAAAATGCTGGGCACCACGCCGTCTGCAGGCCAGCCAAGGCCGCAGATGCCATCAACACGGTCGAAACAATCAAAATCGAAACAACAACAATACCAATTACAACAAACATACTCCTTCTCCTCATCCTAACTCTTCTACCTCCATCTCCGTCTCTTCTTCTGCCTATTCTCCTCCTTCGTCATCTTCTTCTCCACATCCTTCCCGTCGCCCCACTCGTTTTCCCCAGACTGGCAGGGTGAGCCCGCTCACTCTGGCAGCCTGGAATGTTCGTTCCCTTTTAGACAATCCGAGGAGCAACCGACCGGAACGGAGGACGGCGCTAGTGGCACGAGAACTGGCGCGCTACAAGGTGGACATCGCCGCACTCAGCGAGACCCGATTCTCCGAACAAGGTCAACTGGAGGAGGTGGGTGCCGGCTACACCTTCTTCTGGAGTGGTCGAGCCAGGGCAGAGCGACGAGACGCGGGCGTCGCCTTCGCCATCCGGACCGACATCGTGGGACGACTGCCCTGTCTGCCGCAGGGCATCAACGATCGCCTGATGAGTCTCCGCCTGCCTCTCCGGCGAGGAGGCAAATTCGCCACAATCATCAGCGCCTACGCTCCGCCGATGAGCAGCCCCGACGCCGCCGCAAGAGACAAATTCTACGAGGACCTGCACGCCCTCTTGGCGACTGTGTCGAAGGCGGACAAGTTGATTGTCCTTGGCGACTTCAACGCCCGCGTCGGCACAGACCATACTGCCTGGAGAGGAGTGCTGGGTCCTCACGGTCTCCGCGGCTCCAACGACAACGGCCTGCTTCTCCTCCGCACCTGCGCTGAACACCGCCTCATCCTGACGAACACGTTCTTCTGTCTGCCGCAGCGAGAAAAGGCCACCTGGAGGCATCCTCGGTCGCGTCAGTGGCACCTGCTGGACTATGTCCTCGTCCGGAGGCGAGATCAGCGGGACGTGCTGGTGACGAAGGCGATCGCGGGTGCTGACGGGTGGACCGATCATCGACTCGTCATTTCGAAGATGCGTATTCGCCTACAGCCTCGCAGGAGACCACAAGGTAAGCGACCCCCAGGTAAGCTGAATGCTGCTTTGTTGTCTTTGCCTGCTCACCGTCTCCATTTCAGCAATGAGCTAGCTCAACGGCTAGACAACCTTCCTATCGCTGCCGCCGCCGACGACGCCGCCGCCGCCGCTGCCGAGAACGCCTCCGTGGAGAACCGCTGGTGTCAACTGCGAGACACGGTCCAGTCGACGGCGCTCGCCGTCCTCGCTCGCGCTCCCCGCCAACACCAGGACTGGTTCGACGACAACGACGCCGCCATCAGAAATCTGCTTGCTGAGAAGAACCGCCTCCACAAAGCCTACGTAGATCACCCTACTGAGGACAACAAAGCTGCCTTCTACCGCAGTCGCCGACAGCTTCAGCAACGGCTGGGCGAGATGCAGGACGCCTGGACTGCTCGCAAAGCTGAGGAGATCCAAGGCTACGCGGACCGCAACGAATGGAAGAACTTCTTCTCCGCGATCAAAGCTGTCTACGGTCCGCCGACGAAGGGCACTGCTCCTCTCCTCAGCGCCGATGGCAGCACTCTCCTGACTGAGAAGACGCAAATCCTACAGCGATGGGCCGAGCATTTCCAGGGTGTCCTCAACAGCCCTTCCGTCATCTCCGACGCCGCTATCGCCCGCTTGCCGCAAGTGGAGACCAACGTGGACCTCGACCTCCCGCCATCTCTCCAGGAGACCATCAGGGCCGTGCAGCAGCTCTCCAGCGGGAAAGCACCCGGATCGGACGTAATCCCTGCCGAGGTCTACAAGCACGGAGGTCCCCTACTGATGGATCACCTGACTGCGCTCTTCCAGGAGATGTGGCGTCAAGGTGAAGTCCCGCAAGATTTCAAGGACGCAAATATCGTGCACCTATACAAGCGCAAAGGGAATCGCCAAGTCTGCGACAATCACCGCGGCATCTCCCTACTGAACATCGCCGGGAAGATCTTCGCTCGCATCCTGCTCAACCGCCTCATTAACCATCTGGAACAGGGCCTTCTGCCGGAAAGCCAATGCGGCTTCCGTCGTCATCGTGGGACCACGGATATGATCTTCGCCGCCCGCCAACTTCAAGAGAAGTGCCAGGAGATGCGGACCCACCTTTACTCTACCTTCGTGGACCTGACGAAAGCCTTCGACACGGTGAATCGTGAAGGACTTTGGAAGATCATGCAGAAATTCGGCTGTTCGGAGCGATTCACTCAGATGGTGCGTCAGCTGCACGACGGTATGATGGCGCGAGTCACGGACAACGGAGCTGTCTCTGAGGCATTCGCAGTGACCAACGGAGTGAAGCAGGGCTGTGTGCTGGCGCCTACCCTCTTCAGTCTCATGTTCTCTGCCATGCTGATGGACGCCTACCGCGACGAACGCCCTGGAATCCGCATCGCCTACAGAACGGACGGTCATCTCCTGAATCAACGGCGCATGAACTTCCAATCGCGTGTATCCACAACCACCGTGCACGAACTCCTCTTCGCCGACGACTGCGCCCTGAACACCACGTCGGAAGAGGAGATGCAACGGAGCATGGACCTATTCTCCGCCGCCTGCGAGAACTTTGGGCTGGTTATCAACACGCAGAAGACGGTGGTGATGCATCAGCCGCCTCCCAACTCAGCCACAGTCCCCAACGCGCCGCCGCAAATCCACGTGAATGGGACTCAACTGCAAGTGGTAAAGAACTTCCCGTACCTGGGCAGTACCCTCTCACGCAGCACGAAGATTGATGACGAAGTCGCCAACAGGATCTCGAAAGCCAGTCAAGCCTTCGGTCGTCTCCAAAGCACAGTTTGGAATCGTCATGGTCTCCAACTGAGCACAAAGCTGAAGATGTACAAGGCCGTCATCCTGCCGACATTACTGTACGGAGCAGAGACATGGACGGTGTACACGAGACAGGCACGCCGACTGAACCACTTCCACCTCAGTTGTCTCCGTCGCATCCTGAGGCTAAACTGGCAGGACCGCATCCCCGACACCGAAGTGCTGGAACGGACGGGAATTCTAAGCATGCACTCCATGTTGAGACAAATGCAGCTTCGCTGGAGCGGCCACCTGGTGCGCATGGATGACGAGCGTCTACCCAAACGACTCTTCTACGGAGACGTCGCGACGGGTTCTCGTCGTCAAGGAGGCCAAATTCGCCGTTACAAGGATACTCTGAAGTCCTCCCTGAAGCGCCTGCAAATCAACCCGACCAACTGGGAAGAGCTCGCTCGCGATCGCCCGACATGGAGGAGAACAGTGAAGACGGGCGCTGCTATCTATGAAGCCAACCGCATCGCAGCCGCCAAAGTGAAACGCGAAGCCCGCAAATCACAACTTCGTCCAGTCCGCAACGCCGCCGCACAACCGCTCCCTACGTGTCCTCGATGCCACCGGATATTCCGGGCACGAATCGGACTTGTTGGACATCTCCGAACCAACTGCACCTCTCGAACTGCTCCAGCCATCGTCCCCCCGCCCGCCTCTTCCTCCTCTCTTCCGCCAACTAACTCTGACACTCCTTCTGCACCACCAATTCCATCCTCCTCGTCCTCGTCGTCCTCCTCCCTCTCTACTGCCCCAGCGGCGGCCGTTCAGACTGCCGTCTCACACATCACCAACCCCAACACAACAACCGACATCATCTCTCCCACCTCTCCCGATACCACTGATGAGGTTCAGGACTACACCTGCCCTCACTGTGACCGCACCTTCACCTCCCGCATCGGCCTGGTCGGTCACTTGCGAATCCATCGCACAGAGACTGGCGAACCAGTGCCTGGAGCACCAACCTACACCCACCGCACTCGCCTCCACTGCCCACAATGCCCTCGCACCTTCCGGCATCGCATGGGTCTATTCGGCCACATGCGCATCCACGACAGCGGAATTGACCGCAGCCTTGACACACCCACCCCGCCAAGCCCCACTCCCAATCCACCACCTTGAGCACCCACTAACCACTCCCCAACCGACATCGACGCCACCGACCTTACCACCTCCCACTCCTCCCCTTCCTCCTCCTCTTCCTCCATCACTGCCAAAACGACGGCCGCTTCGGCGTCTGTCGCCCACGACTTCAACACAGCCGGACCTGACACAACAACCGGCACAACAACTGCAACATCCATCATCAGACGTGAGGGCCAGGACTACATCTGCCCTCACTGTGACCGCACCTTCACCTCCCGCATCGGCCTGGTCGGTCACTTGCGAATCCATCGCACAGAGACTGGCGAACCAGTGCCTGGAGCACCAACCTACACTCACCGCACTCGCCTCCACTGCCCACACTGCCCTCGCACCTTCAGGCATCGCATGGGTCTATTCGGCCACATGCGCATCCACGACGACCTGCGGTAGACAACCGCCGGTCACACCACACATTCCCTCACTCCCCACCTCCTAACACCATCACCCCACCAGACATCAACCCTCACACACCTCATGCACTCAACTGCCGCCTCCCACGCAAGTGGGAAGTGTGCATCTCGACTCGGTCCCTATGCGGCTTCGGCTGCACGGGTGACTTGTGTCCGAGACTATCCCGACACGTCAAGTGTCGTGGATAGGAAGGTTGCTGATTGAGGCCCGCTCTCGGTTCACGCAGTTCGTCACGCTGTGTGTGTGTTGTGTGTAGTGGCGGACTGGTGGGCTGGGGACAGGCTGAAACAGCACCTTCCACGGCACTCTCACGCGAGTGAGAGACACGCCGTTCAACCCCCGTTGTGTGAAATCCTGGTGTTTGTGTTTGTATGGGGGGCCAGGTCGTGCTGTGGCGCGCGCAGGCATGGTCAGTCGACCAAGTCAGCCACCGCGCCCACACCCCACTCCAGTCTACTGACCGGCTCGGACAGCGGCTGGGGTGTGGGAATGGGAAGGGAGAGTGAGGTCGACGACTCAGCGCATTTTCCTCACTATAATCAATCTGACGCGCTTGAAGCTATCACGGTGCGCTAAAAGCCGTGGCTTGGAAGGTTGCCAACTGACGGGGTACCTTGGACCTCCTCCTTAACGGGAGGCGGTCTGAGAGTCAGGCTGCAATGGCTCCTTTTCAATGTGGCCTTTATGGCACTCTCACCACAGTGTGGGATCCGAGCCAGGCGTTGGCGGCACGCCCAGGTGCGGCTTCGGCCGTGCCAGCATCCAAATCTCTGTTGTGTTGGTTGAAATCCTGGTTATTGTTGTGTGGACCAGGGGATGCGGAGTGGAGCGCCAAGGCGAAGATCCGTCCGAGCCATCCACCTGCGGCCTTCCTCGTCTCCGGTCTTCTTGACTCTGTCTTGACACCGGGCTCGAGCGGGGGAGGAGGAGAGAGTGTAGGTAGATTCAGCGCAAGTCTACTGGCACTATAAACCCCTGCGCAAGTCACCGTCCCTGCTCCCACAATGCAGTCTGTGGGACATACGGTGGACATCGTTGAAATCGACGGTCGAACTGTCGTGTGTGTTTATCCATTGGTCCTCGTCAAGGTCTAATCCACATCACTAACTCTGACAGTGGCACTGTCTCAGATGATGGATTCAAGTGAGAATCCGAAACTTCAGGCGAATAAAGCCCTTGTTCCAGCAATCGCTGTGTCTTTTTTTTCTTCTTTTTTCTTCTTCTTCTTCTTCCTCTTCTTCTGATTAACTAGTTCCTGGAACTCGCATCTTCGCTTCTGTCAGTCATATGTATCTAATTTAAACAGACAAGTAGACCACCTCGTCACTCACAGTCTCTGTACCAGGAGAAATTTTCTGACGAAATGAATGACAGTTCGGCCGCGGCAGGTAATAAGCTAGACAGCCTGTCTGCGCGTGCCACACACTAAACTTCTGTGAGATCGGCTCGGATCTCATAGCAGTGAGAGTATCATAAAGGTCGCATTAAGAAGAAGACAATGTTGCCGGATCCTCAGTCCTAAGAAGTATTGAGTTATCCTGCCAGTTGGAAGCCTTTTGAGTCCGCCATGATGTTTTCAAGCGCGTCAAATGTATCTTAATGAGAAAAACTTTGACCAGGGTGTTCGAAAAAGCGATAAATGCGACGCAAATACTGAACTTCAACAGCAACTACCCGATCAGTCACAAATGCAGTTGCGTAAGAGCCTTATACCAGCGCGTCGAGACGCATTGCAGTGAAACGGAAGACAAGGTTGTTGAATTGCAATATCGTTCATGGGTACTGAGAGCCAATGGCTACCCGCGCAAATTTGTCAACTAGTGCATAAGAAAACGACGCTAGGGACCAAATCCAACTAGCCCCAAATTTTGGCGAGCTCATCCGTACGTGAAGAGCGTCTCGGAAGCCGCCAGTCGTCTTCTCATTCAACTTGGAGTTGAGGTTGCACGCAAGCCGGGAGCAACCATCAGGCGCCAAGTCATGTGGACGAAAGACACACTGCCACAGCAGGAAACGTCAGAAGTCGTTAACCGGATCTGCTGCAGTTGCGGACAAAACAACTATGTCGGAGAAACTGGGAGATTACTCCGTACACGAATGGCCGAGCACGCAGCAGCAGTAAGGCGGGAAGATGCTAGCTCTCAGGTGGCGGCACATTCGACGGGACCCGACCATATTTTTCAATTTCAAGAGTCCGAAATCCTCGCAAGGGGTAAAAACTGCATGAGCCGCGAGCTGCTCGAGTCATAATTCTCAGGCCCGCAGCCGATCTAAAAGCGCAATGACCTCCTGGTACCATATTCTGTGCTGAGATTTTCCCTGGACAGGGGGATCAGTCACATGGGGAGGGCGAGGGCGAGCAATTATCCCATTGACAGTGAGCCAATTTGCCGAGCAGTCGTCACGCCAGTGCTCAACACGGATGACGAAATCGCTGTCATTAACGACTCGGACGCGGACTGACAAGCCACCATCGCACCAGCCGTGATTGCGAAATCTGTTAGTTGTTATGCGCACATGGTCCCACAGCAGCTTCGTACTATGAATACTTAAGTCTCTGTGCCATCTCCACGCTTATCTGCGGCTGTCTCAGTTGATGGTCTCGAGTGAGAATCCGAAACGTTGGGCAAATGTATTTCCTGTCCCAATGGTTGCATATTCCTCTTCTGAACTTTGAATCATCTCTCTCTTCCCTCTTCCATGCACCAGTCGACTGTCCAGGCATGCCAAGCTGATGCGGCGTAAAGACCGACGCTTAAGACGTGTCATACGCAGATGCGACAGTAATCATAGGCTCGCGTGGACTCACTATAGCTAGATTAACGTGTGCCGTGTGCCAATCGCACGCATCCCTCCCCCCTCCTCACTGTTCAGGAAAGATGACGCGTCACAGCGTGCTGCAGGGCTGTGCTAGGAAACACCCTCGTATGGGTGAGGCCGCTGGAAGGGCAGACCACCTCTGTCCTCGAGTTTCGCAGGTGTCAGCGTTCGCAAGCGCGCGTCGCAAGTCCTGCGACTCAACTGTGACTCGTACGGCCCAACTACTTGTCGTCGCTGACTGGCTCAGGTAGGTTCTAGGCGAATCGTCGTAATATACTGCCTGCTTAGGCGGAAACTTCCAGGGAGAAGGAACCGATTGCTGGAAGACGGATTTTACGCGCCTACTAGTTCCTATTAACGGTTTAACCTGTTGTTGGGGGCACATGCTCACAGAGGATGCAGTTTTTACACGTTGACATGTCCGTTGGCCTAGCATAGAAATTAGCTGTCTGGAAGACTGAACACTTGTCGATATCCATGCACCCCTCGTAGCAGACTCAGGCAGGTGAGGACGAAGTCGAACATCAAAGACCTCATTTTTCCTCTGACAAACTAATAAGGATGACCAATCCCATGAAATATTAATCAAAATTATGTAGTTTGTGTCGGATAACAGAGGATTTCTAGAAAGGGGTTTTAAATCAGTTATCGTCCGGCAAAATTCCATGATAGTTCAGTCATGCCAAGATTCTGACTTCTAAATACACATTTTGGCCGCCTATGAAACCTCTGATCAGCAGAAAGAGACTGGTCATTTAGTATGGATTTTTTCTACAGGTGGTCGATACCGTTATATTTTCAAGTATATTTTACTAAACACGTGCATAAAAAAACATTTTCATGTACTCGTTTTGTATTAAATCTTTCCGTCTTCCGATTCCGTATTTAAGGAAGGTGCATATTTTCGTTTTAACTTTTCTCCTCAATGCCCGTTTACTTTTGAGTCCGATGTGATTTTCCATTTGTCTTTCGGTTTTTAGGTTAAAATTTGATCATTTTCGTGCAGGGATAACCATAATTTCCCATATATTATACTATAAGGCTCATACCATTTTGGAACGGATGTAGATTAGGTTTTTTGGTTGGTGAGGGGGATGAGCAAAGTGATGGACACGATGATATTTGAGTGGACAGTAAACCGCCCTAAATATCTCATAAATAGCAACCTTTTTAAAACCAAAAAGCAACCCCCCGTTTAGATGCTGTAGTCTGCCTTCAAATGAGTGCAGAAGAGAATATATGACGCTTTTTTTCAATAAAATACACTTCCATATATAAGGGCATCAAAGGTTAATAGAAAAACCCGTGCCATTTAAGTGGTCATCTTTATCGAGTTTGCCTTTTGTAAATGGTTTGAACGAAGTTCATTCAAAAACCAGCACCCCTTTTGCCTGAAACATCGTTGGGATTTCACCATGCAATAAGCATTACTGCGACCTCACCTAAGTGATCCTTCCTAGGCGAAAACGTATTTTAGAATTTCGGTTAACATTTCATGAGCTCTGTCACCGAGTATGCCTATTTAGTTCCGTAGACTATAAAAGCGAAGAAGAGGACTAAACTGTTTTCTGTCTCACATATCCCAGCAGCGTTCTGTGTAAATGAGATTCTGCAGGGGGCGAGGCATCTTCTACTTCGTCTGCCTGGATATAATGCGCCTTCATGAGTTAGCACTCTAGGGATAGCTGGCCATAAATACTCTTTTCCTGTTTCATATTACTATTCCCACATCCGTGGATCCTCCATTTCCTTTGATCACCGACTCTCTGCGTTGCTAGATAGCTAGGTCCAGTAGTTGGAAGCATCTAGACGACACCATGGCGAGATCTGCTTACACACTGATTGACAGGCTCACTGGAAGCATGCCACAGAGACGTTAGAAGGGACGCACAAAACAAACGAGGGATCAATGATGTGGGGACATGTTGTCCAACCAATTTTGCCATTTGTGTACCTGACTACAGTCTTCTAACGGGGCAGGATGCTTAGTCAATTTGCCTGTTAAAGGTTTGAGTAGCGATCACCCCCCCCCCCTCTACCGCAAAATTAAAATGCGCGTACTCTCCAGATCAACCTTCTAAATCTTAGATCGACCCCACCGACTGCCTCTAACCACTCATCTATTCACTGACGCCGCAGGATGTGAGGGTGCGCTCTACAATGCCATGTTTTATCCCAGTCTTTGAGAAAACTGATAAGCTACAAGAGGAGAGTTAGACGCTGTTGAGAATTGGGAATCGTCCGAAATACCATTCAGCGGACCATAATCACTCGACCGAGATGCACTGGGCGGGGTCTCCACCAGAGTGACTGCCTGACCGGGCTGGGCTTGGCCAGCCTGTGAATTTGGATTGGCTGCAAGGTAAGGCGCAGCCATGTTGTCAGCGGTACACGCAGCTTCGCGACCAATCAGACACCGCGACAAGCTCGTATTACTTGTACTGATCAAGTTCTAGCCTGCCCCCCTCCCCCATTACCGTTTGCTCCACACATCTTTCTGACTAGTAATGCAACGGGCGTGCAAGTCATCTCCGTCACGATTACTCTAATCGCTTCAATAACCACGAAGCCCTTCCATATGCTGACGCAGGGAGACACAGAGCAGCCGAGCCCAACTTGAGTTATCTACTCACTGCACCCCGTAAACAATGAAAAGCAGGGGATATCCACGACCCGTTTGCATCCCCCAGAGTGGCTTTTTTATTTCTGACAGCCTTTTTGCCCTTTAGATGAAAGAAGACAAATTGCAAACGTTTGATTTTCACATTTGCACATTTGTTGCAAACAGGGATATCCAGGTTGACGCGCAGAAGACGCTGTGCAAGGGACGTGACCCCTCTCCAAGTTACATTAGTTTTGCCAGCAGGTGCAGGAAGCCGCAGGTAACGACTGGCAGAAAGACAAAGCCGGGTACGTTTGCACCTGAAGGCAGTAAAAGGGAGTTAATTGAAAATTTGCACTGGTGACGGGTAGTGGATGCAAAACAGCAGATGCGAGCAAAACAGGTTGTCCGATTATGTCAGACAGATTTGGAAGACGTCAGTCCAAATATCTCCGAATGAACTCTCACGTAACAAGGCTCAGAAAAATGAATGAAATAGTTGGATACTCTTTCAGATAAAAGTATGATTCTAGACTAATTTATGCTTAGTAACACCTCGACTATTTGTCCATCATCATCCTCGTTATCTTAGGTACCCACACAAGCTAATTCTCGAAAGTGTTCTTATTTAAATAGTGTATGTTTTGTCTTTTATTAATGTCAGACGTTCCTGCAAATTTTGTGAAAATGAACGTCTTGCTCGAGGTTGTGCACTTGAGGAAGGTATGCGCTTTGGATTTAAGGCGAATTTCATCTTATGTTGCCATAAGACATCCACAAGAGCACTAACGTGGCCATGGGGGCAAAAGGAGATGGGGACTTTGACACACAGAAATGCAATCAATTGCTTAAGAGAACATGAACGCATAGTTTTCCCACTTTATCCACAGTAGAAGACTTATGAACCCAAGCTGGACCCCTAGATCAAGCGCCTAGTGTTGTGAAATCATAATTTCTCACTATTTGAATACATGAACGTATATACATATATAATGAGAGGCGGGAGCTCACCGATCGTTCTTACGAACTCACTCGTCCTGTTGTGCCTTACGGGCTCTCTCTCGACCCTAACTAGCAGCCACACTACGGTTCATGATATAGGTAGAATTTTATTGCCGAAAAAGACAAGGGAGACTAGAATGGCCATTTCTGGCTTATCAGCCGTCGTCAGGCAGTCATACCAAACCCCGAAGTGTGGAACACCTAAGGCTCGAACTCGCGACCGATTACTTTGAAGTCATGCGCCTCTAACCACTGAGCCACGGGCTCGTTGTCCTGTCCTGAGTAGTCATCAGCACAAAACTGTCCAAATGTCGTATGCGTTCTGTTGACATTGACGTAGTATTTCGACAACATTTACATATGTCCCGAAATTTAAACGTATTTGAGGCGGATAGCTATCATTTCACGGTAGGGGGGCTTCACAGATCGCGCTGTGAAACTCCTGTTTCACTGTGCCTTTAGACTCCCTCTTCCGAGCTGTACTAGCAGCCGCACAGCGGCGCATGATATAGGCACTATGAAATTACCGATAAAGGCAAGGGAGACTGGAATGGCCATTTCTGGCTTATTGGTCCTCGTCCGCCAGTCATACAACTGCGCTGCATCTATCTCAGTCTCCCCCTCCACACCCACCGTACTCCGATGACAAAAGGAACGTGGACACTGTGGCTGACAAGGCTACGAAGTCTGTATGTGGTCTCCGCGTCACATCCAGGGAGGTTTTTGGTCTCACTTCTACCGAATGTCTCATTTTAGGGGCGCAATCGATGCGCTGGACCAACACTAGGGCTGGATCGAAGTCCGACGGGCCTTATCGAAAATGCGCGCACATAACAAATGTCAAAATTCGGCGTGTGGTGGTAGGCCCAGTTGAAGGGCCGCGTCATGCTAAGTGGTATCCACGCCAACTCTCTCTCTCTCTCTCCAGTATTTGTTGTCGCTTAAGTTTCTAGCTGTGGTTCAGGGGGTGTTGTGTACGCCTAGAACGGGTTTTCGGCGTGCCAACAACCTACAGCCTCTCCTGCCTCCTGTCTTCTTGATTGGCTCATGATACCGAATCCAGGTGCAGAAAAAGAGAGGGCGGTATTTGCAGCACAAGTCTACTATCACTATAAACTGGTTCACGCACAAGTCACCATCCTTGTTCCCACCCTGCTGCGCAGGACACGGAGAACACCGTCGAAGTTGCCCGTCGAAATGTCGCTTCGCAGCTGTCAAGATAATCACATACGCAGGAAAAAAGGGGGGGGAAATTGATTGGAGTCTAGGTCTCTGATGAGAACTCAGCTAATCAGTTTATCAGTCTGGCGGCGGCGTACCGAGTCCTACGCAATCACCCCCAAGTCTGCGGTATCGACTGGCAATCGGCTGGGGAGAACGGTCACCGGACTAACCCCCAGCCCCCCCCCCGCTCATACACCAAAGGTTTGCTCGGAACAAGCCTGGCTGGAACGCATTTTGGTTCAGTGGCTGCCCTGACGCAAAGCACTTGTCTAACGCACAGACTCGGGGCACACAACAGTGACAGGTCACTTTAAAAAGGTCACAATGAAAGCGGAACACTGGCGTGTTCCCAGCAAATACGACAGCATTATGATTTAACATGGGTCTCGTTCTGATCCGGCCTACCGACAGTTCAGCTCAGTCTAACATACGCAAACACGCACTGGCTCGACGAGCAGACGAAAGTTCACGTCCGGACACCAACATTTACTCCGCTTCCATGCTTTCAGCTTGTTAATTACGACTCATCCAACCTGTGCATACTGGTGTTCATGCCTGCGGAGGTGATTTTTGCATTTCGCAGCGCGTGCCTTGGTCGTGAGCGAATACCGTGCACGGTAGATCCCAATTGGAGAAACCCATCATAGATCAGGGAGAAGCAGTGTGCGTTCAGGTTATCAAAGAAAAAGTCTCAGTAATTTGACAACTGAATTGCCGCGAGTGACGACGCCGTCAACTGTGCGGCCTATGAGATAGATGCAACATCGGCGACTTGTGCGTGAATTCGTTTACGAGGAGAAATACTTGTGTGACGTCTACAACACAGACTTTCTCTTCTCCATCCACCCCTTTTTAATGGCAAGATAGTGTCAAGACCACTGAAGGTGAACTCAGACTCAGTGGTCGACAAAACTCTACAACCCGTCTACGCGGGCAGTACACGCACAGTGTACCAGACCTGCACGAAGAAGGTGGCTCGCATGTCATCTTCATGAGAGTTTCATCGAGGCTGCACTTAGAAGGAGCCACTGAGCCTGACTCCTATGCCCCGAGCCAGTCGCCTCAAACGCATGCACTCGCAGTACTGATTACGAAAACCGAATTATCCAATCATCTGGCAACCTTCCGAACCACGACTCTTAGCGCTTCCTGATAATACAAGGCGTGTCCGGTTTCTTATAGTGGGGAGGGTTGTGCTGATGTGCAGTGGGGATTGTCCCAGTCCTCTACTCGGGCTGACCAGCCATCTGGCATAGGAGTCAAGGGCGGTGGCTGACAGAGCGCGTGCCGCACA